>OX596230.1:2187535-2787535 GCA_951394215.1 Glyphodes perspectalis | reverse complement strand
TATACAATACGCCGAGACGGTTAGTCGGACCTAGGTCTCCATTCATTCCCGTTTCGTTAAGAGATTGGAATCCCAAAACATACATTTTAGACTAACATATGATAGTGTAGTCCAGGGTTTCCCAAACTATGAGTCGCGACTCACTGTTGGTTCGGAAAGTAGACTATCGAGAAGAAACCGGCAAGAAACTCGATATTCAATTTGATTTTTGGCTAAATGTGATTTAGGGATCTTATCGCTCCTTGAACTCCGTCTACCCCTTATAGTAGGAGAGCTGGCACCAATTTTTGGGTAGGTATTTGAGGCAAGCTGAAAACTTGTCCCAAACCTCTCCTATTATACCCCAACAAGGAACTGCAGACCTGGCTAGTGAGTAGTGGAGCTGAATCAAGATAGATAGATTGTTAGATCATCTGACAGGTAAAATGTCCCATAAAATTATCTGTCTTTTTTAGAATCCTATTTTTTTATAAAAATAATACCCTATTAAAATTTCAAGTTGCCTCAAATAAATTTTTTATATTATTTTTCAAAATATATTAGGATGTGTCTGGCAATGTTAAAACCCCGACGAATCATCTGGTTTATATTTTTTTAATTCTTTAAATATTTAACTACAACATATACTTAAAAGAGCGGTGGTAGCTCAATGGTAAGGACACGCGCCTCTTAACCGAGGAGTGCGGGTTCAAACCCGGGCATGTACCTCTAGATTTTAAAAAATCTATGTACATATTTATACCACTAGCTCGACGGTGAGGGAAAACATCGTGATGAAACCTGCAAATTCAAACAACTTTGAATTTGTAACCATGATCCAAAAATTGTCTGGTTCCCCTATGTAAGGGTTACGAAGGTCAGATCAGCAGTCGCTTCAATGTAATTACCAGACTCGCTAAATCCTGGATCATGGTCTAAGCGGACCCCGTCTAAGCACGGGACATAACGCTAGGAAGATGATGATATACTTAAAATTGCATATAGCATCAAACATATTTTTGGGAAAAAATAATGTTATTGTTTTTTTTAAGTAAAAAAAAAAGCCCCGCTACTCAATAGCCAGGTCTGCAGTTCCATGTTGGGGTAATAACTTTAAAAGTATGGAACAAGTTTTCAGCTTGCCTCAAACACCTACCCAAAAATTGGTGCAAGCTCCCGGACCATTAGGAGATTACAGGCGTGATCTACGAGTTTTTATAAAAACCACGGACTAGTAAAAAAAGAAGGACTGCGCGCTGTCACACTACAGCGTTAAGCGGCGTTACACCTTATACATGTATAAGTGAGATTCTTAGAGATACAGATATCGGAAATCAGTCATTTGAAGCGCTTATGTCACTGTGTGACGTAAGTTGCGTTTAAAGTTGGAGCACCTGCGGCGCCTCGAGCTAGTTGCGGCTAGTTTTACCCTGGGCACATTAGGAATTATTAATATCTATGGTGGTAATAAATATCGATGATTAGTGTTGCCGAACTATCGATAGTTTGACTATCGATAGTTGACCTCGGAAATCATCTATAATATCGATAGGCCTAGGTAAAATAGTATCAGTACAGTATACTATAATACTATCGATAGTATCGATTGTTAAGATTGTAGTTCGATAGTACCGATAGTATTAAAGCTCAATATCGAAATTACTATCGATAGTATCGATACTATCGATAGTAATTTAGTTCAGCTCGATAGTATCGATATGTTTGCGCAGTCGATTTTCTGTCATCCACTAGCTAGATAATTATTGTATTAGCAATACTATTGAGGAAATGGTCACTATCGATAGGATAAAACTATCGATAGTATCGATACGATCGATAGTATCGACACTATCGATAGTCTATCGATAGACTATCGAGTGGCAACACTATCGATGATCCATTGGTAATCTAGTAGTGCCCAGTAGAAAAGAGGGGAGTGACGCTATCGGCCCTTGAAATCCACCATTTTTTTATACACATATTATCACGCTCGATCATTCGTTTTTACTAGAGATGACGAGTAAAACAGCCACTTTCACTAAATGAATGGCTAATATAATAATGACTGTCTCGTTGATCTAGTGGTAGCATGCGCCGCTTAAGGACCAAGAGGTCTTGGGTTCAAATCCCGGGTCGGGCTAAAAATTTGTGACTGGTTATTTTAATAATCAAATTACTAAGTAACAGCCCGGAGTCAGGAAGTTAACCCCCTGTGCCTCGGAAAGCACGTTAAGCCGTTGGTCCTGCGCCTGACCTCTCCCCGGTCATGTCGGTGCCGTCTCACCGGACTATGGACTATATACTGAAGGAACAGAGAGTGCACCTGTGTTTGCGCACACACTTGTGCATTATAATATCTCCTGCGCAGATGGCTAATCCTCGTTGAGATCTGCCACTGTGACCGATAGGTATCGGTTAGAAAGACTTAATACTAATGTAATGTGCGTCAGCTGTGACCTACTGATCGAGGTCTTTGGTGACGCTAAACATTGTTAGAAATCTGCACATTGAAATAACTAGTATGAATAATAATTATATAAAAATTTAACAAAAAAAAAGCAATGACCTCAATGTTGTTCTCCTTGACATTAAGGTTCATGGTCCAAGTTCTAACTTGGACTTAGGACGAGTCCATAGTTAACGCTAAGAAGAAAAAAACGTTCCTATTTGTAGATTTCTAAACCAGACAAGTGTAGATAGATTTCTTTTTTGTGGAACTTTATACATTCGCTGTATGACAGGCCCGTTGGTCGAGTTGTCAGAGACCCTGGCCACGAAACCAAGGGTCGGGTTGGAACCCACTAGGGGCAAATGTTTCGTGTGATGAACATGGATATTTGTACTCGAGAAATGGATGTTTACTTATAAACGTATTTAAGTATGTCTATCCGTTCACATTTTTTTTTTTTTTTTTTTTACTTGAGGAATGCTTACTTACGCACCATCCAGTTAGAGTCCTGGGTGGACCTAAAAGGGTGAGTCGGGCTCGAAACCGGTAGCAATCTCCGGAGACCCTACCGACTAAACCTCAAGGCTGTCGTTCTTCGGGCGCTAACGCAAAACCAACGGGATCCCCACTGTCGGGATTCATCTCGTAAAGTCTACGCAGCGCGCGCTGCCGCCTGGCGGCCCATCTCGAGGGAGTGGTATTCTCCCCCAGAACACCTAGGGTGGTGTTTCACGACCACATAGACAGCTGTGTACCCTATCCTGACGGACCGGGTGTAACACCTGCAGTCGGCTTCTCCGGGGACGATTGAGGGCCAGAGGACCCATCCCCTAACCCCCACGACCCCAAAGGCCCTTTTAGTCGCCTCCTACGACAGGCAGGGATACCTCAGGAGTATTCGGAGCCCCCCCTGCAGGGCGCATGTCTATCCGTTCACCTAGTATCCATAGCACAAGCTTATAAGCTTAGTTTGGAACTAGGGAATTGGTGTATCAGTCTGGAAAATTTATTTATTTATTATTATCTAATATTTATTTATTAATCGACAAAATTTACGGAACGTGTAACGTCACGCGGACCTTTGACGCGCTGTTACTACGTCAATTTTGTTTTTTTTTTAACAAAAGAACAAATATTACATATGAAGCAATATTTATTTGTACTCTCAACAATGTAATGTAAAAATGTTTGAGTCAACAATTATCTTAATTGTTGCTGTAAATTACGCGTAATAAATATTTGAACCCTGTTTCCAAATATACTTACAGGATCATCAAAAATCTCCTCTATTCTTGTGTAGATGTCTTTCCCTCGCTTCTGCCGGACTAGCAGGAAGAGATTCTCTACTCCAGGGCAGGATCTCAAGAGCTTCTCCACCAAGATCTTGCCAAGGAAGCCTGGAGAAAACAGAAGAATTATCATCTTTGTTTACTAAATATATTATAAAGAGGACTTATTAGAAGATATTTGATTGTTTGTATGTTTGTAACGAATAAACTAACTAAAAACTGTTAAACGCTTTAAAAAATTTAAACTTCTGATTCTTATATTTTATACTAGCTGTGCCAGCGGTGTCACCCGCGTTAATGGTTAATATTATAAAGACTATTTTCGTCATACATGATTTCTATGTACCTTTAACCATTAAGGCTGCACACGCGACGGAAGCTTAAAAAATGGAGTAACTTCTCCCGTTTTCCCAACATTTCCCTTCACTACTCTACTCCTATTAATTGTAGCGTGATGAAAAGTATACTTTAATCTGCCCAGGAGTATGAAGAATAATTGTACCAAGTTTCGTTAAAATCCGTCGAGTAGTTTTTGTTTCTATAAGGAACATACAGACAGACAGACAGACAGACAAAAATTTTACAGATTGCATTATTGGCATCAGTATAGATCACTAATCACCCCCTGATAGTTATTTTGAAAATATATTTCATGTACAGAATTGACCTCTCTACAGATTTATTATAAGTATAGATTATCCCTGAGTAACTTATGCTATATTGATTACTAGAAAAAACAAGGATAAAAACACGTCTACTTGAGCGAAGCCGGGCCGGGCCGCTAGTGTATACATAAAATAATATAATAGTATAAAATTATTTATTTATGACTTGTTAGATTACTTACCAGTCGCTCCGGTGATAAGAATATTCTTCCCATTGTAAAACTTCTGCACTTGCGACAGCGGCTTCCCATTATTAGCCTGCGAGGTCATTTTGTTATTTCCCATATTTATAAACACATTTGCATCATCTGTTATGTTATCGTTGCATCTTTTGCAATCACCGGTATCACTAGTTCCGTTACTTCCCGCACTAGTATTTTCATTTCTTTCACTAGTATCGTTGCTTCTGTCAATAGTTTTTTCACTTTTCCCAATAGTATCGTTACTTCTGTCAATGTAGTTTCTATGTGAGGCGACGGTAGTCATGTTGCAGTACATTGCATTATTTTTGATGGTAGCAGGATCCAATTGGGTGTCCATTTTGATTATTCAGAGATACCTTGGTATCATTTTTCTGTGGACAGTAAAAAATAAAGATGAGAAATGCGAAAATATAATAAAGTTACTGAGACAGTAATTGCTAAGGTTGGTTGATTTTTCTTATAAAAAAATTTACCCATGAAATGAAATTGACTACCTCTAAAGTAAGTAAGTAGTTTTTTTACTCTATAAATTTCTGTGCGGAAAAGTCTATTTCTTGTTGCTGTTGTTGTTGTCTAAAATGCCTGACATCTTTTTTCTTTTTTTCTACGACTTTTCCTAAATCTACAAAAAAACGGCTTTCCAGACTGAATGACCTATTCAGTCTGGAAGCTGATGTAGTTTATATGAAAATTCGTTTTTTTTGTCCATTTAAGAAAAGTCGTAGAACAAACGTTGCTGTTTATAATGTCAGTAATCTACTCCTGCGCGGTTGTTGGTGTTTTACAAATGACTCTGTATATTCGCCACTATAGTCTCTGTGTAAACCAATCTATGGGTCATATTTTATAAAATACAAAAAAAAAAAATTAAATCACATATTAATCTATATATCAATAGTGTATTTTTTTTTTTTTTATATACAAATCTCTATGGTTTCATTACTAAATACTAGCTGTGTCTGCGGTTTCACCCCCGTTTACGGTTAATGTTATATAGCCTGTAGATTTCCTACATAAATGGCATGTTGACACCATGTAGGTATATTTAATTTTGTAATATCAATTCCATAAAAAGAAGTATCGTAGGTAGTATGTTGTAAAACCTGATTAATTTTCAGTTATATTGAGTCTGCGATTTTATATTTTACAATAACTGCTTAACAATTAGTCAGTTGACTATACGAACTTGTGACGTTATATGTTGACAAGCCCATACAAAATCTATGAAGTGATTGCGTTTCGACAGTTTTTAAAAAGTATCTGAATTGACTTGCCAGTCAATATCTCTAATGGGCTATCTAACACTGACTTTTTTTTTAAATAGGAACTGTTGTTCCTGATATAAGCGCGTTCAAGCAAACAAACATTAAACTCTTCAGCTTCTAAGTTTATGTATAGATACATTTTATTTCATTTTGTTATAAACACAAATCTTTGATTACCATTAAAATTTTAGGATTTAATCTGAAATTGTCGCGAGTAAATTACAAAATACTTAATAGATTTTAATGTTTGACAATAAGACCGTTCGAACGCTAACTTTAGGAAAAATCAATTGATCTTAAAATTATGAAAAAAAAAAAATACGGAAATTGAATTATTTCAAATATGTGAAGTTGACGTTTTATAACAATAGTTTTATTGCTATGCTATTATGCTATTGTTATTAACGTGTAAGTACTAATTAATATTGGTCGTTGAGTTCTTGTTAATTTAATGTATTTTAAACGCATAATTTATTATTTTTTATACTTATAATTATAAAAATATTTTTTATACTTATAATTATATTAATAAAAAAATAAAGATGTATAGAATGCCTAATTGGCATTCTATACATCTTTAATTAAAACCATACAAATCAAGTATTTATAGGTAATACTCACTAAAACAGCGTTTAAAAAGATAACTCTTTTTTTTTTACTTCTTAATTCTGTTTCTCACTTTTGATTGTCCTGATTTATTAACAAATATTTTAGTCAAAAAATAAATGAGCAATTATTATGTATAAGACCACGACGATCGTATTGCAGATTTTTAACAGACTGAGATGGTGACTTCAAGGCGTAAGTTTTTAACAAATTTTAGTTATACCTACTTAGTGTGTTATTAACATATGACGTCACTCGAAGGATACTCGTGTTTTAGTGTTGTATATTCAAATTCAAGTTAAAATATATTTACTTACTAGCTGTGCCAGCGGTATCACCCGCGTTTATGGTTAATATTATAAAGACAATTTCCGTCATACATGATTTCTATGTAACTTTAACCATTAAGGCTGCACACGCGACGGAAGCTTAAAAAATGGAGTAACTTCTCCCGTTTTCCCAACATTTCCCTTCACTACTCTGCTCCTATTAATTGTAGCGTGATGAAAAGTATACTATAACCTGCCCAGGAGTATGAAGAATAATTGTACCAAGTTTCGTTAAAATCCGTCGAGTAGTTTTTGTTTCTATAAGGAACATACAGACAGACAGACAGACAAAAATTTTACTGATTGCATTTTTGGCATCAGTATCGATCACTAATCACCCCCTGATAGTTATTTTGAAAATATATTTCATGTACAGAATTGACCTCTCTACAGATTTATTATAAGTATAGATTTGTCCGACTAATATAATGTGCCAACTGTGTTTCTTGCCTAGCATGTCGAAAAGGGCAACTGGTGTGGTATATGGACTTTTGGTTATGTGATTGTGTAGGCGACGAGCCAGCCACTTGTCACTACATTTCACAATTTTCCATCTAACCAGGTCCAGTTTTGTTTTTGGCTGAATTAAAGGGGCCTGCTGCCCATTTGACTCTGCCTTCCCCTTCGGGGAATATGCGCGTTATGTTATGTATGTGATTATAGACTACGATCTATGCAATTTTAAAATCTAGTCTTAATTGAATATTGAGGAGGCGAGTGAGGTGTGTAAGAATCGTTCCATATGGCGTTCGGTTCTTTCTACCTACCCCGCTAGGGAAGTGGCGTGCAGTTTAGTTAGTTAGATAGTCTTAATTAGTCTTCAATAAAAGTACTAAAGCAAATTGTATTTTTTAAATATATCCAACGCGCTGACCTACAGTAAATCTACAAATTTTGAAAGATCTCACGTGAGATTAGGTAAGTGGGGGTCGGGGCAAATGTAATGATATCACCCCAGGGGGTAGGGGGTCAATACATCATAATAATTCCTCATGTTTATGGACCCCTTAGGTATATTGAAGCACTCATTGTTACAAGATCCCAGTTAAAACAGATTATAAATTGGAAAATCCCAATATATACAAATAATAACCACATTAGTTATATGTTTTTCCCTACAATGTAAATTCCTCTTAACCGACATCGGTCACGGCGGCTAATCTCAACGAGGATTGTCAACTGCGCAGGAGATATTATAGTGCACAAGTGTGTGCGCAAACACAGGTGCACTCTCTGTTCCTTCACTCATAGTCCGGTGAGACGGCACCGACATGACCGGAGAGGTCAGGCGCAGGACCAACGGCTTAACGTGCTTTACGAGGCACGGGGATAAGTAAAATACTGACTTCCCGACTCCGGGCTGTTACTGAGTAATTTCAATATTGCAATACCCAGCCCCTCTTGGTCCTTAGGCGGCGCATGCTACCACTAGACCAGGGTTTCTCAAACTTATGGCTCCACGTACCCCTGTTAAAGTCTCCAGCGGACAGCGAACCCCTAGACCTCCTGAAGTTAATCATACTTATATGCTTATCATTTAAGAAGTCTTCAATCTTATAGTAGCACTTACTCATTAAAAACGCTTTAATGCACAATTTGAACATAAGTGAAGGTAATGCTAGTAGACTTTCTGGAAGTTTATTAAATATTTTAATACTTAGACCAATAAATAAATTACCACTCTTCTGGAGTCTATGGTTTGGAACAGCAAGTTTGTGTTTATTTCTAGTATTAAAACTATGAGCGTTTGACTTTTTAAGAAATTGGTAAACGTTTTTGTATAAGTATATAATAAAATACATAACACAATCGAAAATAAATTGCGATGCAACTGTTAAAATTTTCATTTCTTTAAAAAAATCTCTAAGAGTCACGTGGTCTAAGCAAGTGCCCTTTGCGTGTTCTATCGTCTGCATAATGAGGAGTGCTCCAAATGTTTGACATGATGCCCACGGCCACCTTCTACCATCGCACCGCTTGCCATCGAAGGAGAATTCATCCACATACAGTGGAGCCAAAATGGTCGCGTACTGTGCAGTTCCAAAGAAACTTCTTGCCACGTGCAATTAGGCTGTGGGAAGAGCTCCCCGCCGAGGTTTCCCCACGAGACTACAGTATGGAGTCCTTCAAGAAGGTTGTGACAAGGTTTTTACAGGGTCGGCAATGCGCGAGTGATACCTTTGGTGTTGCTAGCGTCCATAGGCTACGGTAACCGCTTACCATCAGGCGGGCCGTATGCTTGATTGCCACCTTAATTGGTATTTAAAAAAAAAGTGCTTAAGCTTCTTATCTTTCTTGTTTCTTACAAATATATACCCACTAAAATATTGGATATTAACAGTAACATCCAGACACAAAACAAACACAAGTATTCATCACACGAATGTTTGTCCTGGGTGGGGATCCAACCCAAAACTCTTGGCGCATGGGGCAGGGTCACTACCGAATGCGCCATCGAGCCATTTAAGTCGTATAGAACAAAAATAAATTTTCGCTTGTTTTCTTAAATTATTTAAATTAGTTACCTACTTAAAATAATGAGTTGCATAGGTAAGAGGTCTCGCAGACTAAAAATAGTCTTGTTGGTATGTTAGGTACAACAATTGTATTGGTGTTCATGACGTCAAATATAAAAAAAAATTACAAGTAGTATTGCCAATGACGATCGTTCCATTACCATGGTCATATTACCTTTAAAAGTTCTTAATACTTAAGTAGTCTTTGGTAAAACATGTATAATGACGTAGAGCTATTTTCAGTGTTTGTCACGGACTAGGAAAAAAGAAGGACTCCACGCTACTAAGAACACGTTTGGGCCTTTCCGTTGCTCCAAATGACATTTCACTTACATTGACATACATGACATTACACATGGACATTATCATAGATGTTAGGGCAGCCGCCCTCTCATGGACCTCATATGCCAAAGTCTGCTGGTCTTTTTACTATCAATAATTGTATATTGCCTATAAGCTGCGTACGCGCATCTACTTAAGTACCTGCAGTCTTTGGTAAAAACATGTATTATGACGTAGTCCTATTATTAGCGTTTGTTAAGTTTATAGCACAGACTAGTAAAAAAGGACTCCGCGCCACTGACTAGACGTTTAGCCGTTTGCGGAGCTTCAACTTAACAAGCAACTTAAATCACACATTTTGCTCCCCATATCTCCAATTTTTAATAACATTTGTTACATCTGGATGTGTAACTTATACTATGGGAAAAACATGTTTATATTTTTTTATGAAGTTAAGTCCCATGTTGGTCTGGGACTTAAAAAAGGATGTGCCAACTGTGTTTCTTGCCTAGCATGTCGTAAAAGGCGACTAATGGTATATAGGGTTATTTTTTTCTTTTCTAGGAATCTTCACCTGATAATAACAAACACAGCTAAAAAATAATTAGCGAAATCGGTTCAGCTGTTCTCGAGATTTGCGCTTAGCAACACATTCAGCGATTCATTTTTATATTATATATTAACTCAAGAACTTCTTATATAAATATAAACATAATTTTTTCCTTTTTATATGTTATATTATCCCTTATTCCTAAGGAATCACGCAATTATTTTCTTTTAAAGTTATTAATATTTATGCATATAAATAAATAAATATCAGACTACATCACATACATTGATCTGACTCCAAGGTTAGTAGCTGAAGCACTTGTGTTACGGATATCAGAATCAACAGTGGTATCACAAATATATACTTAAATATTGGATATTAACACAAGTATTCATCACACGAATATGTGTTGGGTATTGACCCTTTTTTTTTTTTTTTTTTTTTACTTGGGGAACTCCCACGAGCCGTCACCCTCCGGACGGGGATCCAGAGGGCGGTGTGTCGGACTCGAACCGACTAAACCCCAAGGTGGCCTCCATCGGCGCAGTTCCGGAGGAGCCGGTATCCCCACTGTCGGGACTATACAACAGCTCCTCCGGTAGTGCGCGTGCCGCGCTGCGCGGCTCACCTCGCGCGGCGGTGGTCGATGCTGTGCAGCCCACGCCATCAGTCGTCGGATGCACAGCACCGAGCACGCGCGCGCGTCGAGACATGCCAGGCCACCCAGCATGTCTCAACTACTCCGCCCAGGATTCAGACGCCGATCGTCCCCGAGACCGGCGTCGTGGGCCCACTCTCGCGCTGTGCCCTCTGCTAAGCCAGAGGGCACGCGGAGAGCGTCTCGCCAGAGGGGGCCGCCTTCCACCCGGCGACCCAAATTGAGGGCAGAGCCCTGTCGTCGCGGAGGGAGAGCATCGAGACGCTCAATCCCTCCGCGACCCACCACGACGCGCCCAGCGCGCCCCTGTCGGGTTGCCGAGGATAGGGAGGCGAGCAACGAAAACACTCCGCTCCTCCTCTTCCTCGGCAACCCTGGTCCGGCTGCGGAGGTTACAGCCGGACCGCCGCAACTGCCCGTATGCCATTTGTGCAGTCGCGGCTCACCTCGGGGTCCCTCTTCGCTTCAGCCCTGCCATGGCAGGGCCTACTGAGCCCCCCCGGTACGACAAACCGAGGACCCCGGCGGGGGGGTTGGGTATTGACCCTGCCCCATGCACCAAGCAAGGCAAGGCAAGGTCAATGCCGAATGCGCCATCAAGCTTGTCAAATAAACATCTAAGAAAGTAAAAAAAACAGGTAATTCTTGCTAAATCATCTTATATTTAAAATATATGATATGGGTGATTATACATAAGTAGGTACATATATTTTGATATTGTGTATAATTTTATATAAACAAGTAACAAACACTTACATAAGTACATGAACAATTTCTAAGATTTCCAATACACAAATATTTTTTAAAACCCATGTCCTAGGTTAATTTGTTTAAGTAGTTAATTATTAACATTTATTTTTTATTTTTTTTAGTTAGATTTTCGTCACATAATATAACTAATAGATATCATATTGGTTAAATTTAAGTTAAGAAAGAGCATAGTACTTAATCATTTTCATATATTGCACACACGGACTAGTAAAAAAAGAAGGACTCCGCGCCACTAACTAGACATTGAAGCTCCTTAGGTGCTCCACCTTGACACGCAACTTATGTAACACATTGACATAATAAGTGCCCCACATGACAGATATCCGATATCTGGTATCCATAAGTATCTCACTCACACATGCATAAACGTGGCTTCACGCTATAGTATGACAGCGTGGAGTCCTTCTTTTTTTACTAGTCCGTGATTGCACAGTATGTTTTTTCTTTCTTTCTAGTATTAGACATGATTAACAATAACCTCTAGCATATTTTATCAAAACAAAGATATCTATGAATATTAATGTTTAGATTTAAGTAGCTATGAGTTCTGAAGCATGATGTAACCCGACAAGTCACTAGTCACTCCATATGCGTCGCTAAACAAGAAGTCTTTCAATAATATTAAGAATGGTCTTTTATTACAGAAGTAATTATTTTGCATATTTACCCCAATCTTTCGGACTAACATACCGTTTCTTTTAGATCAAATTGAGGATGACATGATTTTCAAAATAGTTATCTCAAAAATTTACGGAATTTGGGGCGAAATCGGTTTTTTATACAAATAGTGGTTACATTCATCATACATTTTATTTTAAATTTACTGACTCATACTTACCTCAAATAAAAACTCAAACTTATTAAATATAAAAATCTCAAGAATGACACACCAATTCTCTAGTACCAAACTAAGCTTATAAGCTTGTGCTATGGATAATAGGTGATAAAAACGTTTGTGGTCAGGATACCACTAAATCAATTGTCATTGAATGACATTACATTAATGAGTTGCTCTCACTACACCCAACCTCAACTGAATATAGAAAAGTTCGTCTCTAATATTGAGTATATTAGAAATGGACCTTGGAACGTTAACAAATATACTAAGAGGTAAAGAACTAATCAAACTAAAATTAACTAAAAATAAGTTAACAATAAATTAACTAATACTTATGTAGTTTTAGGTAATCATCATAATTCTAATTGGTATATTTGTTTTAGGGTTTTTACCAACTATAATATACACAGCCCACAACCCGACCCAGCTTATACATAAAACTATATTTATAAACCTTCATCTTGAATCACTCTTTCTATAAGTGGAAACCGCATCAACATCACTGCGTAGTTTAAACGATCTAAGCGAACAGACAGACCGACTTTGGTTTATACTATGTAAAGATTAGTAGATAATACCAAGTAAATTCGTTACTGGCTAGATATTGTTTCATTGAAATCATAAATAAGCCAGCTCAAATGATTAGTATCAGCAAATGCATAACATATTTGTCTTGCGTAATAATACAGACAGTGCCTTAATATCAATTAACTTCTAAATATTCATCAGTATTCAACTATAAATGGTAGATTTTTATACCTTGTGAGAATAACCTTGACCATAAAATACATTTTTATACAGAAGAGACACGACTTATAAATACATTTTATTTGCTACAGTATCACTCGTACTGCAATGTAATAGAGAACAGATTAGCTTGTGCCAAATATTTATGATGAAAAAACTTATTTCCAGCAAATTTATGAATTTTAATTTAAGTATTGGTGCAAAGGTTTGTTTTTTTAATTTGCATCGCTATGGTAGATTTTTTGATCTTATTACATATTATATTAGTACAATATTTTATATTAATGAGCATCAATAAATAGTCCAGTACAATTTAAAAACTCACTTGGGGCTCACCACCTTTGGATTTTATAATTCTATCATCCAGATAGACAAGCATAACAAAATCACTATTTCTACCAATGTTCCACCACAATCACTAATCACTGCATTCACTAGACCAATGGTCACTATATTACTGTATCCAGTAGCCATATCACATCCTCCTAGGCAAAGAGCACCCGGGATTATTCGTCACATTTACAAGCCTGTATCCCTTCACTACCCTCCCAGACGAGGGGCACCGAGTTTATTCACCGCTCCATATAGCCAAGCACTTGAAAATCACCATTCCTACCACTGTTAAATCACAATCACCGGTCCACCACACACTTGGTTCCCAGTTCACTTCCTCCTAGGCGAGGAGCATCCCGGTCTATCTAGCGCCGGCGGGGGGAGGCGTCCCCTTTCCAGGAACGCCTCGAGGGCGCTCAGCTAGGTGGTGGCGCGGTCCAGCTGAGCGAGCTGGTGGGAGAGGCGCTCAGAGCGCGCACGCCGCGCTTGTCCCAATGCACGGGTCTCAGCGAATTTGGATACGAAGCTTTCTACAGGCAGCTTACCTGGAAAGACCAAAAAACAATAATATCTCTACTAATACTAAGTATCTAAGTAGCTTCACGGCATTTACATAGCGGGGTGGGCAGAGAACTAAACTAATAGTTGATTGGTTGGGTAATCGGATGAGCTGTTTCGAAGTAGTTGGACCACAAACACTGTGACACGAGATTTTTTTGTTTCAGATTTATTTCTTTTTTTATGCTCATGATAGCAGGGCCTCTTGTGGAACTCAAAAATATTGTGCCAACTGTGTTCTTTGCCTAAAATATCGTAAAAAGCGACTAATGGTATTATGGTGAAGTTATAGTTAGTTAGTTAATTGGTATATCGGATTTTGGGAGTGTGATTGCGTAGTTTAGGCGACGAGCTAGACTCTTGTCACTACTTTTTTCACAAATTTCCATCTAACCCAGCCCAGTTTTATTTCTTGGCTGAATGTGGTTAAGGGGGCTAGCTGCCCTTTTGACTCTGCCTACCCCTTCGGGAATTACGGGCGTGATGATGTGTATGTTATTTAAGGCTCATGACCAAATATATCAGAGCTTTATTATAGCTAATAATCGCATAAACTAACCTAGTAAGAACATCTCCGCAATGACCTCGGCATCCTCGTCCGCCTTCAACGCGGCCTCCTTCAGACAGTCCCGGATGCGGTGAGGGTCGTACATCTCGGCCAGCTTCTGGTGCTTCCGGTGGAGCTCCTCGTAGCTCATCTGGAAATATTTGCAATAATATATAAAATATATATATATTTATATATAAAAAATAAATTTATAGTAATTATGTATGTCGTACGTAACGTATTTAAGTATGTCTATCCGTTCACCTAGTATCCATAGCACAAGCATAAGCTTAGTTTGGGACTAGGGAATTGGTGTGAAAAAAAAAAAAAAAAAAATACACATATGTATGATAATATCGTCGTGACTGCAATAGGGATTATGACACCATACACAACATCACGCCAATAATCCTATAAATCAAGCAAAACCGCAAGCATAAACTAGTCTAATATAAAGAGTCCCAAGTTAGTCTTGGATTCAAAAATAATGCGCCAACTAATGACTAATGGTATATGGGGTTTTGGGTGTGATTGTGTTGGCGACAAGCTAGCCACTTGTCACTACTTTTTCACAATTTTCCATCTACCAACCCAGCCCATTGTCCCATGTTGGTTTGGGACTTAAAAAGAATGCGCCAACTGTGTTCCTTGCCTAGCATGTCGTAAAGGCGACTAATGGTATATTGGGTTTTGGGTAAATCATAAAGTAGGCGACGAGCTAGCCATAATTTTCCATCTAACCCAGCCCAGTTATATTTTTGGCTGAAAGTGGTTAAAGGGGCTTGCTGCCCCTTTTACTCTGCCTACCCCTTTGGGGATTGCAGGCGTGATGTTATAAAAAAAATATATAAGGAGTAAAGTCTTTTCCGAACCTTCATTTGCACGATCGTAGATATACGATCAATGACATCCGTCTTCAATTCATCCAGCATCTGCTGTTTAGCCAGGTTGTCCCGGGCTATCTCCTCGATGCTGTTCATCAGCTCTTCCGTCTCGAGATCCAGTTTCACCAGTTGAGGGTTGTTCTCAAGTAACTTGTCCTTGAAACCAGAGAAAAGAGAAATAAATAGGTAAATCAATACCCTTGCTCTAAAGTATACATACATTTTGAATTATCCAAGGAGAATACCATGAAGAATTAGATACTAATATGACATATTTAAATCCCTTTATTGTGAATGTTTGTTACTTAATCATATTTGAATGGGGCTGAATTTAATTATAAACTTCTTATTATTTTTCAATAACCTAACACAGTTCATATTTAACAAAATATGGTTAAAAAAATGTATTGCTCTATGGACCCTGCCTGCCTCTTCGGGATTGAAGACATACATTGTTTACGTATGTAAGTTTGGTTATATTAAAAGATTTAATAACAAAATTATGTAATATTGAGGTGTGAGTCGAGTGAGTTATCCCATATTGATCTGGGACAAAAAAAAAGAATGAGCTAACTGTGGTTCTTGCCTAGCATGTCGTAAAAGGCGACTAATGGTTTACGAGCTTTTGGGTTTGTGTCTGAGTAGGCGACGAGCTAGCCACTTGTCACTCCTTTTTCACAGCTTTCCATCCAGCAGCCCACTGTCCCGTGTTGGTCTGGGACTTAAAAAGAATATGCCAATTGTAGCTCTTGCCTAGCATGTCGTAAAAGGCGACTAATGATATATCGGGTTGTGGGTGTGTGATTGTGTAGGCGACAGGTTAGCCGCTTGTCACTGCTTTTTCTCAATTTTCCATCTAACCCAGCCCAGCTTTATTTTTGGCTGAATGTGGTTGAAGAGGCATGAGCCCCTTTGACTTTGCCTACCCCTTCGGGGATTATGGGCGTGATGTTATATTATGTATGTAAGAATTATGCCATATGGCGTCCGGTTCTCTCTGCCTACCCCGCTAGGGAAGTGGCGTGAAGTTTAGTTTGTAATATTGTTAAGACAACATAAATTACATTCCTAACATCACACCCATAATCCTCCAAGGAAATAAATTGTTAAGAACATACGAAAATTGTTAAGAGAAATGAATACATAATCTGTTTTAATACAAGTTATTTCCATTATAAGTAAATAAATAAACAATTTATTTTATAATCTTGACATAATATAAAATAAATGATTCCATCATAAACACAATAGGCAATTGTAATTGAAATTTGATCGAGATCTTTAATCAGATAAAGTAAATCCAAAGTTATCATAATGGCCTCATTCATACAATGATTTAGACTTTGCACCAAATACTAAGAGACTCGATCTATATACATACATACATACACATTACGCCCATAACCCCGAAGGGGTAGGCACAGTCAAAGGGGCAGCATGCTCCTTTAACGACATTCAGCCAAAAACAAACTGGGCTAGGTTAGATAGAAAATTGCGAAAAAGTAGTGACAAGTGGCTAGCTCATCGCCTACACAATCACATACCCACTGCCTCGTAGGTCTAGTGGTAGCAAGCGCCGCTAAAGGACTAAGAGGTCCTGGGTGCCAAGTTAGGCAAAAACTTGTGGCTGGGTATTTCAATATTGAAATTACTCAATAACAGCCCAGAGTCAGGAAGTAGGCGGTTAAATCACTCCTGTGCTTCGGAAAGCATGTTAAGCCGTTGGTCCTGCGCCAAACTTCTCTCCATG
Source organism: Glyphodes perspectalis (assembly GCA_951394215.1). Lineage (NCBI taxonomy): Eukaryota > Metazoa > Arthropoda > Insecta > Lepidoptera > Crambidae > Glyphodes > Glyphodes perspectalis. The sequence continues at coordinate 2,770,316 of OX596230.1, read as the reverse complement.
AATTGCCGTCTCACCGGACTATGAGAGTGAAGGAATAAAGAGGCACCTGTGTTTGAGGACACACTTGTGAACTATAACATCTCCTGCGCAGTTGGCTAATTGCATTGAGATTGGCTGTCGTGACCGATATCGGTCAGGACGACATTATTTATTATCACATACCCAAAACCCGATATACCATTAGTCGCCTTTTAAGACATGCTAGGCAAGAGACACAGTTGACACATTCTTTTTAAGTCCCAGACTAACATGGCACGATTTATATATAGGGGCAAATTTTAATACTATTATTATAAGGAGGAGAGATTTGTTGGTTTGTTGGCATTGAATACGCTCTGAAACTACTGGGCCAATTTGAAAAATTATTTCACCAATGAAGAGCTACTTTATCAGCAAATAACATGCCTACTAATATTATAAACGCGAAAGTTTGTAAGTATGAATGGATGTTTGTTACTCGTTCACGTAAAAACTACTGAATGGATTCTAATGAAACTTTATAACAACTATAATATAGCTTATACTCCCGAATAACATATTATTATAGGCTATGTTTTATCAACATACCACGCGAGCAAAACCACAGGCAGAAGCTAGTAGGTTATGTTTTATTTCCTTATTCCTGGAACTACGTTGATGAAACGTGATGCACTGCTAGTTGATAAGGGGGCATCCATAAAGTACGTCACACGTAAAGGGGGAGGGAGGGGGTTGCCTAAATGCGACATGGTGTGACACGGGGTCGGAGGGGCTCTAAGTTTCGTGACATCACATTTAAAAATCTGACATATTATAATCATTTTAAATTTTTAGACGTAAAATTGCAAAACATGTCATGTCGCACTAAGGAGTAGGGAGTCTCACAAATGTGACCAGCTGTGACAAAGGGGGAGGGGGGCTCAAAAAAATAATGAAATTCGTGTGACATACTTTATGGATGGCCCCTAATAAAACAGATATTTGCCCCGAATCTGTGGTACCTTCACAGATTTTAATGACCACCATACTTATTCCACTTAGGCTACTTACTTTGAAATCACATGTCTATACTATACTAATATTATCAAGAGGAAAGATTTGTATTTTTGTGTGTGTGTATGTTTGTAATTAATAAACTCAAAAATTACTGTGCCAATTTCAAAATTTCTTTCACCATGGGAAAGCTACGTTATCCGGAAGTAACATAGGCTATATTTTATCCCCATATTCCTAAAGGAACGGGAATTATATGGGTGAAACCGCAGGGCGCTGCTTTATATGATATAGTAATATTTATTATTTACTAGTAGCGACCTGCGGTATCATCCGCATAATCCTGTTCCCATGGGAATATAGGGATAAAATATAGCATATGTTACTTGCTGATAATGTACCTTTAATGTGGTCTACAAACTTATAAAATTAGTATATTAGCCTAAGCATGAAAGCATTGCAGTCAAACTTACATCGGCATTTATATTTGATAGGATTAAAGCATCTGTTAACTAACCTGTAAGTCTGTATTCTCCAATATTTCTCTGAGTTCTTCAATAGACAGCTCATTTAGTTCTTGCAGCATTGGCAATGACACCGCTTGCGACTGAGGACTCTCATCGCTAGACTTATCATCGCTGTTCGACAAACTCGGTAACGACAACTGGAACTCTCTGATTATAGCTTGCACTATACGTCCTAAATCAGAATGAAGAGTGTAATTTAGGAGACCGGGGGCTCCAAATATTTGATTCGAATTATCCCCGACCCACGGATGGAGAATTGGAGGATTAACGAAGATGGTTGGCTTTTCGTTTGGAAATTCAGGTCCCAAAACCACGTTGAGGCTCATATTTTTCCCCTCTACTGCAAATTCCACTTTGTACTCAGAATTCTCGGTGATTTCAACAACATTGTCATTAAAGATTTTTAGAGTGTCTATCTGACGTTTTCTGATATCTTGTTCATTGTAATACGTGCGTGGAAGCATCTTCTTGCCGTGTAAACGCTGAAAAGTCGAATAAATTTCAATTAACAAGAGAAAAATAGTGAAAAGGTCAGATTCACAAGATGCGAACTACTTACTGTTTCTATTAGTAGTAATATAGTAGTTTAGATACTGGAGGGATATACCTAAGTTATGATATGAATTAAACAAACCGAATGTATTTGTAAAAGTTCACTTACCTTTTTATTTAAAATAGAATAGTTTGATTTTTTGTTGAAAATAATATTCGTTTGCAGAATGTCACGAAATCAATACAAAGTTGTAGGGATGGCGATCTGAGATCGATTAATCGAAAAACCGATGTTTCAAGCTAAAACAATCGATATTTTAAATCAATACGTAGTACTGGATCCAATCATTGGATCGATACATCACGCTTCAGAATCAACATTCGATTTTTTCTGTTTTGGTATAAACCATACAATTAGTTGAAAGTACTCGTAGTACTAGAGTTCTCCCGGTTAACTACTCAAAACTCGCGAGATGGCTGTGTGTTTAGTCTCCTTCGCCTTACTTCTCTTCAATAAAAAAAAAGTTGAGTTTATAATTGTGGATTGGATCCTCAGAGTAGGTACTAAAATTAGCTAATGGAAATGGCATAACTACGATAAGTGGAGCCCAATTTGAGTGAGAAAATGAAAGTGTCATTCCACTTTACTTATTTACATACTCTATGACTCTCTATAGACTTGTTAAAAAGAGATGGATAGAGGTTTATGAATACAATATCGATATTAATCATATTTGTATATCAGATTGTTCGTATAGAACATTAAGTCATCGCCATGTGTTTCAGTACTCAGAGATTGTATCCCAGCAGACTTGACAGACTGGTGTTTTTAAAAAGTTTAAAAATTAAGCATTGGGAAAGCTAAATTATCGGCTTGTCACCCCGTCCTTTGACAGGTCGCGGCACCGCGCATTTCGAGCGCCGCGAACGATTTTTCCGCGAACTAAGCGCGCGCTCATTGCCTACTTAAAACGTTAATATCTCAAAAACTAGTAAAGCTATATTAATATAAAAAATACATGGTATAGCTGAAACTATAGATTTTTTTTTCGTGCAAGAACTAGAGTACAAATACGAGTTTAAAGTAGTTCAAAAAACAAAACAACACACGAAAACCGGCACGCCATGTTTGAATTTTTGTATTATTTTTATATCGTCGATTTTGTGCCAATATCTGATAGTAAACTTTGATATTTATAGATAATCAATTGGCAGATATCTTGAGGATTCTTTTGATATATAACACTTGTAGAAATAAATAGAAAATACATTAATACTTACATTCTAATCTCACAAACACAACACACACTTGCGGTAACAAATGGAAAATGACGTACCCACATTTAACTTTTTTTTTTTTAACTAATTGCTTTGTAATCAAATGGAAATAAATGCCTCGTCTTCTACTTAATCTGAATCTTTGATATGGTGATAAAAATGATGTTATTATCGAATTCCCTGATTAAAAGATCGTTAATTATAACAAATAAATTTATTATAATTAATGATCGTTAATCATAATAAAATTTAATACAAGACATGTCTTGTTTTTAATCAAATTTATTTATACTTACATTGTTAAAGCGAATTGGAAAAAAGATAGATTTTTTGTAAATCGATCTTTTAGACCTCGATTTATTTGTGGATCGATTCATCAGGTCATGTTTCAAATCGATTTAAAATCGATCTTTTTCGGCGAGAATCGCCATCCCTACAAAGTTGTCGTGTCAATGTCAGAATATTTTTTTTTGGTTCTTGGCCTAGGAACTATCTTTAATACTTTTTTTTTTTTTTTTTTCTTGGCTTTGCACGGCTTGTGCTTTAGCCACAAACAAAGTTAAGGAAACAGATTTATCATTAAATGAATACAGGATAATCTCTAATACTTTCTGTTATAGTCAAAATATATCATGACTATAAGATAGTGTTTTTATTAAACTTAAATTCTAAACGAGTAATTATAATAAAAATAAACTAACTAACTAAACTTCAAGCCACTTCCCTAGCGGGGTAGACAGAGAGAACAGGAAAATCATAACCGTCGAATCATTATCAGTTTATTAATATGTATAATAATAATATCAAAACCAAATAACTAGGTTATATTACCAATACCCAAATACACATCATCGACTTTTAAAAAATATGTTTTTTTAAATATATTTTTAAAATATCGTCTAAAATTTTATTCTGCTAAAAGGCTTTTGATATGGATAGGTATTAGATAATGAACACATACTTATAAACTTTGCTAAACATTTATGACTTGAGTAAGTATAAATATTCATGTTCGTCTGTGTGATTGGAACCCGTGAACCTTGATTTCGTAATCAAAGGCTCGGGCCACTCGTCATGCCCGTCAAATCATACCATTTAGTTAACAAAATTGTCCAACAAGGTAAATTTTTTCACTACAAATACCTACTTATTCAAAATACATAAGTTAAACTTACAGACACGTATCCCAATTATCCCCTAAAGATTTAAGACCTATAAAGAATGTGCCAACTGAGTTCCTTGTCTAGCATGTAGGTAGTAAAAGGCTAATAATGGTAGATAATGTCAGGTTCTGGGTGTGTCATTGTGTAGACGACGAGCTAGCCACTTGTCACTACTTTTTCACAATTTTCCATCTAACCTTGGCTGAATGTGGTTAGGGAGGCTAGTTGCTCCTTTGTCTCTGCTTGCCCCTTTGGAGATTACGGGTGTGATGAAACTTATAGACACTTAAACTTAAAATATTTCCATTTGTAAACAATTGTTTATTTAATAAATTGCCACAAAATGTACTTAATTGAATTACCTATAAATAAGTTTAAGAGTTTTATTAAATCATGTTTAAATTTATTAAATCATATTAAATATACATATTTATCTAATATTTTTATTACTTTTTTATCAATATGAACTTTCAGATTTGTACGGCATTAACTTTTAATAAATTATTGCATAAGTACAAATAAACTATCTAAATGCCGTATAAAAAAATATCGTCATGAATTTCACCTTACATTTCGTATATGGATTTTTCTTACATTTCGTTCTATGGATTTTTCCAGTTTTTTTTTTCCCTACAAACCTTTGGACCAAAGAAAATGTAGGTACGGCATGTAAAAAATATTATCTATGCATAATACTTTTAAAATAAATAAATTTTATGTTGTTTCAAATCATCCCTTGGACCACGGAAAGAGAGGGGGTTGCAAGCCTCGATTTTTTCCCTTTGTCGCATGATTTTTGTACGGCGTTGCGGAATAATGGATTAGAAGCTGTATTGAAACAGTATGAAACTGATGCCGTACAGAATGAAATAACCAAATTTACCCTGGAAATTGTCGGAAAATCAATAAAAATTACCGACTTTGTGGCGCACCATTTTTTTACGGCACTGCGCGCTTTCTTAATATTTTTCATGGATCTATCGGTGGTAAAAATGCCGTACAAAAATGTACTCACTCTACCTCCACTTTTGAATTCTCACCAGCACTCAGTTGGACAGCTTATAAGTGACGGCATAGTGCTGAATCTTATTATTTTATGCTCTTATATCGTCCTATATACGGCACCTGGTGGTTCATATGACCCATCCATTTTTGGACATGGGCTCTAATTAGCGCCATCGAGCCACCTTACAATTTATAAAAAAATATTTTGGCGGAACCGTGATGACAATTCAACGGAACCTACTTTGGGAATCTCTGTCCTAACAGTGGACTACGAAGCGCTTCTAGGAAATTTAAGTGCCCTTGGCTCATCTTGGCATTTGGAGGTTAACTGCGTAAATACGTATTGTGTAACTAGATGTAAAACATTATTCCTTGCTATGTTTTTTGCAAAAACAATGTTTGTGTAGTCAAAAATATGGCTTTTTGAACTTGAATGAGGTAAAGGACCCCTAGTTCGTGCTAGTACGTTTTTTCGTGAGTATCTTTTTCTGGTGCAAAAAAATTGTAATTGAAGTATTTTTTTATTTAACTTACACATCATTGATTAAATCATCATCAATTAAACATCTCTGACTTCTTATCTATTTAAGAAACGAATTACCTATAATTTAGCGACTGAACTGTAATTAAAAACCGCTGTGCGGTGTGCACGTCCGACTTCATAAGCTACTCAAAATAATTAGAATTGTTGTCTTTAAAAAAAAACAATTTATTTAATAAACCTACACTTTTACAATTGATACATTATTTATAATATTAACAAAAATAAAAACCGACTTCAAAAAACCCCGCAAAAAATGTTCATAAAAAAACACAAGTAAAAACTGCCTTAATAGCTATTTAAATGTCCAAACACTAAAAAGTATAAAATAAATTCTATCGACTGCTTCGATGAAAGTATTAATCTTTAACACGTATTTAAATATTTACAATAATCAGTTAGTTTTGGAGTCGGTGCCAGCGCGCGTAATTATATTATCATTTCGGAATTTGCAATTATTTGGTTCCTTGGTGAAGGGTGGTAAAATAGGTTTTGAATATACAAAATCAATAGTAAGTTAATACTCATATTTTAACTAATTTGTTTCATATTGTTATTAGTAAGGTAATTTGTTATTAAGTGTCTACTTTTTTTTTAGTTTGGCTGGCACCGACTCCAAAACTAACTGATTATTGTAAATATTTAAATACGTGTTAAAGATTAATACTTTCATCGAAGCAGTCGATAGAATTTATTTTATACTTTTTAGTGTTTGGACATTTAAATAGCTATTAAGGCAGTTTTTACTTGTGTTTTTTTATGAACATTTTTTGCGGGGTTTTTTGAAGTCGGTTTTTATTTTTGTTAAAATTTTACTTATTTGTTACTTTTTAGTGAAATTTATTAATAGGTAGGTAGACCAAATCAAAACGAGCTGCTTTAATGAGACAGTGCCGGTCTTATGAAACTAAAGACGAAAAGGTATAACGAGCCTTTAATATTTAAAGAATTACTTAAAACTACTAATCTTCAAAGAGTTATACCTTTCATCACCAGCTAAGCAACATAACATGATGAGTACGAGATGCAAATACTGGAATCGTTTTAGAAACAATAAATAAAACACTTAACGTGTCGTTGAAATTTAAGAGTGGCCCTCGTTTTCATGGAACCCCATCACTAGACCAAGACTTGGTGAAATTGAGACTATCTCGAGAATAACATTCAATATGGCCCTGTAATATTGAAAGAATTATCCACGAACTCCTAATCGTTAAGGAGTTGCACCTTCCATCATCAGCTCAGCAACATGAGATTATGAATACCAGACGTAAATACTTGAATTGTTTTAGAAAATAACTAAAATAGATTGTACGCGCCTATAATACTTGAGGGTTTCCCTCGATTTGCCTAAGATTCCTTCATCAGATCCAGATGTGGTACCAATAGGACCAACTCCAGGATATACCCTTTTGAATAAAAAAAAGAACTCTAAAAATCGTCTTACAATTCTCGAAGATATCAATATTTATAGAATCATAAACTTATTCCTAATCGTTAAGGATTTGTACCTTCCATCATCAGCTCACCATCATAAGATGATAAGTACCATACGTAAATACTTGAAAAACCTTAGAAAATGTCTAAAACACATTGTACGTGCCTATAAAGTTTGAGGGTTGCCCTCGATTTTCCTGGGATCCCTTCATCAGATCCTGACTTGGTGGCAATGGGACCAATTCGGGAGTAAACCCTTTCGATTAAAAAAAAAATTTTGGAAATCGGTTAACAATTCTCAGAGATATCGAGTAACATACATACAAAAAAAAAAAAAAAAAAAAAAAAAAAAAAAAAAAAAAAAAAAAAAAAAAAAATTCAGTCGAATTGAGAACCTCCTCCTTTTTTTTGAAGTCGGTTAAAAACTGGAAAAAAAGGTTAAAAACTAAGAAGTCGGGAGTGGCGTGACATTGGGGTTCGTTGGAGCGCGATGCGATCCCAGGCCCTCCCACTGCGATGAGACGGAACACCGCGGGGTTTTAGTGGGTATACCCCGGCCACCACCATCTTGGCCGGAGCAGGGACCTCCTTTTCACGAGGTCCCCGGGAGTCCCCCCCCCCCTGGTAGGGTGACGGTGCGTAACGCATTTACCCGCGTAAAAAAAAGGGAGTGGCGTGACAAGAATGACTACAAGTTATTTTTTTTGGAGAGGACTCTACTAACTATCTTTGAACCTTTACTACCTACCCGACTGGCACGGGAGCGGGAAGGTCTCACCCCAAAAAATTTAGGCAATAGACTGAGGGTGCCCCCTAGCGGGGCTCGAACCTTGAACCACGCTAGGTAAGAAACACAGTTGGCACATTCTTTTTAAGTCCCAGACCAACACGGATTTTTTGTGATCTCTCTAAAGCCTTTGATTATGTAGATCACCAGACTCTTGATTAAGCTAAGGCATTATGGTGTTTCAATGACCTCGCATAATCTAATAAAGTCACACTTAAATGACTGACGTCATCTAATAATGATGTAAGGGGCTGCCCAATCCTTTTAACTACATTCAGCCAAAAAAAAAATTGTAACAAGTGGCTAGCTCGTCGCCTACACAATCACACACCCAAAACCCGATATACCATTAGTCGCCTTTTACGACATGCTAGGCAAGGAACACATTTGGCACATTATTTTTCAGGCCCAGACCATGTAAGCCACAAGCTAGCCAGTTATCAAAACTTCACCATTTTCCATCTAACCGTCTGTCGCCATATTTAATTTGGCTGGTTTGGCCTTTACGAGAGCGACTGCCGTCTGACCTCTTAACCCCGAAGGGAGAGCCGTCTGCAGAGTTTCGTTTGTTAATCAGCAGGGGTACGAACTTGCACGTGAGGATGGCTTGGGTCCGCGGATGGTATCAGGCCCCAGTCCCACAGTTTTCCATCTAACCCAACTTTCAAAAATCTTGCTTAAGGCTGGCAATATAGATATAGGTGCAGTATAGTTAGAGAATTGTGCTTACCCCTTCGGGGATTCCTGTATCCAACAGCAGGACTCCAAACACTTTTGCCTCAACAATTGCAGTAAATTTCACAAGTTTGCAACCGAAAATTAAATACTGAGCCTTCAGGAACTTTTAAATTTACTTCTTCAAAAAAAAAATACCCCGTCGTTGTTTATGGGCGTCCGTATGCACATTGAAATGAACAACTTACATACGAAGCTTGAAAGTCTAAACAATAGAGCATGCATAATTCATTGATAGCACATTGGAAAATATTTTCTTTAGGTACAAGATCCAGTGCATTCAAAAAACAATCTAGTTTTTTACTTATCTAGAAACAATGTAGGTTGTTGCTACCTTGGAAGTGAACTTTAGACATACCTAAGTACTAAGTTTATACCAGGGCTGTCTAAACAACTGTTCTGGTAAAAAAAAAAACACCTGATGTTCATAATGTCCCGTTGGCAAAATAATGTGCCAACCACGGAAGAATTATTAAGTGGAACTGCCAAGTGGGTGTAGTAGTCAAGCCACAATCCTGCGTTAAAACGCAAGACTACATGTAGACCTTATTTCTGCTATTATATGAGTTATAATTGCTCCATGAAAACACAACGCCACCTGACTGGCTCGATGGCGCAGTCGGCAGTGACCCTGCCCCATGCGCCAAGAGTTGTGGGTTCGATCCCCACACAAGACAAACATTCGTATGATGAATATATTGTTTTGTTCTGTGTCTGGGAGTTAATGTCCAATATTTAAGTATTTATTTGTAATACCACTGTTGATTCTGATATCCGTAACACAAGTGCTTGAGCTACTTATCTCGGAATCAGACCAATGTATGTGATGTAGTCTTATATTTATTTATTTATTATTGATGAGAAGAACAAATTTCTTAACATTTGTGTTCGGTTTGAACTTGGATTATGAAAGGTTTTAACTAATTCGTAACAAGTGGCTAGCTCGCCTACACAATCACACACCAAAAACCCTGTAAACCATTAGTCGCCTTTTACGACATGCCAGGCAAGGAACACAGTTGGCACATTATTTTTAAGTCTCAGACAAACATGGGACATCTTTAAACTAACTAAACTTCACGCCACTTCCCTAGCGGGGTAGGCAGAGAGAACCGAACGCCATATGACATCTATATGTTTTTCGAATCTAAGTAAGGTAGGTAAGTCCCGTGTCTTCTTTGGCCGGAGAGGGATCTCTAACTCAGAGGCCCCTGGGAGACTCGGAGATCCCACAAATAATGCCTCCCTGGGTAGAGTGGCGGTGAGTAAAGCACTTTCCGGAGTCAAAAAAAACGTATGTCCCATGTTGATCTTGGACTCAAAAGAATGGTAGATCATATTCATCATCTTCTTAGCGTTATGTCCCGTGTTTAGACGGGGTCCGCTAAGACCATGATCCAGGATTTAGCTAGTCTGGTAATTACATTGAAGCGACTGTCGATCTGACCTTCGTAACCCTAAGATAGGGAACCAGACAGTTTTTGAATCATGGTTACAAATCCAAAGTTGTTTGAATTTGCAGGTTTCTTCTCGATGTTTTCCTTCACCGTCGAGCTAGTGGTATAAATACGTACATAGACTTGAAAAATCCAGAGGTACGGGCCCGGGTTTGATCCCGCACTCCTCGGTTAGGGGCGCGTGTCCTTACCATTGAGCTACCACCGCTTCTGGTCATGGTAGATCATATTATTAGTTGATTTTCTTGTAGAATTGACGATTTATAAGTGTTTATTTATAATTTTTTAAACCTATATAAATAAAGAGTATTTGACTTTGACTTTAAATGTACCAATTAGGGTATTTGCTCAGCATATCGTAAAAGGCGCTAATGGCGTATTAAGCATTGGGTTTGTAATAGTAATTTACAAACGCACTTTATACCAGAAAAATTCTGTTAAATAGATTTAACTTGATATTAAAATACCGAATATCATGTTTCAAAAATGAATTTGATAATATTATCTTTATTAAAAACATTGTAAAAAGTTGCAAATAGTCATTACGGCACCATACTGTAGTCTATGCGAACTTAAACGTTAACTCTTAGCGTTTAAGCGGGAAAATTTACGAGTTGTTTTAATATGTCCCTATAATTTTAAATTAAGTTTTTTCGCTTACGAAAATGACTTTTTTCGCATTAAATTATAGTGTAAATTAGACAATATCACAAAATTGGAATGTAATTTTTTTTTACTAATTAATTATGATAGTTTTCATCTTCAAAACTATTTTGATACTTAGAAATAACTTTAAAGTATTGAGGACATCGTCTATTAATGTTCCAAGTCAGTCTGGAACTCAAACCCCCCAAAAGGCTTTGAGTATTATAACTCAAAATGTGCTATTTTAGAGGTATGATGCTTTATTAGCATTAGATCTTTTTATGTAATTGGTCAATACTGTCGCTTCATAATTTGTTTTTAAGCTGTCACAGATAAAATGATGAGTCGCACAAGATATTTAGTCCACCTACTTAACGACAGTTCGGTGATACAATCATAACATTTCAACACTACCATCGTACGATACCGAGCCCCCCCATCGAAGTGGGGATGGACAGACAGACGCAGTGTCCGGCCGGCTAGCCGAAGGTGCAGTCATTCAATCATAACGATTGCACAAATCTTTTCGCTAAGCGAAAGAAAGGTACGGAATCGATCGCGTCGCGACCTCCTTTCCGCGTTTTACGGAACCACAGAATGAGCGTTGCAAAAAGTTTTTAACCGTCTACTCTATGGTAAATAATACGTTTGTTTGTGGAAAGGAAAAGTTGGTGTTTCGTGTTTATTGAAACGTTTATGTATTAATTTGAATGAACTTTCATTTATTAGTAACAGTTGAGGTTTTTAATCGACTTAAGACTGAAGTCTAATGACGATTTATGCGAAAGTGTTTGTCAATTTCTTCTTGTATCACGCACGGTGGAACGAATAGACGTGATTTTTCTATTTACACATAGTTTTTAAGTCAGAAAGTGATATACTACAATATTTATTAAAAAAATAAAGTGTTAGAGCTGTCTGTTCATGGTCTAATTTATGACTTCAAAGCAATATTAAAAGTGATAAAATAATTGAGTAATTAATAAATGAGGGCTTTCAAAAATTCAAAATCCGCCAGATGGCACGAGGGAGTCTCGTGGTCTTATCACTGTAACTATAAGCTCCTTGTTGACAGTATGTCAGTTTGGTCTGACAACTAACCGATGAGGAGGGTGACAAGACCGCAAGTCACAGTTACGCTATCTTTTGGATGTTTTAATTCAAAAAACCCTCATTAGAATAAGAATAAATGTTGTATGGTGTTACTTGTTAAAGATTCGTGGGACACAAAAACCAAGCTTAGGTTATCTAACGAAATTAATCTAAAATTGAATGTATAATTTTACTTCTTTTAGATTTAAAACTACGACTATTTGTATTGAACAAACAAAAAAGTACATGCATACCACGGAAGAGAAAAAAAGAAGGACTCCACCCCTCTAACATAGACTTCAATAGATAGACTTCTATAGATTCTATAGACTTCTATAGATCTTCATAGACTTCTAACATAGAACTCTAACGCAACACGACACTAATGTCGTCGTCGTTGTCTATGTGTGCTGTAAGTGAAATGTCATGTGGAGCATCGGAAAGGCACAAAGTCTATGTTAGAGGGGTGAAGTCCTTCTCTTTTCTCGTCCGTGATACATACATACATAACATCACGCCCATAGTCCCCGAAGGGGAAGGTAGAGTCAAAGGGGCGTCAAGCCCCTTTAACCCATATTCAGCCATTAATAAAACTGGGCTGGGTTAGATGGAAAATCGTGAAAAGTGACTAGTGGCTAGCTTGTCGTCTACACAATCACAAAAAAATTATGCCCAAATGAATCATGCTTGAGATGGGCTATAGAATCTAGAACTACACACGAGTATGACTTAGCTACTAATTATTATAGTCGTTGTTTTGTCAATATGTCAAATTATTCAAAGTACCTACTTATATACTTTTTAAATACCGTCAGAATATACTAATTAAGACGTCAGCCGTCATGTCTGTAAACTAACTAGCTAGCTAGCAAACTAACGGTAACATAAGTAAACAAAAATATTTATAATACTTACAATAAATTGACATAATTCTGACTGATTTAATCGTAATAATTTATTTATACAAAATTTATGTAACTATGTTGAAGTTTACCAAAAATGGTACTTATGTACTTACGTTCTTTAAAAAACTTAGCTATCATAACATCTAGTTCGTAACTGTTCATCCCATCTCAAGTTATTTCTCGGTACTGTTTAATGGTAAATATATTATGTTAGAGCTTGTATAAAAAGGATTATGAATGTTGAAGAGGCGAGTGAGGTGTGTAAGGATCGTGTCATATGGCGTTCGGTTCTCTCTGCCTACCCCGCTGGGGAAGTGGCGTGAAGTTTAGTTAGTTATGTTACTCCTTATTGACAGTTATGTAATTTGACCTTTTGAATAAAAAATAATAATTTATAGTAGGCACTACACAACTTTCGACATTAGGTCTTCATAAACTCTTCCATTATGTAGGTACATTACTTTATTATATTATGAGATTAAAATGAAGGTTGATAGTTAGTTAGAAACAAGTTATATTTTATTTTCAAACCTACAAATCTCATCGTCGACAGTGTTTAAATATATTAATAAGAAATGATTAATCAAATTGAACATTGAATAAAACATTATAACGATCAAGAGCTTTATTTACTCCAGTATAGGGTCGTGCGACTAAAGTACTGCAGTAAAGTAATTAACGGATTTAATTATTCACTTCCATCTCAATCTGATGTAAAAAAACCTCAACATTACAGTATTTATACTCATTCTGATTAAATAACCGGAATAAGGTTAGTATTCCAACCTCTTTCGTTTCAACCAAAAAGGTTTCCACCAAAAAGTTCGCTAACTGAAACATAACCTATTTACGGACAACTATTTACCCGCCAAAAAGTTTTAGCCTCCATCTTTGTTCAAGGACTCGGACTCCACAGCAAAAAGGACGATACAGATAGCCTAAAATCTTTCTCTTTGCATAACACGGCCCGAGGCGATTTTTATGTAATACGCTGTAATAAAGTTATGCAACGTTCATTTTGGCCTCATATTTTCGTTGGTTGCGATAGTCCGAGGTACGCCATGGCAGGGAGTGCGCTTGCCATCTGACAGTTCAGTGCTAAATTCTCGTGTGTGGCCAGTGTTCTATATCCATAGTGACAGGACGTGAGTGACATTTTACTTTTTTTTGTTGCGGCCACAGGATTTTTTCCCGGGTAAGTTTTAATTTGAGTATTTTTTTTTTATTCAGTGATTGTTTGAATAATTTATGCTGTTATTTCGAAAGGTTTTTTGGGTAATACTACAAGCTTGTGAAAGTCGTTCTGGCGCGTAGAGGCGACACCAAATGCCTCATTTCGTGTGTTGAACAAGTGGCTGATAGTCCGTTGCCCAATTTATTCGATGTTAGATAACTCTTGTTGAAATTTAAGATACGTGTGACCCACTTTTTATTTAGACCATCATCGTTTTCTATGTAGACACTAATTGAGTTTGTTGGTCTCATTTTCTTTTCGGCTTAATTGAATTAATGTTTTAATGTGACGTGAATTCGATTTGGGTCGTGGAAACTTAGACTTCTTATAAAAAGAGGTTTTAAGTTGAATTTGTATTCAATACAAATACTTACATAACAAGTATAAGGCAGAAAAATATTATAATGAAGCTTGCTTGTTGAAAATAAGTATGTAATCTACCTATATCATTAAGCCTATGATGTAGGTTCGAATTTCTATTGAAAATAAGACAAATGTTTACTTTTAACAAAACAGAATTCTATGTCAATTTAACTTTTGTTACGGAATGTGATAAAATTATCAAAAAATATGACTTTTATTCTTTCTACAATAAATGGGGTTCCACGGCAAAAAAACATTACATAGGTCTCATAGTAATGATAATGAGATCTATGATAGACACGGCGACTAATGGTATATGGGGTTTTGGGTATGTGATTGTGTAGGCGTCAAGCTAGCCACTTGTCACTACCTTTTCACAATTTTCAATCTAACCTAGCCCATTGTCCCATGTTGGTCTAGAACTTAAAAAGAATGTGCCAACTGTGTTTCTTGCCTAGCGTGTCGTAAAAGGAGACTAATGGTATATGGGGCTGTGGGTATGTGATTGTGTAGGTGTCGAGCTAGCCACTTCTCACTACTTTTTCACAATTTTCCACCTAACCCAGCCCAGTTTTTGGCTGAATGTGGTTAAAGGGGCCTGCTGCCCCTTTGACTCTGCCTACCCCTTCGGGGATTATGGGCGTGATGTTATGTTATGTTACGTTATGTTTATAAATATGTACATTAAATATCATTATCCTCCAAGCGTTATGTCCCGTGCTTAGACGGGGTCCGCTTAGACCGTGATCCAGAATTTAGCGAGTCTGGTTATTATATTGAAGCGACTGCCGCTTTGACTTTCGTAATCCTAAAATAGGGGATTTTTTGGATCATGGTTACAAATTCAAAGTTGTTTGAATTTGCAGGTTTCATCACGATGTTTTCCCTCACCGCCGAGCTAGTGGTATAAATACGTACATAGATTTGAAAAATCCAGCGGTACATGCTCGGGTTTGAACCCGCACTCACACATTGAGCTACCACCGCTCTTTTGTACATTCAATTATATTATATATACAAATTATATTATAAACAAAAAAAAAATAACGTTATAGTTAAATTTCGATCGCTGGGCGGTCACTCAATTGCATCATTTTGTGACGTGAATTACAAACAACACCTAACGTCAACTTTAGACTTGTTAACGCTGTCAAAGGTTTTACCTACTATTAAATAAGGAATATGGTTGAAGGGGCATGCTGCCCCTTTGACTCTGCCTTCCCCTTCGGGGATTACGGGCGTGATGACATTTGTGTATGTATTAACTCATGTTCTTAATGAAATGTTCATTTTAATAATATAAATGATTAACTCATTGTGCTAGCTAAGTAATTATGTTTAACTGTTAAATAATAAATAATATAAATAAATTTTCCAGACTATCACACCAATTCCATACTTCCAATCTAAGTTTATGCTTGTACTATGGATACCTACTAGGTGAATGGATAGACATATTTAAAAAATAATCATCGAAATTGATTCAAAAACGGCAAAGTTATGCGCGAACACATTACAAAACTACCCGTAAAGCCGAAAGGAGGTTAAATGGGGTCTTAAAATGAGTCCATTCACAATATTTAAAAATCGTAGCAACATACCCCAAAAAAATTAAAAATATTATTATTTTCACTGATGTGCAAACCCTATTTCAGTAAATTAAAGAGTAAACTACGCATAATGTACCTACATTTCTACCTAATTAGAGGAACGACAAAAATTTTAAATGTTTGAAATTGACAACATATATTTTTTTCCAACTTGTCATTTTTTGAAGCCAGTAGATACTTGAGTATAATGACATCCTTGTATTGAGGTAGCAAACATTATGAATGAAAAATAGAAAAACTATTAAAGTAGACAATTATTACGTAAAATAGGTAAGTAGGCCTTTCTGTTAAATAATCTGGTTCCCTGACATGACAGCTTACTAGGGTTGACAACATTTTTGGCTTTGATAGTTAATTTTTTTTTACGGGGTATTTTGTAACACGTTGTATATACGGTCGAATTGATAACCTTCTCCTTTTTTTGAAGTCGGTTGAAAACGATTATAAACATCTCGAGTACAAAGTCCATGTATCACACGAAACATTTGCCCCTAGCGGGATTCGATCCCGCGACCATTGCTTTCATGGCCAGGGTCTCTGACCACTCGACCAACGGGCCTGTCTACTTTGGTTTAATTTGTTAAGTTTAATAATTTAGTAATCTGACTAATATTATAAAGGCGAATGGTTTTAAGTTTGGATGTCTGGATGTTTGTTGCTCTTCCACGGCAAAACGGCTGAACCGATTTGGCTGAAAGTTGAAATGGCGATAGCTTATACCTTGCATTAGGACATAGGTTACATTTTATCCAGAAAAAAAGTCAAATTTCAACGACGGCAAAACCGCGGGCAATATCTAGTGATTTATATAGTTTTTAGAATCGATTGTCTATCGATAGTCTATCGAGCGGCAACACTAGTCGTTCATTCCCTCTGATATGGTTGAGTGAAGCGATGGCTGAAACATACGTCATACTTGAGCTCAGGTGCTACCTTTGGGGGCTGTTCTGCTTAATTTATCTCAGTCCAGTAGTTTCGGAGCCTATTCGATACAAACAAACAATCATATTAGTATAGATTAATTAACTTATGCGATAATTCATTGTATCGATTAAATATTTAAACTAATTTTTTTAGTCCATTACAAAAACGCAACTGATTGAAATAACGGATTACATTAAGTCAATATATTAACTCCTTGTTTACACTTGTAAGAAAAAAAGAAAGAAAAAAAAAAGTGTTCATTTGATACCACAATAAAATTTAAAATTAAAAAACATTATTAAAATAAACTTAACTAACTCGTGAACACTATATATATATATAATAATAATAATAATAATAATAATAATAAATTCTTCAGACTGACACACCAATTCCCTAGTCCCAAACTAAGCTTATGCTTGTGCTATGGATACTAGGTGAACGGATAGACATACTTAAATACGTTTATAAACATCCATGACTCGAGTACAAATGTCCATGTTCATCACACGAAACATTTGCCCCTAGCGGGATTCGAACCCGCGACCCTTGGTTTCGTGGCCAGGGTCTCTGACCACTCGACCAACGGGCCAGTCAATTTTGATATCTATTTTGACTTAATACTGTATATATATATATACAGTATTAAGTCAAAATAGTTATTTTGACTTAATACTGTATATATATATATACAGTATTAAGTCAAAATAGTTAAGAAGTAGTACTAAAATTCGCGTTCGAATGGTGTGAGATATCCTAACACATAATGGTGTACAAGTCATACCAGGCGATGAGATGAATATTGTAATATCATTAACTCATAGTCTAAACTCAATATTTTGACACATCTTCTAACTTATTGTATTGATGCGCTTTTTTAACTTCATATATAACTAATCGTGTTAACTCACTGCATTAACTCAAATTGAGTTAAGTCACTGTATTAGCTTAATACAGGTACATCGATAACTCACTGTATTAACTTAATATACATTGTTAACTCACTGTATTAACTCAAATACATTGTTATCTCAATATTCATCTTCAACTCACTGTATGAACTCAATATACATCGTTAACTCACTGTATTAACTCAACATACATTGTTAACTCACTGTATTCACTCAAATACATTAGAAGACAAAGTAGGTCGCATTCAAATCGTATGAGGCACATAATTGCGTTACGTAATTATTGAACTTTGGTGTTTGACGCCTACTTTCATTGCATTCAGGTCAGGTTTAATGCCATGATGACACTCGTCTGTCTGTCTGTATGACTCGACTTGTGACCTGTCTTTGTTAACGTAGGTCAGAGGTCCCCCGTGGGGTCGTGGGATTTCACATAACCTACATAACTGGAGGTTATATGATTTAATATTATAATCTACAATAATCTACAACTTCTGCACAAGCAAGCAATGATTCTTTCTAATTAGAGTGTTACATCTTTGCATTCTTTATATTTGACTGGCTCGATGGCGCATTTGGTAGTGACCCTACCCTATGCGCTAAGAGTTGTGGGTTCGATCCCCACCCAGGACATACATTCGTATGATGAATACTTGTGTTTGTTCTGTGTCTTGGTGTTAATATCTGATATTTAAGTATATACTTGTGATAACACTGTTGATTCTGATATCCGTAACACAAGTGCTTAAGCTACTTACCTCGGAGTCAGATCGATGTATGTGATTTTGCCGGATATTTATTTATTTATTTATATTTGAATGTTTTGTGCCATATAAGCGATTCGCCTCTAATGGCAGAGGTCCTTGGAAATAAAAACCAATATTAAAATTATCAATACTAATAATTATCTCATGCTGTTTCAACCAGTGTTCGGTAAGACATAACACATGGACATTCTTATTATTTAAAAACAATTCTTATCCTCTGGTGTGTGATTTTCTCTGAGTACTGAAACATATGGAGACGACCTAATGTTCTATACGAACAATCTGCTATACAAATATGAATAATATCGATATTGTATTCATAAACCTCCATCTATCTCTTTTTAACAAGTCTATACTGCACGTAAAAAGAGACAACAACATATTTGACTTAACTATTTTCGGTAACATCATCAAGTGACGTCATAGAAATACCTAAGTGAAGCCGGCTTACCATTTTGGTTTCTCACTTTAAGTTGTCAATGTCAGTGAAATTTGTGGTGTATTGTGCCAATATTGATAAAATTTGTGATTATAACATAATCTAACTTGTAACATTTAAAAACATCGTCATAAATAAATTGTTAAGAGACTTCTAGTATGTAAATAAGTAAAGTGGAGTGACACTACACAAAGGCGCCATATTTGTTTCTCACTCAAAATTGGGCTTCACTGTTTCTTAGTTAAGTCATCTCCATTAGTTTCAGTACTTAAGGTAATTTTGCAAACACACATCTATAGTTATTTTTGATAGCTGTGCCCGCGGTTTCACCCGCGTTTATGGTCAATGTTATATAGCTTATAGCCTTCCTCGATAAATGGGCTATCTAACACTGAAAGATTAAAATCAAATCGGACCAGTAATTCCTCAGATTAGCGTGTTCTAGCAAACAAACAGACAATCTCTTCAGCTTAACAGATGTGCAGGTTTCATCACGATGTTTTCCCTCATCTACGAGCAAGAGATATAATGGGGGTTTTTTGAATGAAAACATCCAAAAGATGGCGTTACTGTGACGTGCGGTCTTGTCACCCTCCTCATTGGTTAGTTGTCAGACCAAACTGACATGCTGTCAACAAGGAGCCAATAGTGACAGTGATAAGACCGCGGGACTCCCTCGTGCCATCTGGCGGTTTTTGTATTTTTGAAAACCCTCATTACGTACCTACCTAGATTAAAAAGATCTAGAGGTACACGCCAGGGTTTGAAGCCGTACCTCTCGCATTTGAGACCGCTCTATCTTACTAGTATTTTATGGATTAAGTTTGTATAGATAGACTAATGTAAATAGGGTAACGCGAAAGTTTGTATTGATAGATGGATGTATAAATGGATGTTTGCTAATTTTTCATGCAATAACTACTGAATGGATTTGAATGAAAGCTTACAATAAGATAGCTCATACATCCGAATAATACATGTTTTACTGATGTACCCCGAGCGAAGCCGCGGGCAATATCTTGTCTAATATTATGAATAAATAAATAAATAAATAAATATCCGACGACATCACATACATTGATCTGACTCCGAGGTAAGTAGCTTAAGCGCTTGTGTTACGGATATCACAATCAACAGTGGTATTACAAATATATACTTAAATATTGGATATTAACACCCAGAGACAGAACAAACACAAGTATTCATCATACGAATGTTTGTCCTGGGTGTGGATCGAACCCACAACTCTTGGCGCATGGGGCAGGGTCATTACCGCATGCGCCGTCGAGCTTGTCTTTAATGAATACTTTAAATAACGTCATTATTCATTGTTACAGGATTTTTTAAAAGCACGCCATTGACAATTTTAACTACAACACAAACACATAAATAATAACGGTTTGGCTGTCATTCTGTGCGCGTGCGCTGCCTTACAAGGCGTGAAATGGGACGGTCGCCGGTTCGATTCTCGGTTCGTATTTAGAACACACGAATTGAATTTTGAAAATGACCTAGTCATTTCGACTTTATTAAGTATTCTGGGCGAATGACTTAGCTTTTCGGGTTGCGTAAGTAAAGCGGAATCCATTAATCACATAGTTGTGTCCGTCATTTCTAATGCAAGCGTTTATTAACTTTAATTTCGACCAACGGGCCGTTGAGTGGTCAGAGACCCTGGCTACGAAACGGAGAGTGGCAGGTTCGAATCCCGCTAGGTACAAATGTTTCGTGTGATGAACATGGACATTTGTACTCGAGTCATGGGTGTTTATAAACGTATTTAAGTATGTCTATCCGTTACCTAGTATCTATAGCACAAGCTTATAAGCTTAGTTTGGAACTAGGGAATTGGTGTGTCAGTCTTAAGAATTTATTATTATTACTTACACTTATTCTCCAAATAGAGTCAAGTTATTATAAACAACATAATGGATCTATAAAAAACACCTTTCGTTACCTGATTACAGCAGTTATGGTAATATGTTAAAATTACACACATAAATTTCATTTAAACAAAAAAGAACTCGCATAAATTTCTAAATACAGAATACGATTGCACTTAACATAGCTAATTAGCAACTCTGTATAATTAAGCACGATTTGTGCAATTGTTACGAAGTTCAACTTAACTTTAAATATAGAATATTTTTATACGGTCTGTTGGTCTTGGCATGACGAAAATTGTAAACAAAATGTGTCCTTGACATTTTGAGTGATGAGTCCTCTTGTTAATTAGTTGAGTCTAAAATTAAACACGAAACTAGCTTTGCCCGTGGCTTTGTTCATGTGTCAATGGGTACATATCATACCTGCAATAATTGAAGGGGAAGACAGAGTTTATAGAGCGATAAGCTCATCAAATCACATTTTTTTTTATCAGACTACATCACATACATTGATCTGACTCCGAGGTAAGTAGCTTAAGCACTTGTGTTACGGATATCAGAAACAACAGTGGTAATACAAATATATACTTAAATATTGAATATTAACACCCAGACACAGAACAAACACAAGTTTTCATCATACGAATGTTTGTCCTGGGTGGGGATCGAACCCACAACTCTTGGCACATGGGGCAAGGTCACTACCGAATGTGCCATCGAATCGCTTGTCAACAATTGCAATAGAAAAGCCACTTACCCTTATGACACTGCCCAGAGTGCTCCTTCACCTCTTCTGGTATCTTCGAATCCAATTTCGGCCGCGAGACGCGGCAGATGATTAAATATCAAACTGCTTCTAACAGGTCAGGTATATATGTATATCTTAATGTGGAGAGCGCCAAAGATGAAGTAAGATGAATGGATTAGTCCCGTGTTAGTCTGGGACTTAAAAAGAATGTGCCAACTGTGTTTATTGCCTAGCGTGTCGTAAAAGGCGACTAATGGTATATCGGGTTTTGGGTGTGTATCACTTCTCACTCCTTTTTCCAATGTTCCATCTAACCCAGCTTAATTTCGTTATTGGCGAAAAGTGGAAGGTTGAAGAAGCTTGCAATTTGTTGAATTCTGTCTATCTTAGAGGAATACAGGCGTGATGGAATGCATGTTTAACGACCGGCCGATATCGGTCACGGCGGCCAATCTCAACGAGGATTAGCCATCGCAGGAGATATTATAGTGCACAAGTGTGCGCAAACACAGGTGCACTCTCTGTTCCTTCACTCTCATAGTCCGGTGAGACGGCACCGACATGACCGGAGAGAGGTCAGGCGCAGGACCAACGGTTAACGTGCTTTCCGAGGCACGGGGTGATCATACCGCCAACTTCCTAACTCTGGACTGTTACTGAGTAATCTCAATATTGAAATAACCAGCCACAAATTTTGGCTCGACCCGGGATTTGAACGCGGGACCTTTTGGTCCTAGAAGGCGCATGCTATCACTAAGTCAGTTGATTGTTTATTTTATTTGGCATTTTTTTTTGTTACTAACTTGTGTGTTTAAAAATTGCATTGTTTTTAACAACCTATTGACATCCGACATTTAGACATGTCTGGCATACTTAGCAGTCTAAGTTCGAAATTAGCATTGAATATAACTCATGTTTAAAAAATGTATAAGAAAAATATTAATTTAAAATTTATTTTTTTAAAGATGAGTGCAGAATGAACAATTAATGCATTGCTTACCTTGGAAATTTCAAACTTTAAGCTTACTTATAAACATTAAGGCACTCCATTAAAAAACGATGTAGAAATAATAAATTGGAATAATTTATATAAGTATATAAATGGATTCGCAATGCATAATTTCGCACGTAAAATCTTGTCGTCCATCAACCAGCACCTCGATTGGAATGGCTGCTGAAGAGTTGTTATAAATGATAGTGAAGGATTTGTAACTACTCCTACCGTACATAATATAATATAATATAATATCAAACTACATCACATACATTGATCTGACTCCGAGGTAAGTAGCAGGACAAACATTCGTATGATGAATACTTGTGTTTGTTCCGTGTCTGGGTGTTAATATCTAATATTTAAGTATATATTTGTAATACCACTGTTGATTCTGATATCCGTAACATAAGTGCTTAAGCTACTTAGCTCGGAGTCAGATCAATAATATTCTCCAGACTGACACACCAATTCCCTAGTCCCAAACTAAGCTTGTGCTTGTGCTATGGATACTAGGTGAACGGATAGACATACTTAAATACGTTTATAAATCCATGACTCGAGCACAAATGTCCATGTTCATCACACGAAAACATTTGCCCCTAGCGGGATTAGTTCGTGACTCTTAGTTTCGTGGCCAGGGTCTCTGACCACTCGACCAACGGGCCGATCTATGTAAGTGATCTTGTTGGATTTTTATTTATTTATATTTATACCTATAGTGACTGATTATTGAAGTAAACTACGTCATCAACATTTTGACGTAATTATCACTAAACTTATAGTGAATCCCTCAGATTACAGTGTAAATAGGTATAACAATATTGAGTTAAGACATACATACAGTTATAAAACAGTTTGTTTGTCTTTTCCATGTAAGGTCCATTTCAATATTTGTAATAGATAAATCATTGTTTATGTTAAATCAATATGGCGTTTACGTCAGAAATCCTACTAATATTATTAATACGGAAACAAAAATGAATAAGAGCTCAAAGCGATTTTTTTTCACGCCAAAGCCATTGAATGGATTTTGAGAATACTTTTCAGTGATAAGTAATACTTAGTTACTACATAACATCACATCCATAATCCCCGAAGGGGTAGGCAGAGTCAAAGAGACAGCAGGCCACTTTAAACACATTCAGCCAAAAATAAAAGTGGTCTGTGTTAGATGGAAATTGTGAAAAAGTAGTGACAAGTGGCTAGCTTGTCGCCTACTCGCCTTTTACGACATGCTAGGCAAGGAACACAGTTGGCGCATTATTTTGAAATCCCAGACCAACATCTAATTTCTTAAGAAAATTTTACAGAATAAAACTTGTCACTACTTTTTCACATTTTTCCATCTAACCCAGCCCAGTTTTGTTTTTGGCTGAATGTGGTTAAAGGGGCCCGCTGCCACTTTGACTCTGCCTACCCCTTCAGGGATTTTGGGCGTGATGTTCAACGTCAACCACATTCAGCCGAAAATAAAGCCGGGCTGGGTTAGATAAAAAATTGTGAAAAAGCAGTGACAAGCGGCCAACCCGTCGCCTACACAATCACACACCCAAACCCGATATACCATTAGTCGCCTTTTACGACATGCTAGGCAAGAACCACAGTTGGCATATTCTTTTTAAGTCCCAGACCAACGTGGGACAGTGGGCTGGGTTGGATGGAAAGCTGTGAAAAAGGAGTGACAAGTGGCTAGCTCGTCGCCTACTCAGTCACATACTCAAAAGCCCGTAAACCATTAGTCGCCTTTTACGACATGCTAGGCAAGAACCACAGTTGGCACATTCTTTTTTTTGTCCCAGATCAACAGGGGCCAAGTCCCAGACCAACATGGGACAGAAATTAACACTGAAATTTATATAAGAACAATTTCTTTAAAAAAGAATTTGGTAGAACCTTGATAACTATTAGATGGAACCTCCAGGTTCCGCGGAACCCACTTGAGAACCTCTGCTCTATGCTACCTAGCGTTCCTACTGTCTATTACCTAATAACTTAGGTATTCAATCCAAGTCTAGTGCTGACGATCTATCCCTCACAATGACATTAACAGCTTAAATCATTTATAAAGTGGAACATGGCTTATTTGTGGCTGTTAATATTCAGAACACAGTCCAACTTGTGCGATAGTGTCTCAATTATTGGCTAAGCGGTGTGGGTTCTGTCTTATAAACGAAATTGGGTAAGCGTAATTCGGTCAAACAGACGAAGGGTTCAAACTTTTAGCTTTCAGCTCAATAGTAAGGACACGCGGCTCATAACCGAGGAGTGCGGATTCAAACCCGAGCATCTCAGGATTTTTCAAATCTATGTACGTATTTATACCACTAGCTCGACGGTGAGGGAAAACATCGTGATGAAACCTGCAAATTCAAACAACTTTGGATTTGTAACCATGATCCAAAGAAAATGTCTTGGTTCTGTCTTAGGTTACGAAGGTGAGATCGGCAGTCGCTTCAACGTAATTACCTGACTGGCTAAATCCTGGATCATGGTCTAAGCGGACCCCGACTAAGCACGGGACATAACGCTAGGAAGATGATGACACAAAGTCTGTTTTACTTCAAGTAAAGTCAGACTTTGTTCAGTATATAGTATGGGCAAGTACTTATGTAAGCGACCGCGAGAGGAAGGAACCACGGAAGGTATTATGTCACGCATCATAACGCTCTGGTCAGTATATCTGTACCAATTGTACGTACCGTTACATGAACGTTATAGTCGTTGGACGCGAAATGATATCGTCACTTTAGTTCCAGACAAGTTAAGGGGAAAATTCGTGATGAAAAACTTTTTCAAATTAAATCAAATCAAATATTTATTTGCTAACTAAGTGTACATAGTAGGAGTTAACATAAAAGGAACTTGCAACTTAGTTGCTATTTAGGTATTGCAAATTTGAGCACAAATGTACCACAGCAATTATAGTAATAGATGTAACAATTATTATTTATAGAGTTAGTTTAGTAAAATAATTTAAAAATGAATTCTATATTCTACTTAACTATTAAATCAATTATTCTTGGTATTGTATAAAATTAAAACTATAATCCAATTTGTTTAACCCCGGGACGATTATTTGTTAAACAAGTATTTGTCCCGGGTTTGAGAATGGTACAAATACCTTCGTTGGTTTCGATTTCCATAATGCACGTGTTTAAGCTATTTACTTTGTTATCAGAATTCAGTTTAAAGTATTAGATAAATATACGATCACGCCCGTAATCCCTGAAGAGGTAGGCAGAGTCAAAGGAGCAGCAAGCTCCTTAAACCACATTCAGCCAAACATAAAACTGGGCTGGGTTAGATGGAAAATTGTGAAAAAGTAGTGTCAGTGACAAGTGGCTAGCTCGTCGCCTACACACTCATATACCCAACCCCGATATTCCATTATTCACCTTTTAGGACATGCTAGGCAAGGAACACAGTTGGCACATTATTTTTTTCATTTTGACTGGCTCGCTGGCGCACTTGGTAGTGATCCTGCCCCATACGCCAAGAGTTGTGGGTTCGATCCCACCCAGGGTTTGTCCTGCTTTGTGTTAGTTCTGTGTCTGGGTGTTAATATTCAATATTAAAGGATATATTTGTAATACCACTGTTAATTCTGATATCCGTAACACAAGTGCTTAAACTACTTACCTCGGAATCAGAACAATGTATGTGATGTAGTCGGATATTTATTTATTTATTCATATTTATAAGTCCCAGACCAACATGAGACTAGTCTTAAGATGCTAAACTCACACTGCGTACACAGTTGTTGATGCACAACAGTGGCAGCGCATTCGTTGCGTGTCGCGTTGCGCAACTCGCTTTCTTCCGCGACCTTGAATCGGTTTCACGATCGGCGCGCGCGTAGCCTGAATACGACGGTGATTGGGTGACGAATTTGTAACGGTCAAACTGTTGCTCTTTTGAAGAATTTGACACACATAAATTATCATCTTCTTAGCGTTATGTCCCGTGTTTTAATGGGGTCCGCTTAGTACATTTTTAGATTACGTTCAGAAACTTATTGTATTTGAAATTTTTTTTTTTTTTGACAAATGGGTAAAGGTCGATCTTACTTCGGATCTGACAAACCAATTGCAAAAATGATTATTCATTTGTCTATCTGCTCCTCTTCATTTGTATATTAGTGCAGTAAAATGAGGGTTTGAACCTCGGAATGAGAGCTATAAAGCTGACTTTTGAGACAACTGTCAGAATGGAAAAATAAACGTTTTTGTTTTTGACTCTATTTTCGATTATTTGATTGGATTGTTCGTTTTATTATCGCCGTCAGTTTGTCAAAACGTATGCTTAAGGTCAGTGGCGTAGCGTAGTGGGGGCGGACCGCCCCGGGCGGCAGTTTGTTCATCATCTTCATAGCGTTATGTCCCGTGTTTAGACGGGGTCCGCTTAGACCATGATCCAGGATTTAGCGAGTCTGGTCTGACCTTCGTAACCCTAAGATAGGGGAACCAGACAATTTTTGGATCATGGTTACAAATCCAAAGTTGTTTGAATTTGCAGGTTTCATCACGATGTTTTCCCTCACCGTTGAGCTAGTGGTATAAATACGTGCGAGTACATAGACTTGAAAAATCCTGAGGAACGTGCCCAGGTTTGAACCCGCACTCCTCGGTTAAGAGGCGCGTGTCCTTACCATTGAGCTACCACCGCACCGGGCGGCAGTTTTTTGGGGGCGGCTAATTTGAAGCAACTGTTTAACTTTTAAAGATTTATTTAGTACTAGCTGTGCCAGCGGTGTCACCCGCGTTTATGGTTAACATTATAAAGACTATTTCCGTCATACATGATTTCTATGTAACTTTAACCATTAAGGCTGCACACGCGACGGAAGCTTAAAAAATGGAGTAACTTCTCCCGATTTCCAAACATTTTCCTTCACTACTCTGCTCCTATTGATTGTAGCGTGATGAAAAGTATACTATAACCTGCCCAGGAGTATGAAGAATAATTGTACCAAGTTTTGTTAAAATCCGTCGAGTAGTTTTTTTTTCTATAAGGAACATACAGACAGACAGACAGACAGACAGACAGACAGACAGACAGACAGACAGACAGACAGATAAAAATTTTACTGATTGCATTTTTGGCATCAGTATTGATCACTAATCATCCCCTGATAGTTATTTTGAAAATATATTTCATGTACAGAATTGACCTCTCTACAGATTTATTATACTTAAGTATAGAAAACCCAGGACGGGTTGCAATATCGATGTATAAAAACCAAGTATTTGAACCTCCCCCCCTATAAATGAACCATAATGTTTTAACACGTAACAATTAATTTAAATATACAACTTTACTATGAAGCGTACGAAAAGTCGTGACAGAATTTGCGAATTCTTCAAATATTTTGCAACATCATTTTGTATTAACCGCAATATTGACTATACCTAAATGTTTAAATTCAACGAATAACCGCATCTTGTCATTGTTCGAATCACGTTTCATGTACAATAATATGCTAGCAATTTGTTCTTATACTCCGTTATTTTAAAACACCGACTAGTAAAAATAGAAGGACTCCGCGTTGTCTCACTACAGCGTTAGGCTACATTTATGCTTGTGTGTGTGAGATTCTAAGGGATACCAGATATCAATATTATTACTAACTTGCGTCGCACTTTTTTATTTGGTCTTGCCTAGCATGTCGTAAAAGGCGACTAATGGTATATCGGGTTGTGGGTGTGTGACTGTGTAGGCGACAGGTTAGCCGCTTGTCATTGCTTTTTCACAATTTCCCATATAACCCAGCCCGGCTTTATTTTTGGCTCAATGTGGTTGAAGGGACATGCTGCCCCTTTGTATATATGTATGTACTTTTTATTTTTCTTTATTTTTCATTAGTGACATTTTTTGCAGCATTCCACCACACACACGTCATTTTGATAATTTGGTAAAATTTTAACACGATGTGTCTAAGCAAAACAATACTGACAGGAGCTGTCATTTGGAGCAATAATGTCTATGAGTGATGTAAGTGAAATGTCATTTGCAGCAACGGAAAGGCCCAAACGTGTTCTTAGTGGCGTGGAGTCCTTCTTTTTTTCCTAGTCCGTGACAAACACTGAAAATAGCTCTACGTCATTATACATGTTTTACCAAAGACTACTTAAGTATTAAGAACATTTAAAGTTGACATGACCATGGTAATGGAACGGATGTTATTGCCTTTTTGACACATGTACCCGGATATAATACTCGTAGGTAGTTATTTTTTATTGACGTCATTAACACCAACACAATTGACGACATTAAAACCATAAAATTAAATGTTAGCAATACAATACTGTTTATAGTATACCTATGCGAATCCTCTTACTCAATTAACTCATTATTCTAAGTAACTAATTTCAAGGATTTAAGATTAAATTTTAACAAAAATAAAAACCGACTTCAAAAAACCCCGCAAAAAATGTTTATAAAAAAACACAAGTAAAAACTGCCTTAATAGCTATTTAAATGTCTAAACACTAAAAAGTATAAAATAAATTCTTTCGACTGCTTCGATGAAAGTATTAATCTTTAACACGTATTTAAATATTTACAATAATCAGTTAGTTTTGGAGTCGGTTAAAAACGAGATTTTATTTTTTATTTTTTAACGACTTTACTGGCTCAATCCTCTGGTTCTGGCTCTGGTTCAATCCTCACCCAGGACAAACATTCGTGTGATGAATACTTGTGTTTGTTCTGTGTCTGGGAGTTAATATCCAATATTTAAGTATATATTTGTAATACCACTGTTGATTCTGATATCCGTAACACAAGTTAACTTAAGCTACTTATCTCGAAGTCCAATCAATGTATGTGATGTGGTCTAATATTTATATTTACGTACATACATACATACATAACATCACGCCCATAATCCTCGAAGGGGTAGGCAGAGTCAAAGTGGCAGCAGGCCCCTTGAACCACATTCAGCCAAGAATAAAACTGGTCTGGGTCAGAGGAATTTTAAACAGAAGTTTATTTATTTATTTATTTATTTAAAAGTTGTTGTTTTAAAAGTTGATTAGCTGATAGTCTATTTTGTATGAAAAGTAACAAATGTTTTTTCGCAGGACATTTTTCTTATTATATCCATGGCCTAACAAAGACCTCATTCTGAGATCTCAGAACCAATTACATATCGCAATGACAACAATGCATTTATTCATACTCGTCACTTCTTAAGACCCATTGTGTAAAATAAATACATACATAACATCACGCCCATAAAATAAATAACTATGATTATATTGCTTTTATGATTTATCTATATAATATAATATTCAACGACATCACATACATTGATCTGACTCCGAAGTAAGTAGCTTAAGCACTTGTGTTACGGATATCAGAAACAACAGTGGTATTACAAATATATACTTATATATTGGACATTAACACCCAGACACAGAACAAACACAAGTATTCATCAAACGAATGTTTGTCCTGGGTGGGGATCGAACCCACAACTCTTGGCGCATGGGGCAGGGTCACTACCGAATGTGCCATCGAGCTTGTCACATCTATTGTGTTATCTATATACATACATAACATCACGCCCGTAATCTCCGAAGTGGTAGCCAGAATCAAAGCAACTAGCCCCTTTAACCACATTCAGCCAAAAATAAAACCAAAAATAAAATTGTGAAAAAGTAGTGACAAGTGGCTAAACTAGGTAAAAGCGGTGGTAGCTCAATGGTTAGGACACGCGCCTCTTAACCGAGGAGTGCGGGTTCAAACCCGGGCACGTACCTCTGGATTTTTCAAATCTATGTACGTATTTATACCACTAGCTCGACGGTGAAGGAAAACATCGTGATGGAACCTGCAAATTCAAACAACTTTGGATTTGTGACCATGATCCAAAAATTGTCTGGTTCCCCTATCGTAGGGTTACGAAGGTCAGATCGGCAGTCGCTTCAATGTAATTACCAGACTCGCTAAATCCTGGATCATGGTCTAAGCGGACCCCGTCTAAGCACGGGACATAACGCTAGGAAGATGATGAAGTGGCTAAACTAGGGAAAACTGCCTCGTTGATCTAGTGGTAGCATGCGCCGCCTAAGGACCAAGAGGGGCTGGTTATTGCAATATTGAAATTACTCAGTAACAGCCCGGAGTCAGGAAGTTAGTAGTTTACTTACCCCTGTGCCTCGGAAAGCACGTTAAGCCGTTGGTCCTACGCCTGACCTCTCCGGTCATGTTGGTGCCGTCTCACCGGACTATGAGTGAAGGAACAGAGAGTGCATCTGTGTTTGCGCGCACACTTGTGCACTATAACATCTCCTGCGTTGGCTAATCCTCGTTGAGATTGGCCGCCGTGACCGATATCGGTTAGTACATTATTTACATTATAGGGAAAAACACATAGCTAATGTGGTTATTATTTGTCTTAATATATATTGGGATTTTCCAATTTGTAAACTGTTTTAACTGGGATCTTGTAACGATGAGTGTTTCAATATACCTAAGGGGTCCATAAACGTGAGGCATTATTATAATGTATTGACCCCGCTACCCCCTGGGGTGATATCGTTACATTTGCCCCGACCCCCTCCCCGCCCCTAATCTCACGTGAGATTATCCAAAATTCGTAGTTTTTCTGTAAGTGCGTTGGATATATTAAAAAAAAAAAAAATTTGCTATGGTACTTTTATTGAAGACTTTCGTCTAGATTTTAAAATTGCATAGATAGTAGTCTATTATACGAATATACGTAGGTAGGTAGAGTCAAAGGGGCAGGTGGCCCCTTTAACCACATTCAGCCAAAAACAAAACAGGGCTGGGTTAGATGGAGAATTGTGAAAAAGTTATATGACATGTGACTAGCTCGTCGCCTAAACAATCATATACCCAAATATATACCATTAGTCGCCCTTCACAACATGCTAGGCAAGGAACACAGTCCATATTCAAAACAATACATATAGGACAAAAAAGTTAATATATTTTGAATTTAAATATACAACACTAAAACACGAGTATCCTTCGAGTGATGTCATATGTTAATAACACACTAACCCTATAGATTTGTTAAAAGCTTACGTCTTGAAGTCAACATCTCAGTCTGTTAAAAATCTTCAGTACGATCGTCGTGGTCTCATATACATATAATAATTATCCATTTATTTTTTGACTAAAATATTTGTTAGTTATCAGGACATTCAAAAGTGAGAAACAGAATTAAGAAGTAAAAAAAAGAGCTATCTTTTTAAACGCTGTTTTTCAGTGAGTATTACTTATATTTCTTTTTATATAAAAAAAAATAAAGAAGTATTGAATTGCTTATATTTAAAAGAAAATATTAATTACGCGTACATTAAATACCAAGAAGTCAACGAATTATGGTCGAATTTCGACCAATGTTATCAATATCATAATAAAACATCACGTTAATAAAAAGTCAACTGCACATTTGAAGTAAGTAAATAATAATGAATTTCCGTATATTTTGTAAAAAAATATTTATTTAAATTATTATATGATAAATAGATTTTTCCTAAAGTTAGCGTTCGAACGGTCTTGATGTCAAACATTAAAATCTATTATTTTGTAATTTACTCGCGACATTCCCAGATAAAATCTTAAAGATTTGTGATTTTAAAAAAAATCACAAATCTTTTAAAAAAAAAAGATTATAATAAAATAAAATAATATTTAATTACATTTATCTATACTTATACTATACTAATATTATAAAGTTGACGAGATTTCATTTGTTTGCTTGAATGCGCTAATCTCAGGAAATACTGGTACAATTTAAAAAATATTTCAGTGTTGGATAGCCCGTTTATATAGGAAAGCTACAGGCTATAAAATATACCATAAACGCGGGTGAAACCGCAGGCACAGCTAGTATTTAATAATGAAACCATAAAGATTTGTATATTCAAAAATAAATTATACACTTTCGATATATAGGTTAATATGATTTTTTATATATTTTTTTGTATATAAAATATGATATTGCCTGTGGATTGGTTTACACAGAGACTCAATAGTGCATCCGTCGGATATACATGGTCATTTGTTAAACATCAACAACCGCGCAGGAGTAGATTACTGACATTATAAACAACATTTTTTCTACGACTTTTCTTAAATGGACAAAAAAAACAAATTTTCAAATAAACTACATCAGCTGTTAGGTCATTTAGTATGGAAAGCCGTTTTTTTTTTGACGATTTAGGTAAAGTCGTAGAACAAACGTTGTTGTTTATAAATCTACTCCTGCGAGGTTGTTGATGTTTTACAAACGACCCTGTATACATTTTTAGGGACAAAAGTATTCTATATATCCTTTATTAAATTTAAAAATGTTGGCATACCAAATTTTATCGCAACCGGTTAAGCTTATTAGACGTGAAAAGTTAATAAACAGATAGACAGTTACTTTCGCATTTATAATATTAGTAAGGATAGGATTTAATTTTTAAACTTCTTTCCTTTGTATAAATTGTGTTGAAAAGGGTAACTACTGAGTTTCTTGCCGGATTCTTCTCGGTAGATACAAATTTAGAACCGGTGGTAGAATCATATAGCTTTACCTGCATTTGACGATTTATAAGTGTTTCCTTGAAACCTATATAAATAAAGAATATTTTGACTTTGACTTGGAACTAAAAGATTTAAAATCCCATGTTGGTCTGGGAAACTGTCCCTTGCCTAGCATGTCGTAAAGGGCGATTAATGGTATATCGGGTTTTGGGTGTGTGATTGTGTAAGCGACAAGCTAGACACTTGTCACTACTTTTTCACAATTTTCAATCTAACACTACTCTAATTTATTTTTTGGTTAAATAAAAATAGCATACACACATATCATCAATCACGCCCGCAATCCCCGAAGGGGTAGGCAGAGTCAAAGGGGCAGCCAGATTTAAAAAAAAATACAGTCAAAAGATAAAAATGAAATGGTTAAATGGAGATTAAGGAATTATATCGTTCGTTGGAAATGAAATGAAATGGTTAAATGGAGATTAAGGAATTATATCGTTCGTTGGATCTTGTCTACCCCTAGGGTATTGCGGGCTTGATTATGTCCCGTTCCTAGACAAAAACCAATCCAACTCTCATCCTGGATTTAGCGAGTCTACTTATTATATTAAAGGGACTTCCCAACCTTTGTAAATCTTATCATCATCCTCCTAGCGTTATGTGCAGTAAGTTGGAGTCCGCTTAGACTGTGATCCAGGATTTAGTGAGTCTGATAAATGTTGAAGCGATCTGACCTTCGTAACCCTATGTTAGGGGAACCAGATACTTTTTGGATCATGGTTTCACATCCATAGCTGTTGGAATGTGCAGGTTTCATCGCGATGTTTTCCCTCACCTCCGAGTGGTATAATTACGTATTTAGATTTGAAAAATCCAAAGGTACGTGTCTGGATTTGATCCTCATCATCTTTGCATGTAGCTACCAGCGCTCTGATATACCTACCGTATATCAGAGCAGTGGCAGCTGGCAGGCCAAGCCTTGACATTTTTTTTATAACTTTAGTAAAAAAATGTCAAGGCATTTTGAACAGCAACCTCGAATCTTTGAGTATTTAAACAACACTTCAAGATTGCTTTTATATTCACGAGAACTGTTGCAACGGTACATCGGTTATAAATAAATGATTCATTATGTCTGAGCACCGTTGAGACATTGTCAACTTAACATAAATTTACAAAATTAACAACAAACTGGGAAAAGTCATACTTAAAGAATTCTTTTTCATAGCATAACCTCCTTGTTAATGCAGGTAGAAATGTAGATTATAAAAATATTGAACACGTATTTTTTTTTTATTTATCAAGACAAAGCACATCAAAGTTTGTTTAACGTTGATGACACGTCACTTTGACGTAACTTCGTTCACTTTGACGTCACTTCTAAAATTTGTGACACGTAATGACGTCACGAAATTATTTTTCGCTTTATGTGCTAATTTGCTAGACAAAACACATATACCTTATTTTTCTCTCTGACGAATTAAACAGATTTTTCCGTACAGAGAATGATGAAGTCAAAAAAGTTATTACCTCAGAGATAGACAATTTCATTTTATAGGTGTCAATGACTGTCTTAGTAACTTTATTAAATTTTCGCATTTCTCATCGTAATGTTTTATTGTCCACAGAAAAATGATAACAAGGTATCTCTGAATAATCAAAATGGACACCCAATTGGATCCTGCTACCATTAAAAATAATGCAATGAACTGCAACATGACCACCGTCGCCTCACATAGAAACTACATTGACAGAAGTAACTATACTATTGAGAGAAGTGAAAAAATTATTGACAGAAGCAACGATACTAGTGAAAGAAATGAAAATACTAGTGCGGGAAGTAACAGAACTAGTGATAGCGGTGATTGCAAAAGATGCAACGATAACATAACAGATAATGCAAATGTGATTAGTAGAAATGAGAGAAATAACGAAATGACCTCGCAGGTTAATAATGGGAAGCCGCTGTCTCAAGTGCAGAAGTTTTACAATGGGAAGAATATTCTTATCACCGGAGCGACTGGTAAGTGATCTAACAAGTCATAAATAAATAATTTTATACTATTATATTATTTTATGTATACACTAGCGGCCCGGCCCGGCTTCGCTCAAGTAGACGTGTTTTTATCCCTGTTTTGTCTTGTAATCAATATGGCATAAGTTACTCAGGGATAATAAAAAATAAAAGAATGTGAAGATTTTTTTTAAATCGTTCTACAGTTTTGAGTTTATTCGTTACAAACATAGAAACAATCAAATCTGTCGTCTTTTTAATATACAGAAGATAGCATAAGGTCAATAATTTATATTTGTGTTATGAAGATAGAAATAAAAATGGTAGGTAAAGTTGCGTTGAAGCCGCATTGGTGTCGGCGCCGAGCCGGCTTGCCCGGCGCGCTCAGAGACCGGCGAGTAGCGGCTGAGCGCTGCTGCATCTCGTGCGGGCGCTAAGTACCGGAGCGCGAGCAGCGAGGAGTCGCCGCGCGACGGGGACGTGCGGCGCTTGGCGCGGCGCCTCGCGCGTGTTGCGGGGACTATGAGATAGCACCTTCACAGGGGCGGCAAGAGACAGGAAGATACCGCTCACGATCATGCCGGCTTGCGTTTCACTATTTGTTACACAAAGATAATTCTTCTGTTTTCTCCAGGCTTCCTTGGCAAGATCCTGGTGGAGAAGCTCTTGAGATCCTGCCCTGGAGTGGAGAATCTCTTCCTGCTAGTCCGGCAGAAGCGAGGGAAAGACATCTACACAAGAATAGAGGAGATTTTTGATGATCCTGTAAGTATATTTGGAAACAGTTTCTCTCATTTACAGCAACAATTCAGATAATTGTTGAGTCATACATTTTTATAGTCCGTTATTGAGATTATTCTTTTGTCTAGAAAACTTACTAACTTAGTAAGAAAACCAAAATGGACTTAGATACAGCGCGTCAAAGGTCCGCGTGACGGGAACGGCGCATAGATTGGATTCGACTGGCTCGATGGCGCATTCGGTAGTGACCCTGCCTCATGCGCCAAGAGTTGTGGGTTCGATTCCCACCGAGGACAATCATTCGTGTAATGAATACTTGTGTTTGTTCTGTGTATGGATGTTAATATACAATATTTAAGTAAAATATTTATAATACCACTGTTGTTTCTGATATCCGTAACATAAGTGCTTAAGCTACTCACTTCGGAGTCAGATCAATGTATATGATGTCGTCGGATATTTATACATACATACATTAAATACATTGTCCAGACTGACACACCAATTCCCTACTCCCAAACTAAGCTTATAACCTTGTGCTATGGATACTAGGTGAACGGATATACATACTTAAATACGTTAATAAACATCCATGACTCGAGTGCAAATGTCCATGTTCATCACACGAAACATTTGCCCCTAGCGGGATTCGAACCCGCGACCCTTAGTTTCGTGGCCAGGGTCTCTAACCACTCGACCAACGGGCCAGTCGTTTTTTTTTATTTATTAATCATGATGACACATACTAGTTATTTGAATGTGCAGATTTTATAACGCTGGATATTAATAATTACTGATGTGCCCAGGACCTCCATTAAGTTAAAAACGGCCCTGGGTAGTGTCTCTGACAAATCGGAACCTGCAGATTTTGGGTATGAGCTGGTCACCATAAAGACAACGATCTTCAAGTAAATATTTGGGCACTTAATGCGTCAAGCATGTCTTTTGGTGAGCTCTTTCCGTTTTGTAGGTATTCAATGTCATTGTTTGAACAATGTTTCTCAAAAGGTACAACTGTTCCGTCGTTCTCTTATGTATAAGTATATATTTCTTATTATATTTGTTAACCTTCGATACTAAGGTTTTCTTTATATAAGGATAAACGCTACAACAATCATTTTATTTGTTTTAAACTGTCAAACAAACACTGGCCAAGATACAGCGGATTCAAGTCGCCCGTGACGTCACACGTTGGTACAATTTTTACTTATGCTGGGGCCACACTAACGAGAAATGCCATTAATTATCGCGATAACGGACGTTCACCATAGGTGTAGCCACAACTTAACGGGATAATTTGACAATGGCATTAATAATGCCATTTGGAGTTAGGCGATAGCTCAAGTGGCGGTACATCAAAGAGATTAACGCGAGAATTGATACGATGAAGCGGCCACATTACATATTAAAGTAAATTTTACGCCGTTTTTATCGCGAATAATGAGCATTCATGTTGACCGTTGTAGTGTAGCCACCCATTTTTAATGCGGTAAAAATTATCGCAATAATTATCGAGATAATGGGCATTAACGTTAAACGCTAGTGTGGCCCCAGCATTACAAGTGACGTCGCAAGCCCTCACTACAAAACATTGATCCTTTGTATCTTTGTAATTGTTATCTTGATAAAGCAAAAAACATGTGTCTTGTATTTTTGTATAATCTAATTGACGGATTAAATGGAATGATTGTTTTTTGACCCAGTAGGTATTGTCCCCTATTATGTAAAAAAAAAATGGCCAGTGATCTAAAACATCGTTGGTCGACGACTAAAAAGACGTGTTAAGGACAATCTCACAAGATAATTTCCCACCCTCTGTGGGGGGTCAAGATAAATCTAATGTCATCTCATAAGAGGGAGAAGGGTTCGTTTGCCCGCGGCGTTGCTCTCGTAGTACATCGATGACACATAGCTTATGTGTTATTCTAATGTATAAGCTATACTATTGCAAAGTTTCATTAAAATCCATGCAGTGCTTTTTGCGTGAAAGAGTAACAAACATCCATACATCCATCCATCCATACAAACTTTCGCGTTTATAATATTAATAAAAATATTCTAATTCTCAGGACTAACACACCAATTCCCTAGTTCCAAACTAAGCTAGAAGCTTGTCCTATGAATACTAGGTGAACTGATAGAAATACTTGAATACGTTTATAAACATCCATGACTCGAGTACGTCCATGTTCATCACACAAAACATTTCGGTTCTACACGGTTTCGTGGCCAAGGTCTCTAACCACTCGACCAACTGGCCTGTCAAATATTAGCAAGATGGCAGCCCTATAAGCTGACCTGCACTAACACAAATAAATCCAAGTGCGAAATTTGTATAAAGGTATGTTTGTAGAGGACTTGACTCGATTTTATTGTGTTTTCGGGAAAACACGTGACACCAGTGGTTCCTAAAGTTGTCTGGGCTACGACCCATGTAACACAAGTTTACAAACTCAGGACATCAACTGTTATCAATATGAATAAAGCAAGGAAAGTTTGCCCGGTCGGTGGGTGTGTTCTGCAGTATTCACTCGCGACCCATAGTTTGGGAAACCCCGGACTACACCATCTTATGTTTGTCCAACATTCGTGTTTGGGGATTCCAATCTTGTAACGAAATGAGAATCTTGTGATAATGAGTATATTTCGATGTATGTATATAGACATACTCATATACATAGTATCACGCCCATAATCCCCGAAGGGGTAGAGTCAAAATGTTATTGAATTACCCACGCATAAACTTAAGTCTTATATTAAATCATGTTTAATAAGAAAAGGTTACTACAAAATAGATGATTATTTAAATGATAAAAATGTTTGGACAAGATAATCTGCTGGCATGCACAGTGAAATTTTTAGTCATAATATTTTAATGTACCACATATTAGAGATGACATGTTTTTAAAAAAGGCTATCTGTTAAATTTTTACCTCTTCTCATCAGGCCATTCACGTCGAGGTGGGTAGGGAAAAAAGTGTGACGTGCAAAAGAATTTGTTACAAATCTACTTGCAGAAATAAATCATTTCATTTCATTTTATTTCAGTCAAAGAGGCAGCTAGCCCCTTTAACCACATTCAGCATTAATTATATAGACATCTATCTATCTATTTGTCTACTATGCCATAACCAGATAACCGCGGACGTTATTCTGTAGAAATATGACCAAAGAGAATAGAATGAACATGACGTACTGGTCAAGTTATGCACTTGATGAGCTAAAATCGTAAGTGGCACTTACCGCGTTATAATATAGTCTTGTTTCACCTATTGACTGGCTCGATGGCGCATTTGGTAGTGACCCTGCCCTATGCGCCGAGAGTTGTGGGTCGATCTCCATTCAGGGCAAACATTCGTGTGATGTTTCACATCTATCTATCGTGCAACCAGGATCTATCGATTTATCCAGGATAAACAGCAGTATATATCTATTTATTATTTAGTGCAATCGGTTAAATATTTAAACGTGAAGACGAATCAAAATTCCTATTGCATTTTTATGTAGTATCAGGGTGCTTATCCAAATGCGCGTCAGCGATTCCCTAACGAACTTCGCTACCGCTCGTATCGCGCCACAAACTTGTTTACTAACAACTCATAGTGCGGAACTCGTGGATAGTTCCCGATTTTTTCCACCCGAATAAGTCTGTGGCGCGATACGAGCGTTAGCGAAGTTCGTTATGGAATCGCTGGCGCGTATTTGGCTAAGCACCCAGTAAGGACTATTAAGCATTGTTTCATAATATTATCGCCCATATTATTACCATTAGATACAGATTTGCTAACCATATTAAGACCACAGAGGCGTAACTACCGTTGGAGGTCCGTGGCAATTTCATTGGGTGTGGTCCTGACTCAATGTCTGCGATTATACGATTTCAATAAGTTGGGTCCAAAGCATAAGGCCTGTCCTACACCCCAGTAGGGATGATGACTGCATTAAAAAACTATAATTCTATTTAGTCCGTCAGTTAGATTATACAAAAATAATAAACACATATTTTTCGCTTTAACAAAAAATCACAAAGATAAAGAGCATCAAAGTTTTGGAGTGGGGGCTTGCGACGTCACTATTTAGTAAAAAATTTACGAAAGCGTGACGTCACGCGCATCTTGAATGCATTGTATCTTCGTCAATGATTGACAAATAAAAAAAAAATTCGTGTTCAATATTTTTTTTATAATGTCCTCCTAACCGATATCGGTTACGGCGGCCAATCTCAACGAGGATTATGCATCTGCGCAGGAGATATTATAGTGCACTCTCTATTCCTTCACTCTCATATAGTCCGGTGAGACGGCAATTCGACATGACCGGAGAGAGGTTAGGCGCAGGACCAACGGCTTAACGTGCTTTCCGCAGCACAGGGGTGATTAAACCGCCAACTTCCTGACTCCGTTACTGAGTAATTTGGATATTGAAATACCCAGCCACAAATTTTTGGCCCGACCCGGGATTTGAACCCGGGACCTATTGGTCCTTAGGCGGCGCATGCTACCACTAGACCAACGAGGCAGTCATATAGTTTTTTTATAATCTAGCTGACGGACAGATATTACATATCAGACTAGATGAATAAACAGATATTTTTTCTTCATCTAGTCTGATATGTAATAACATACGCCCTCGCACTAAAAGTGCAAGTACTTCCGCCGAGTTAGGTGTTATGAGAGATGACCTAGGTCCGACTTACCGTCCCCCCCGCTGGGGTCTTCGGTTTGGCGTACCGGGGGGGCTTAGTAGGCCCTGGTGCAGGACAGGGCCGAAGCTAAGAGAGACCCCGAGGTGAGCTGCGACTGCTCGGCATTTCCCACCGAGCAGTTGCGGCACCGGCCGCAGCCCCCTGCGGCCGGACTAGGATTGCCGAGGAAGAGGAGGAGCTGAGTGTGTCGTTGCTCGCCTCCCTATCCTCGGCAACCCGACAGGGGCGCGCTGGGTCGCGCTGTGGTGGGTCGCAGAGGGATTGAGCGTCTCGATGCTCTCCCTCTGCGACGACAGGGCTAAGCCCTCAATCTGGGTCGCCGGGCGGAAGGCGGCCCCTTCGACGTGGCGCTCTCCGCGTGCCCCTCTGGCTTGGCAGAGGGCACAGCGCGAGAGTGGGCCCACGACGCCGGTCACGGGGATGATCGACGTCTGAATACTGGGCGGAGTGGTTGAGACATGCTGGGTGGCCTGGCATGTCTCGACGCGCGCGCGTGCTCGGTGCTGTGCATCCGACGACTGTTGTCGTGGGCTGCACAGCATCGACCACCGCCGCGCGAGGTGGGCCGCGTAGCGCGGCACGCGCATCACCGGAGGAGCAGTCGTATAGTCCCGACAGTGGGGATACAGGCTCCTCCGGAACTGCGCCGCTGGAGGCCACGTTGGGGTTTTAGTCGGTTCGAGTCCGACACACCGCCCTCTGCTTCCCCGAGCAGAGGGTGACGGCTCGTGGGAGTTTCCCCAACTAAAAAAAAAAAAAAAAAAAAAAAAAAGGTCCGACTTACCGTGCGCCCTACAGGGGGGGCTCCGAATACTCCTGTGGTATCCCTGCCTGTCGTAGGAGGCGACTAAAAGGGCCTTTGGGGCTGTGGAGTGTTTGGGGGGGGGCCTGCATTCACTTCGTTAAGCAGCCCCAGAGAAGATGACGACACGTGGATCCTCGTCCGTTAAATAGGATGGGGTGACACTGTGGTCTGTGCCGTCATAAGCACCGCGAGGTGTTCTGGGGGCGAGGTTGCCTCTCCCTCGAGATGGGCCGCATGGATCGGCAGCGGCGTAGACGTAGATTTCGCGTAGAGTCCCGCAGTGGGGAGCCCGGAATCTGCGCCAACGCCCGAAGAATGACCACCGTGAGGTTTAGTCGGTAGTAGAGTGCTTTCCCCGCCTCTGAGCCCGACACATCCCTCGTAGGCCGAACCTAGGTTTACTTGGACGGTGCGTAAATGCATTCCTCACGTAAAAAAAAAAAAGGTCCGACTAACCGTCGCGGCGTATTGTATACTTAGAGGCGATAACAACTTCGTCACTGCGTTGCAGGAATGGCGTTCTGCATGTTCGATCAAAGTTATCTGTTGACATATTATTAGAAACTTCTTAACAATCTTGTAGCGAAGTAGCCTGGTGTCTATAAATATCGCTACAGTTAATAATAATAATAAATTCTCCACACTGACACACCAATTCCCTAGTACCAAACTAAGCTTATGCTTGTACTATGGATACTAGATGAACAGATAAACATACTTAAATAAGTTTATAAACATCCATGACTCGCGTACAAATGTCCATGTTCATCACACGAAACATTTGCCCCTAGCGGGATTCGAACCAGCGACCCTTGGTTTCGTGGCAGGGTATGTGACCACTCAACCAACAGGCCAGTCAGGCCAGTCAGTTACATTTAAATATCATATAACTAGCAGCGCCCCGCGGTTTCACCCGCGTATTACTCATTCCTGTGGGAATAAGGGGATAAAATATAGCCTATGTTACTCGCTCATAAAGTAGCTTTTCATCGGTAAAAAAAATTTTCAAATCGGTCCAGTAGTTTCGGAACTTATTCGGTTCAAACAAACAATCAAATCCGTTCCTCTTTATAATAGACTAACTATAAACTAACAGCAAATTTCTCTCTTCCAGATCTTCGCCAGACTCAAAGAAGAGGTACCAAAGTTCCGTCACAAGGTGGTGGTGATGCCGGCCGACTGCGAAGCGGCTGGCCTCGGCCTGACGCTGGCAGACAGGCAGACACTCGTCGAGAAGGTAATTTTCAATGTATATATATAGATATCAGAGAACTAGTTCAAAAGGTCCCATATTGGTCTGGGCCTCAAAAATAATGTTCCAACTGTGTTTCGTGTTGGTTAATATTGAATATTAAAGTACATATATGTAATGCCACTGTTGATTCTGCTAACCGTAACACAAGTGCTTAAGCGACTTACCTCGGAGCCAGATCAATGTATGTGATGTAGTCTGATATTTATTTATTTATCATTAGCCACTGAGCTACTATTTTATAGTTATCTCCAGAAAATACATAAAATAAGTAAAAAAATAACTTCTCCTGACTGACACACCAAATCCCTAGTTCCAAACTAAGCTTATGCTTGTACTATGGATACTAGGTGAACGGATAGACATACTTAAATACGTTTATAAACATCCATGATTCGAGTATAAATGTCAATGTTCATCACACGAACCATTTGCCCCTAGGAATTCGTACCTGCGACCCTCGGACCCCGACAGTGTCTTTGACCACTCGACCAACGGGCCTTGTCAAATATGTCACTATGTCTATTATTCCAGGTGAACATCATCTTCCATTCAGCGGCGACGGTGAAGTTCGACGAGCATCTTCGAGCTGCCCTCACCACCAATGTGCTGGCTCCCCTGCATCTGCTGCGGCTCGCCAGGGATATGAAGGGACTTGATGTGAGTAGATGATGCCGATGAACATCATCATGTTCATGAAATAGTGCATGATGTGAAAAGTGGATCTTGGATGTGGAAGGCCCTGGGCTAATCCTACTTAAAAGGGAATAAAATGATTTTCTTCTAGGTTTTACAAGCGACCCAAGTACTGTTCGAAAGATATGTGTATTGTCTTCAACGGGGGACTGGCTATGAAGATGATGGATACCATTACCATGATGCGCGGGCCGAGTGGGGCTCCGTAGCGAACGGCGCTCAGCGCGAAACTTATCGCTTTGCAGAGTAGTTCACCAACTCGGACCACAGGCCTATGGTCCATTTGGGACGAGTTGCAGAAAAAAAAATACAATTGCATTCGTCAACCCGTCCTATGTATTTTTTGGGGGTAACTTTAAACCTTTTCACAAACCTTGGTACAGTTTCCAAGACAAGTGTTTATTAAATTTGCACCCTGCTTCCCCCTAAGGGCAGGACTTCCCAACCAGGGGGGCACGCTCCCCTAAGGGGGCGTAGAGAAATGTCAGGGGAGGCGTAATAGGTACTAACTACTAGCGTAATAGGCAAACATGTGACATTCAGTACAATCAAATAATTTAGTTGGTATATAAATGTGTGCTTCTTATTTTTGTTGACAACGTAAGGGGGGGCACGAAAATATTATTTTTGGTTCGGGGAAAGTTAGTTCGGGTAAAGGTTGGGAAACCCTGCCTTAGGGCATTTGATAAATAACAGCTTAATTGTC
Organism: Glyphodes perspectalis; assembly: GCA_951394215.1. Lineage (NCBI taxonomy): Eukaryota > Metazoa > Arthropoda > Insecta > Lepidoptera > Crambidae > Glyphodes > Glyphodes perspectalis. The sequence goes on along the minus strand of OX596230.1, from coordinate 2,725,976 downwards.
CCATTCCAGGTGTTGATGCACATATCTACAGCTTATTCGAACTCACACCTGCAAAGAATAGAGGAGAAGTTCTACCCCTGCGAAGCGGAGAGCGAACAGCTGGAACGGGCAATAGACAAGCTGACTGATAGAGAGATCAATGCTATGCTACCCACGTAAGTATTTTGAACTAAGGCTGGTTTCAGAGCCAGCTAGAAGTTGTTTTGTACCGCTTTATAGTGAACACTGCGCGCGCGCACCACCTGCGCTGGTTAACACAAACACGGTCTTACAAGACGCACTTGCCGGCCGTGGTCAGCGTGACTCTAAAACTAGCTATGTTAGCATGCAGTATTACATGTTTGCATATAACCACCTCTCTCGGCGACTGAAAGAACCGGGGCGCTAAAGAGGGACATGAGGCGCTTGTCGCGGCGCCCTCACGCGTGGTGCGGCGACTCCTCGACGGCACCTTCACAGGCGCGCGAGTGACGCCCCGCGCGCCGCGACCAGGCGCCAGGCTCCAGGGACTGTGAACCTTTAGGTCGGCCGTACGCTTGCAACCTCCATGATACATTAGTGGTTCAAGAGTGGACGTCCTATGGTCTGCGGACGGATCACTGGCCATTTTCTTACTTCTGACTGGCAGATTGCTCAAGTGGTCAGAGACCTACTTATTGACTTTTGAGAGAGGTTCGAATGCCGCTAGGGGTAAATGTTTCGTGTGATGAGCATTGACAATTGTTTTCGATTCATGGATATTCATAAACGTATTTAAGTATGTCTATCCGTTTACCTAGTATACATAGTACAAGCTTATAAGCTTAGTTTGGGACTTGGGAATTGGTGTGTCAGTCTGGAAAATTTATTTACTATATTCTATTAATCTTTATGCCTGTTCCAGCGTCCTGGGTCCATGGCCCAACACCTACACATTCACGAAGGCTCTTGCAGAGAAAGAGCTGAGGGCTGCAGCCCGTGGGATCCCTCTGGGCATCCTCAGGCCTGCTATAGGTGAGGTCTTAATCATCTTCTTAGACTAGGTATTCCTAATCTTAGGCGGAGCGCGGTCAGGGCGGGAGAGGGGTGTCGGTCTGGCCCTGGCACTGTTAGTCGTTAAATTTTAAATAACTGAAGAGGGTGCAATTTTTTTACATTAGTCTACAAAGCAGAATATTTACACACCCCCCCCCCCCTTTTAGGGGTTGCAGAATCCCACGCTATGCCAATGCGATGCTCATGCTTAGTGAAAACTTTATCCAGTCCCAGGATTAAGACAGTTCGAACTGTCAAAACTTTTCAACATGATCGGCTGAACTATAGGATTATGATTTGGAATAGCGACCAACATTTTCAACAGCACAAAACAAGAAATCAGTTAACAGTTACATGTCTTCAATTCCAGTGATATCAACAGCAAAAGAACCGCTCAAATGCTGGTTGGACAACATGTATGGGCCGACCGGTATTGTCGTGGGAAGCGGTAAGTGCATCATCATTTAACATCATCATCATCACCAACACTAATTGACTGTCGTAAGGTAGAGGTTTCTTTACTTAGTGCACAAGCGTGTGCGCAAACACAGGTGCACTCTCTGTTCCTTCACTCTCATAGTCCGGTGAGACGGCACCGACATGACCGCAGAGAGGTCAGCCGCTGGACCAACGGCTTAAAGTGCATTCCGAGGCAGGGGGTGTTTAAACCGCCAACTTCCTGACTCCGTACTGTTACTAAGTAATTTCAATATTAAAATACCCAGCCACAAAGTTTGGCCCGACCTGGGGATTTGACCCGGGACCTCTTGTTCCTTAGGCGGCGCATGCTACCACTAGATCAACGAGGCAGTCAAGAATGTGTATGTATGTATGTATGTATGTATGTATGTATGTATGTATTTATGTTCGACTGACATCAGTTGTGTATTGCAGCGACGGGCATCCTCCGCACGCTGCAGTGCGACAGCGCGGCGAGTGCTGACATCGTGCCGGTCGACAGCGTCGTCAACTGCCTCATAGTAGCTGCTGCTAGCACCAACCACGCCTACCAACAGAGGTGGGTAGAATTCTGACACATCCAACCTTGAAAAAAAATTTAATAGGTCTGCCTATTTAATTTTTTTCAGACAAATAAATATCAGACTACATCACATAGATTGATCTGACTCATCAACAGTTGTATTACAAATCTATGCTTATAATAAATCTGTAGAGAAGTCAATTCTGTACATGAAATATATTTTCAAAATAACTATCAGGGGGTGATTAGTGATCGATACTGATGCCAAAAATGCAATCAGTAAAATTTTTGTCTGCCTATCTGTCTGTCTGTCCATAGAAACAAAAACTACTTGACGGATTTTAACGAAACTTGGTACAATTATTCTTCATACTCCTGGGCAGGTTATAGTATACTTTTCATCACGCTACAATCAATAGGAGCAGAGTAGTGAAGGGAAATGTTGGGAAAACGGGAGAAGTTACTCCATTTTTTAAGCTTTCGTCACGTGTGCAGCCTTAATGGTTAAAGTTACATAGAAATCATGTATGACGGAAATAGTCTTTATAATATTAACCATTATCGCGGGTGACACCGCTGGCACAGCTAGTATATAATAAATAGATATTCATCTGAAAAGTGTTTGTCCTGGGTGGGGATTGAACCCACAGGTCTTGGCGCATAGGGCAGGATCACTACCGAATGAGCCATCGAGCCAGTCAAGTTACGAATACCAGTTCGGCAATCTCTAGTTACCAGACTCGCTTAATCCTGGGCATAGACAAACCGGACTCCGACTAAGCATGGGACAAAATGCTTGGAAGATAAGCATGCACGTATCTGAGTAAGTCGAATTGGATTCGACTGGCTCGATGGCCGCCAGTACGATTCTTCTCATGATCTCATCGTCTCTTTCAGTCAACCGCCGTCGGAGCCCCCGATCTTCAACTACGTCAGCTCCGTGGAGAAGCGGCTGACGTGGGGGGATTTCATGACGTACAACTTGGAGAAGGTGAAAAGATATCCCTTCTCTAATGCTGTCTGGTAAGTGTTAATAGTGCCTACCTATTTATAATACGTCCCATGTTGGTCTGGGACTTGGCCCATGTTGATCTGGGACAAAAAGAAAGAATGTGCCAACTGTGGTTCTTGCCTAGCATGTCGTAAGAGGCGACTAATGGTTTACGGGCTTTTGGGTGTGAAATTGTGCAGGTGACAGGTTAGCCGCTTGTCAGTGCTTTTTCACAATTTTCCATCTAACCCAGCCTGGATTTATTTTTGGCTAAATGTGGTTGAAGGGGTTGCTGCCCCTTCGACTCTGCCTACATGATTATGGGCGTGATGTTATGTATGTATGTATGTATATTTATAATAATATATCCTTCTAACCGATATCGGTCACGGCGGCCAATCTCAACAAGGATTAGCCAACGCATGAGATATTAGGAAACAAGTGTCTGCGCAAACACAGATGCACTCTCTTAGTCTGATAAGACGGCAACATGACCGGAGGTCAAGCGCAGGATCTAAGGTTGAAAGTGCTTTCCGAGGCACGGGGGTGATTAAACCGCCAACTTCCTGACTCCATACTGGTACTGAGTAATTTTTTTGACCCTACTCGGAGTTTTGCGCATAATATACTAGAATAATATTAAATAAATAAATTCCTCTGAGTGACACACTAATTACTCAGTTCCAAACTAGAAATGCATGTCTCCAATGGGATTTGAATCGAACGCTCGACCTTTGGTTTTCAGGCCAGCGTCTTTAATCACTCAACCAACGTCGGTCAAAATAATTAAATACTTATGTAATTTTAAGCTACTTACTTACTAATATTATAAAGCTGAAGAGTTTGTTTGATTGTTTTCTTGAACGCGAAAAACTGAGGAACTACTGGTCCGATTTAAAAAAATATTTCAGTGTTAGATAGCCCAATTATCGAGGAAGGCTATAGTCTATAACGATAACCATAAACGCGAGTGAAGCAGCGGGAACAGCTAGTCAAAAATAATTTGTTTTCATGTCTTTTTAACCGACTTCAAAAAAAAGGAGGAGGTTCTCAATTCGACTGTTTTTTTTGTATGTATGTTACTCGATATCTCGGAGAATTGTTAAATTTCCAAATTTTTTTTTTATTTCAGGTACTTCTCGGTACGAGTCACCAAGTCAGCTCAGATAAACAGGATCTACATATTTTTCCTGCACTTGGTTCCAGCTGTACTGGTTGACACTCTAGCCGTGTGCTTAGCGAAAAAACCCAAGTAAGTTATCAATAACCTGTTTATCAGCCACGCTGATGCCGCATTGGCGCGCTCAGAGTCCGGCGAGTAGCGGCTGAGAGCTGCTGCGTGTCGTGCGGGCGCTGAGTACCGGAGCGCGAGCAGCGAGGAGTCGCGCGCGACGGGGACGTGCGGCGCTTGTCGCGGCGCCTCGCGCGTTCTGCGGGGACTACGAGACAGCAAGTTCACAGGCGCGCGAGTGATGCCCCTTGTGATGCAAGCGCCTTTAGGCTACGGTGATCGCTTACCATCAGGCTGTACGCTAATATGCCACTCTTATAGTATACAAACAACTGGCCCGTTGGTCGAGTGGTCAGAGACCCTTGCCACGAAACCAAGGGTCAGGATTCCGCGGAATACACATTGAGTATAGGAATTAGCGTGAAGTTTAGTTAGTTAGTTAGTATAGCTGGTCTATGGTAATAAATCTCAACAACAAATTATATTTTTCTGTAAATAAGGTGAAATTAAAAAGAGTTTACTCTTAATAATTGACTGGCCCGTAGGTCGAGTGGTCAGACCCTGGCCACGAAACCAACGGTCGCGGGTTCGAATCCCGCTAGGGACAAATATTTCGTGTGACAAACATGGATATTAGTACTCGAGTGGTGGATGTTTATAAACGTATTTGAGTATGTCTATCCGTTCACCTAGGAGACAGCACCTTCACAGGCGCGCGAGTGATGCCCCACGTGACTCCGTGAACAGTGAACCATCAACCCGGCTTGTCTGTCCTGTCTTGGTCTATACTCAAAACGAATGTGCCAACTGTGTTCCTTGCCTAGCATGTCGTAAAAAGCGACTAATGGTACATCGGGTTTGGATGTGTGATTGTGTAGGCGACGAGCTAGCCACTTGTCACAATTTTTATACAATTTTCCATCTAACCCAGCCCAGTTTTTTTTCACTGAATGTAGTTACAGGGGCTAGCTGCAACTTTAACTATGCCTACCCTTTCGGGGAATACGGGCGTGATTATATGAGTGTATGTATGTATATTTTATATTCTGTTTACAGAATGCTGAAGGTATACAGAAAGATCCACAAGTTCTCATCGGTGCTCTCGTATTTCTGCACGAGAGAGATTACATTCTGCAACAAACGGACACAAGAACTCTGGGAGAGGACTTCGGAGGAGGATAAAGAGGTACGGCACTCGTTACTAGAGAAGTTAATAAAGCTATTGTGTAGGCGACAAGCTAGCCTCTTGTCACTACTTTGCTTAATTTTCTGTGAGACTTAAATCCATTTTATTTTTGGCTCAATGTGGATTGAGGAGCATTGCCTCTTGATCTCCAGAGATCAAGAGGCCATATCATATCATATCCTTATCTCAGAAGGACCTGGGTCCATCAGGGATAATGTGTTTTCTTCATAGATTTGGACTGGATCAGAACTGGATACGTACCTCTGGACTATTCAATTAAATCCAGCAGGAAGTTAGTGTAGCGACTGCCTTTTCAGGTAGACGGTCGATTCATTGTAATTACCCCAAAAAAATATGTCACGTAGTAGGTATACGTTCCCTAAGCACGGGACATAATGCTAGGATGGTGATAAGGAAGATGATAAACCCAGCAGTTCTGTAAAAACTTCGTTTGTTCCAGCTGTTCCCGTTCAGCATGGCTAACATTGACTGGGGGGAGTACTTCGAAGACTACTTCTTGGGCATCAGGCGGTATCTCTTCAAGGAGAGCGACGACACTCTGCCACAGGCAAGGATCAAGTGGAAAAGGTGAGATTTTAGCAGCCGCGTGATTGCCGTTTGAGGCGATGTCAGCAGTTAGAGTGCCGTCGCTCTAGGACACTATGCGATTTAATGCTATAGCATAGAAGGTCCCCTGTACTCAGAGGATCCAGGGGTTCTCTCGGGTGGGGCACGTGGCAATTTGCCACTTCTACCACACTATAGTTACGCCACTATATATATAAATATCAGATACATTACATACATTGATCTGACTCCGAAGTAAGTAGCTTAAGCACGTGTTACGGATATCAGAAACAACAGTGGTATTACAAATATATACTTAAATATTGGATATTAACACACAGACACAGAACAGACACAAGTATTCGTCATACGAATATTTGCCCTGGGTGGGAATCGAACTCACAACTCTTGACGCATGGGGCAGGGTCACTACAATACGCCACCGAGCTTGTCAAATCACTTTTAATAATGGAAATGAAATGAAAATTAAAAAAAAAAATTCCCACGTTGGTGACGTTGGTCTGGGACTTAAAAAGAATATAGCTGTCAAGCATGTCGTAAAAGACGACAAATGGTATATCGAGTTTTGGGTGTGTGATTGTGTAGGCGACGAGCTAGCTACTTTTCACAATTTTCCATCTAATCCAGTCCAGTTTTATTTTTGTCTGAAAGCGGTTAAAGAGGGCCTGCTGCTCCTTTGACTCTGCCTACCCCGTCGGGGATTACGGACGTGATGTTATGTATGTATGTACGTTAGGATATACATGTACATAACATCATACATAACATCACGCCCACGATCCCCGAAGGGGTAGGCAGAGTCGATGGGGCAGCAAGCCCCTTCAACCACATTCAGCCAAAAATAAAGCCGGGCTGGGTCAGATGGACAATTGTGAAAAAGCAGTGACAAGCGGCTAACCTGTCGCCTACACAATCACACACCCAAAACCCGATATACCATTAGTCGCCTTTTACGACATGCTAGGCAAGAACCACAGTTGGCATATTCTTTTTAAGTCCCAGACCAACATGGGACAGTGGGCTGGGTTGGATGGAAAGCTGTGAAAAAGGATGGACGAGTGGCTAGCTCGTCGCCTACTCAGTCACATACCCAAAAGCCCGTAAACCATTAGTCGCCTCTTACGACATGCTAGGCAAGAACCACAGTTGGCACATTCTTTTTTTTTGTCACAGATCAATATGGGCCAAGTCCCAGACCAACATGGGACTTGGCCCATATACATGTACCTATTGAACTTAAACTGTAAAGCAAATGTTTCTTATTTTTGTTTCAGACTGTACTACCTACACCAGTTAGTGAGAATCATTTTCTACGTCCTCATAATGTATTTTATGTGGTATATATTTTCAGCGTTCTTGTAGCGTATGTGATATAACTTGCAATCATTATGTGCAAAGTGCTACTAGGTAGGTATATTTAAGAAACGAGAAATATTCTAGGAAAATATTCTGCTACCTCTTCGCGGATTGCGTGGTGATATGACGTATAACTAAGTAAGTGTTTTCTTTAAGAAAATAATGAAAACTGCTTTAGATAGAATATGTGCATATGTGGGGAGGTCAAGCAACTTTCAAATTGATAATCGATGAACGTTTTGTATTGAGAAATACTTTGATGGGGTGCAAGAGTAAAATATTTTAGAAATTTAATGTATTTGTCAAAAAAATTTACAAAGAATATTAATATTAATATGTAACAGTGAAAATAGAAAAAAAATATCAAAAGACGAAGTAAAGATAACAAATTGAAACAAATATAATTAGATATCTCTCTCACGAAAACGTTATTTTCTGTAGACGTTGTTAAATATTGAAGATGATTGTAGGTACCTAAGTAAATTCATATATATTTTGTTAAATTTAAGGCTTGCATGGGGACATGGGTCCAACATGTAGAGGCCTTAAGAGAGTTTGATCTAAATGTGTGATGGAACACCGGCCGGTTGTTGCCCTTAGTTGCAGTATAAAACATACACTCAAAGGCGACATCCGGCTGATGCACTATTGCGAAAAAGGGAAACTAAAAACCGGGGCTATGGAGGAAGGTTCTACAATGGACAGGATATTGGGCTATGGAGTTAGATACCGGACATCTACAATCATTATTTTCCATGAATAATTCCGTTTCGTTAAATATACAACTTTGCACTTTAAATAAATGTACATATTGTATTTTACAGTCAAATATGGTTTGAGTAAAAAGTAGATTGAGAATTTAATTATTAATTTTAAGGTGTGCCCAAACGGTTAACGAGTAATGCTTTAGACAAATTCAAGTTTTTAATCTATTTTTTACTGTTCACTATAATTTTTTAAGTGCAATATCTACATATTTTAACGGAAGTTACCCTTACATATTGTGTGTATACGCATTTGTAAGTATAAAAATGGTTAGATAAAAGTAATAATTTTATATAAACAAAGTTTGTGTAAATGGGATATTTTACTTACTCTACAAAAAAAATGTAGTTCGTTAGATATATTATCCAAAAATATCGACTATATATTTTTTGCTTAATCTAATACTCGAAAAATTACAATGATACAGCGCTTCAAAGTTCTGAAATTTGGCGCTTTACGTCACTTGGATGGCAAAATTTTACACACCTAGTGACGTCACGCGGTACTTTAACGCGCTGTATCTTCATCATTTTGAGTTTGTTGAACAAAAGAAAAAATTCGTAAGCAATATTTTTTTGTAATTTCAATAGTGGACTTTTTAGTAAAATAGCTTATACAAATTGACATAACCAATGTTTTGTATAAAATAAAATATATTGTTTTTCTTACAAACATTTGACGCGTATATCTGTAATAAGCATAGTATAAATGTTTATAATTGCTCAATTATGATATTTTAGAATTCTGAAAGTTATAATAAACAACAAATTGTTGACTTTGTAAAGACCTGACATATAGGTTGTTTATATAATATCGTTAAAAATAAATTTGAGTTTTTTTTCAGATTTTTAGAAATAAATTGTTAATTTTAAAGAAATCAAATCACATGTTTTTTGAGCACTGTCAAAATTGTCTATTAAAATAAAATATGCGATTTTTAAGGGTACTTATATTTGTCATGACTCAAATGTAATAAAATCAAAGATGATGGTTCGTACGTCCAATATCAAGAATTAAAAAAATATTATGGGAATTCCAGTATTGTCAGTCTCCGCAGTAAAGCCACAATACCTCATAGTTCATTTCTGGACATTATTCGTGTAACATACCAACTAGGGATAGCAACGCTGGATTCAGCAGTCCAGCCAGGCCGATTTCAGCTATCCTGGATCCGACTAAAAATGCCGCTGGATTGCAATCCCTAATAGCAACCCGCAGAATACCAAAAATGTTTTTTTTTCACTTACCAAGCTAGACATTTTCTTCGTTTTATTACTAAAGAAATATTTTTATTGAGGCACTATAGACTAGCCAAGCACAAGACCGTTAATGCGTTAATTAACGGAGATAACATTCGAAAAACGGATTGAATTCTAAAGTTAACGTTAAAAATTGTTAACAGACTCATTAACTTCCGTTAACTTACCATTAGTCCGTTAATCGTTAAATTATGGGCCCCTATGCTCTGTTCTCACATTGGAAATCAGTAATTTAGGAAAGACCCCATCCGATAAAATTTTACGTCAATCGATATAGCTATTTCACTGCTTGTCAATACAATAAATCTATTCTCTATGAATCTGGTGCTAATCCTTATTAATCATATTAAATGCGAAAGTAACTAAGTACGTCTTTTTGTTACATCTTCACGCGTAAGCTACTTAACAGATTGCTATAAATGACATGCGAGTTTAAACCCTGAAAAATGATTCATTATTATCTATAACGGTTTTATCCAGGAACAATTGATAAATCCCACAGGACCTACTAGTCTCTACCAGTTATACTAAACCTGCGGCCCGCCCGGGCCTTGGCATTGGCCCATCTGAAATGGTTTACATCGAATTGTAAACCATTTTTTATTAAATTACGTTTTAATTAGGACCTAAATAATTTTTGCTTACAGCGCTCGACACTATGGCTGAAACCTGTTTGTGGCCCTTATAAAAAAAAAGTTGAGTACGGCTGCTCTAAACAGAGAATGCTAGTGGCTAGCAGTTAAATGATGAACTAAAACTTGTGATGGCTATTGTCCGTTAGCAAAGCCAAGTTGTTTTAATAACTTGTTTAAAAGGGCATTCCATTTTCCAATGACCAAATTATACTTAGAATTTAACTTTTATGCAACATGTAGGTACATTATCGAGAATCGACTTAACCTCGAATCGAAAAATTTAAACATCACATTAATCTGATTCCGAGGTAAGTGGCTTAATCACTTGTGTTACGGATATCAGAATTAACAGTGGTATATATGTATATTATTTTTTTATTTTTTTCATTTTTATTTTTTGTTTTTAGTGTTTTTAGTTTTACTTCTAAAATCTCGATATTACCTATATTCTAGATTAGAGATTTTAGTCGATTCTCGATAATGTGCGTGTTAGATATCCATAGACTTTATATTATATAATGGATGGTGTAGATATTACGATTATATGAAAATAAAATTGTTTCATTTAAGTAGCGCTTGTTTTATTTATTTTACATGACGGTATTTATTATCTCTTTTCTTTTATTATTTCTCTTCCAAATCAAATCAAACATGTATTTGTTCACTAAGGGTGAGTATGTACCTACCCACAAGGGGGGAACTCGTGTCCTAAAGTCTATTTCCCCCCCCGGACCAAAAGAAGCTGCGTACGCGCATGGGTACGTAGTAGTGTTCACCAAATTAACTGACAGTAGTTCCCATCGTTATAGAATTTTATAAAAAAATGCTAAATCCTGACCGTAGATCTTTACTAATATTATACACTAGCGACCTGCCCCGGCTTCGCACGGTGAGCATAAAACAATATGAAATTATACTTAAAAACCTTTCTCTTGAATCACTATCTATTGGTGAAAACCGCATTAACATAGTGTCGCGGAAATCATCTTGTCAGAAACTGGCTAGCTATGACTAATTGAATGTTTACCCATAATTATTTTATTGTACCTTTTTCTTTCTTCTCGATGTCTCACATTGTGGTCAATAAATGTCATTTCTTTCTTTCTTTCTTTATTTGTATCTCTTGCGTAGTTCAAGAGATCTAAGCGAACAGAAGTGGCGACTTTGTTTTATACTATGTAAAGATGCGCAAGTGTATGTATGTTTGTATGTAAAGTTTCTGAAAATAAAGCTGTATATACTTAAGGAAACTAGCAATAGGCAAGATGACTACAAAATTTTGTACAGCCCGTCTGTTGGATTATAAAAATATATGAACACGTATTTTTTTATTTATTTGTCAAACATTGACGAAGATACAATGCATTCAAGTTGCACGTGACGTCACGCTTTCGTACAATTTCTACAAAATAGTGACGTCCCAAGCTCCCAATCCAAAACTTTGATGCTCTCTATCGTTGTAAACTTTTGTTAATTTGATAAAGCGAAAAAAATGTGTCTAGTATTTTTGTATAATCTAACTGACGGACTAAATAGAATTATAGTTTTTTAAAGCAGTCATCATATCTATTGCCTTTTTTGGAACAATCTCTTTGAAATACTCAAAATGATTCCGGCAAACTGACTCCCTCCTTTCAAGTCGGTTAATAAATAAAAAATACCCATTGATTTTCATATTTTTCTTTATTCATAAAACAAAACTGGGACAAACATGAGATGCAACTAAATAATTACATTAAAACTCATACTATACCCAAATACGTTAAGTCAAAAATTATGAAAATTGGCAGAATTCAATACATTTATAAAGCTCACACGATTTTGCAAAGAATTAAAACTGATTTACTTAATATTAAATACAAAATGGATGGAATAATGCAGTCTAATAATTTTTTGCATTTTCACTCAGTACAAATTTCAACTTTCTACAATCATTCCATAACCAAAATTATTTTATGGAAGATTACATGTCCTCAGAGGCTAAGCCTGTTTTAAGCCTGGGGTGGCAAAGAGCTGTACGAGGCCCCTAGTAGGGATACGAGCAGTGTTGCTTGACCGAAATGGGGGGGGGGGTCCACTGTTTGATTTAGGATGATGAGTACTTGGAGATATTATGAGGGCCCCCAGGACCTGAAGCCAGCACCAGGTTAGTGCCCCGCCACTGCATTTCCTTGAGAACTTTTTAAAATTATCCATCTGTCTATCTGTTTATGTTACGTTTATAAATCTAAACCGCTGAACTGATTGCGATGAAATTTGGCATACCTATAGTTTGAACCCTAGGACATAAGTTATTTACCTCTTAATTTGGACTTTAAGAAATAAGGAGGTTTAAGGGGATTATTGCTTCTAGACATTACTTAAACCTTCGAAGTCTGCAGAAGTATAATAATATTTATGTATGTAAATAATCATTTGGTCATGGAATGATTGCAAAAAGTTAACATAACAGTCAAAATAATTCATTAACACAACCTAGGAATTACGGATGGGGAATGCCAATTTTAATATACTAATAAACAAACTATAAAAATATATTTTGGAAAGAACATTTATTACTTTAAAGCTAATTAATGGTTAGTTTTTAAGAAATTCGTATAGGCCTTCTCAATACAATGATTTTAGGATTAAATTATTGTAGGTTTGTAAACGAGATTAAATATTAATAATAATAAATTCTCCAGACTGACACACCAATTCCCTAGTCCTAAACTAAGCTTGTGCTTGTGCTATGGATACTAGGTGAACGGATAGACATACTTAAATACGTATAAACATCCATGACTCGAGTTCAAATGTTCATCACACGAAACATTTGCCCCTAGCGGGATTCGAACCCGCGACCCTCAGTTTCGTGGCCAGGGTCTCTGACCACTCAACCAACGGGCCAGTCGAATATTAAGTTTCAAATTTAGAAAGTCATCATCTAACTTAGTTTAATTTTTTGGCTGAATGTAGTTAAGGGGGCTGGCTGCCCCTTTGACTCAACCTACCCCTTCGGGGATTACGGGCGTGAAGCTATATACGATAAGAGTTTGTAGTGGGTAAATATCCAAAATGTGTTAGGATCGTGCCATATGGCGTTCGGTTCTCTGCCTACCCAGCTACCCATTGGCGTGAAGTTTAGTTAGTTTAAATGACCAAATCAATTTTCAATATCGATACGGTCTAAATGAATTTTCATTCTATATTCTAAGTTAGTATTGGGAAGGCATATACGACATTCCTTGTTAGCTGCCAACTTATATTGGATACGCAAATAGTAATATTACACACAGAAGCTGTTCTCTATAGTGAAATTGAAATCACTATATTGAGGCATACTCTTCTATACTTATAATAAATCTGTAGAGAGGTCAATTCTGTACATGAAATATATTTTCAAAATAACTATCAGGGGGTGATTAGTGATCGATACTGATGCCAAAAATGCAATCAGTAAAATTTTTGTCTGTCTGTCTGTATGTTCCTTATAGAAACAAAAACTACTCGACGGATTTTAATGAAACTTGGTACAATTGTTCTTCATACTCCTGGGCAGGTTATAGTATACTTTTCATCACGCTATAATCAATAGGAGCAGAGTAGTGAAGGGAAATGTTGGGAAAACGGGAGAAGTTACTCCATTTTTTAAGCTTCCGTCGCATGTATGACGGAAATAGTCTTTATAATATTAACCGACGATGAACGATGGAATCGGAATATCGCACCTTATCTAATATAAAAGCTCAAATCAAATTTTTGTAATATCGTGTTTTAAATAATAAATGCACAAAATTTATTTTTCTACTGATTATAATAGGGATGTTGACACATCTTACCAATTCATGTAAAGTTATGTTTTATACATTAAAGACAGTATTTAAAAACCTGTAATAACATTTTAAGATTATATTTATGCGTCATAAATTAAAGAAAATTAATTTAAATTGCGTTATTTAATATCCATTATCGAACTACGAACGCCATCAAAGTGCGATGACGTCACTGACCGCCAAACAAGCTGACATATTTGTAAGAACTCACTCCAAATCAGGTTCACTTTGACAGAGCGCGAGAATTTTTATCGGTCAGTGACGTTATTATAGTCACGTGACAGTATAGAGCGTTTTGGCGGGTATTCTAAAAACTAATTTCAATCACAAATTTTTCTTGAAATGAATATTTTCATGTTTAAAAAGGGTCTATCTATGAAACAAAATCAATTCCAAAATTTAGTCAACAATCTCTATTTTCCTACAAATAGCTCGGTAGCTTTATTTGTGGAATATATATGTAATGTACGAATGTAGAATCTAAAACGCGATTTTATAAAAATACTATTTTGTATTATGCCCTTACGATAAAATTAACAAAAACACAAAAAAAAATAAACAAACTAAAGTTGTGGAATTAAATAAAAAAGGGCTGTAAAACGAATTCGAAACATTAGATGATTCCAATTTCACTATATAGAAAATAGAAAGCATTTGTACAATCGACTTCACATTAAGCATTGAATTTTCACTACAATAAAAGCTATCAGATACAGTTACAATATTTCACGGCCGACTGTACAAATTATACAAAGTAGGCTTATAAATGCAAGCTTAATCGTGAGATTCACGACAGAATATTATTCTTAAATACCACGGACTAGTAAAAAAAGAAGGACTCCGCGCCACTAACTAGACGTTTAGGCATCTGCGGAGCTCCAACTTGACACGCAACTTGGATCACACATTGACATCAGCGCTCCAAATTACGATATCTGGTATCCCCAAGTCTCACTCACACATGTATAAGGATGGCTTCACGCTGTATTATGCGAGCGCGGAGTCTTTCCTTTTTTAATGGTCCGTGTTAAATATGTATAAAAATAACTATGTTACTAAGAAATGCGTACAAAATTGGGAGTCAGTAAAGATTATATTTATTTTAATCACTTTTGATATGAAGAGATTCATTTTTTTTCATTATCACTTAAATATCTGAAAATATGCGTGAAATATTACACAAAACTAAATAAGGATGTTGACTTGAGGTATTAATTGATAAATTAATAATTATAGATATATAAAGTTAGTTTCAGAATGTTTATAGCTGCACGCTAGATGGTATCTATTATATGTATATATTTTTATATAAATGGCTGCCTATATAAGTTTTAAGTTAACTTATATCAAATACTACTACATGCTTTTAGATATAAATGATGACATTTCAAATTGTAATTAGCAGCTGCCGAAAGATTAGATAATTTTTAAATCAATAGATTCTATTCATAAATTAAAAATGGTTTAAAAAATAATCAATTATATTATTTCACTAGTAACTTATTATCATTTGTTATCATATATACAAGTGATATGTATAAAACGAAATAACTATTATGTATTTATAAAAGTGGCTCAATTATTTTCTATTGCAAACAGTCTTAGAAAAAGTTTAAAAAATCTAAATATAATATTGCTTACATTTGAATGACAATACTGCTATGATTTTATTAATAAACTCCTGAGATTCTTAAAATTTTTATTGTTAGCTTAGATTATAAAGCATTATTATTTATTTGTCAAAACTTGACAATGACAAAAGTCAATTAATTAAGCATGTTTTTTATAGCTTCGTTATGTTAAAATAATTTACGAAAGGCGTCAACATCCATATATAAAGTCATTTTTAAGAAATAACGTGAAGCTCGAATCGCACTATTTGACGTTAACTAATACTTTTATGAAAGCTGTCAAATTCTAATTACATCTCTCAGAAGAGAATGATCTTTTCCAGATAATTGTAAATTGTGTAATTTCGTGATATACTTTTGTTCAGTATGTGTCTATATCAGCACAAAATAGGGATGTTGACTGGCTAGTCAATTGAGATATTTTTAAGAGCTGTCAAAACAAAATCACTTAATAGATTTTGTATGGGCTTGTCAACGTGTGACGTCACTGGTTTGTATAGTCAACTGACTTAATATTAAGCAGTTTTTGTAAAATTAAAAATCTTAGACTCAATATGATTGAAAATCAAGGCTTAACAGCATACTACGATACTTTCTTTTTCAGAATTAATATTTCAAAATTAAATATAAATGGTGTCAACATCCCAATTATAGGGGTTTTTTTCCAATTGAATCAGTTTAACAATATTTAAAATATATTAAGGTAGCCCAACTTCGCTTTTTGTGTTGCCAAATATATAGTTAAAGCAAATAAATGCGACTCAGCTTACTTTCTAACAAAATACACTAAACTGAAAGTGATTTATGTTATATATTAAATATTACATACAGGCCTTACAAAATGGCTCCGTTTACAACCATGATTCATAAGTAAGACTTACTTACTATTTTTACTTTAATTTAAAGTTGATTTCATGGGGTTCACTGGGTATAAAACGCTTATTATAAATTATGTCAAAATTATGGTTTAATTTAGCTGAATGTGGTTGAAGGGGCATGCTGCCCCTTTGACTCTGCCTACCCCTCCGGGGATTATGGGCGTGATGTTATGTTTGTGGTTTAATATTTTTTTGACCCGTTATAGAGATTCCCATTACAAATATATCGTTCCATTTTCATGACGTAATTTATAATTGGCTCATTAGTACTAGAAACTTCTAGAATTTGGTTTTTACATGATTGCACTTAATATAAATTATTGATATAAGATATTGTATGCCTACATTGAGACTAGGTTGGCAATTTATTAGTTCACGACAGATATTTTGAACAGATTTCAAGAAAGAGCCAAAGCGCTTTGCAGTACGCCTGTCAATTCCTTCTGAACTCTAGCATAATACAGTTAAACACATGTTTCAGTATAAATAAATCATAATTATAGTTGCCTTATTAATGATTTGTCAAAAATATCATAAATATAAAAAGTGTCAAAATATTTGACACCGGCGAAATCACTGCAGTACATATTTACAGTGACAATTAACGAAACATGCCAATTTGACAATTTTTGTGACATGTAGGTCAACGCTATGCAAAGCATGGTGTCTCTTTCTCAAACCTAATAAGTAGTATGTAGGTACAAAAGCTTCAATATTGCTTAAATCTTATACGTCTAAGTTATTTGTAGAAAAATGTAAACGAATTATATTTCAGTCCATATCATCAGATCTTAAAACATTTAGGCTCATAATTTCTGTATTAAAAAAAAATACTAATTTACATCACTATCATCTACGCTACGTTTTAACACGAATTCTAAAAACAATGAAAAATTTTGTTTTATCAAAAATTTGTAGAAAATCACATCTATTACTGGCAACACTTTTTAGTAGTTTTTATTGTGCGTAAATTTGTACTTTCCTTCTATTTCGCATCATAACATATGGTAGTTGTCAATTTAAATTTGCGTGACAAAAAATCTATTAGCAGATGAAAACAAGATTTAATTTAAGTTGTTATTTATATTAATGGATTAAAGAAAAGATTAATTTGTAGCCGATTTTAATGGTCCAAAAATATTCACAGAACGATAAAGTAAAAAATAACCCCTATTTGACAACGCTTACGAATGACTTCAAAAATGTCCGTATCTTATTATTTTCTTTTAAAAATTTGCGATAAATCTTGAAATTACATACTTTAGTTTTCTAGTCACAATTGACAGCTGTTGCAATTTCTTATCTTACAAATGTCAAATTTGGTCACATTTATAACGACATAATTAGCAGGTACAAAATATGGCAAAATTACTTTGGCTTGAGGGTCAGGGGTCCCGCTTGTTAATATTTCCGTAAGAAAAAGTGGATGTTACATTTGTTAATGAAAAATAAATATTCTTGTTGCTGCCTTCTTGGAAAAAGATATAAGTAAACAAAAAAAGACGAAGAATCGACCTCCTTTCTCTATCTAAATATAATTTCACAATGCGACCTCCAAATTAAACTAAAGCCGTACAATTTCAACGTCATTTCACTCGAATTTAATCACCAAATGTCCATATCATTTTCCTTACGCAAAAATCTTGTATTGTATGGTAAGAGCCACGATTCAAATTGTCCGGTTCCTAGGTCCTGAGCGAAGCGCTCATAACGACCGGACTCGTTTTATCCTGGATCATGGTTCAAGTGGTCCCCGACTAGGAAGAACATAAAGTTACGAACGCATACTAAACAGTGTTACCAGTAAATAATAATAGTTAACACACAGTACAGTACTTTTAACGATATGGAGCGGATATGTCTGGCAGCTGAATTGGGGTCCGGCCTCAGACCGGCGTAGTTAATGTCTGGTATTAACGATTCTGGAATGACAAGATCAAATTATTAATATTCTAAATTAGAACACTTTCTTTTAATTTATTTAGTGTGTACAACAATAAAAAAATAAATTCTATAGACAGGGGACAGACATAATAGGGGTACATTTTAGAATTTGTCCTGGAAATGTCTACTTTTAATGCTTTAATTTGTACACTGTTGGTATATCAATAAATAAATAAATAGACCAGTGCTTCTCAAACTTTTTATGCTATGGAACCCTTTTAGGAAGCGGAGTATTTGACGGGACCCTAGAACAGCGCGGGCGGCACTGCAGGGGGGGGGGGGGGGGGGGGTAATAATCGACTTTTATCGGATTTTCCCCCAGGAGTTATGATATTTATGATCAGTACCAATTTTCGTAGAACCCCCAGAAAAGCTTCACGGAACCCCAGGGTTCCGCGGAACACACATTGAGTATAGCTGCTCTAGACTGACACACCAATTCCCTAGATCCAAACTAAGCTAATGCTTTCGCTATGGACACTAGGTGACCGGATAGATATACTTCAATACGTTTATAAACATCCATGAATCGAGTACCAATGTCCATGTTCATCACACGAAACATTTGCCCCTAGCGGGATTCGAACCCGCGACCCCTTGGTTTCGTGGCTAGGGTCTCTGACCACTCGACCAAAACGTGCCAGTCATAGTTACAATGTTCATATACAAGTTTGTTTTTAGTATAAGCGAAACTTTTACCTTCTTATTTTACAAATTTTTCTAAGGAACAAATTTAAAGGATTTTAGAAAAAAAAAAACAATTGAATTGAGAACCTCCTCCTTTATTTCGTCGGTTAAAAAAGAGTAAACATTTTTTCTTACTTTCCATACAAAAGTTGATCAGAGCTATTTAGTATGAAAAAAAAACAACAAATTTTCTAAATCCTTTAAATTGGTTCCTTATAATAATAATAAGTTGAATAAGTAAGTAAGAGGTTTCGCATATACTAAAAATGAGGAGTGACAGTTGTTCTGTCACTCCTATAATCCAACACGATAATTCCACTTTTTGTAAAAAAAAAAGTTTGCAATGACATTCGACAGAATATTGTGAATTACGTCGCCCGTTACGCTGGTGTGGTTCAAATCGTGCTTATTCCTGTAGTAAATAGTTGTTGAAAGTTTAATACATATCATGATATTTCCATGCACAAAGGGAAAGTAGTTGCCGGTTTTGGACATTTGTGAAAAAGTTAGACATCATGGAATTATGACGTTTTGTTCTGTCATTAATCAAATAACCTTGTACAAGTAATGTAATGTATGTATCTGTTTACAAAACTAAAATTTTTCGTTAATTCGTATAGGTACTAAGTGGAAAGTCTGCGTTGACGATAAACTGTATCATTTCATTACGGTCCAATTTTTTTTATATTCGCTCGACCATTTAGCAAATAAAAAAAACCTTCAATTCTCCTTAAAACATTAGTCTTATCTTACCCAAAGACAATTCAATTCAACACAACATCACTCCAAAAAATTCGTAGTATGCTACCAAATATACATAACATAGACAACGGACTGAGCGTTTAAAACTAATATCAAATAGCGACTTATGTATTTCAATCTTTATAAATAGGTCAATAATTCATCTTCCTAGCGTTATGTCCCGTGCTTAGACGGGGTCCGGTTAGACCATGATCCAGGATTTAGCGAGTCTGGTAATTACATTGAAGCGACTGCCGGTCTGACCTTCGTAACCCTAAGATAGGGGAACCAGACAATTATTGGATCATGGTTACAAATCCAAAGTTGTTTGAATTTGCAGGTTTCATCACGATGTTTTCCCTCACCGTCGAGCTAGTGGTATAAATACATAGATTTGAAAATCCAGAGGTACGTGCCCGGGTTTGAACCCGCACTCCTCGGTTAAAAGGCGCGTGTCCTTACTATTAAGCTACCACCGCTCTATAAATAGGTCAATAATTAAGATACAAAAAATATCTTCTAGATTTATTTATTTGTGTATGTGTACTTAGACAAATAGGAGTATATAGGATAGGAGGAAATAGGAGGATAGGAGGAGCGGTGGTAGCTCAATGGTAAGGATATGCGCCTCTTAACTGAGGAGTGCGAGTTCAATCCCGGGCACGTACCTCTGGATTTTTCAAATCTATGTACGTATTCATACCACTAGCTCGACGGTGAGGGAAACATCGTGATGAAACCTGCAAATTCAAACAACTTTGGATTTGTAACCACGATCCAAAAATTGTCTGGTTCCCCTATCTTAGGGTTACGAAGGTCAGATCGGTAGTCGCTTCAATGTCAACCAGACTCGCTAAATCCTGGATCACGGTCTAAGCGGACCCCGTCTAAGCACGGGACATAACACTAGGAAGATGATGACTTAGACAAATAAATAAAAAACTGTCATGCGCATTCCCTATTCTGAAAGATTGTCCATGTTACAAAACAAAAGTCAGCTATAACCAGTATTGTCTAGTTATAAAAGTAGTTTTTATGTAAGCTCAGCACTTCATCTATGTACATGTATTATATCAAGACGCCAATTAGCGATTCAAACGCATACTAACACATACGGATGCAAAAATCTAATTAAAAATTAAAAAAGAGATGCCAAAATAATAATACGAGTATGATAAACTTCAAATTTCTACCATTCGTTAAATAGATATGTTGTACGATATAAATTTAATTCTCTCAAACTATTAGAGATCTATGTATTTATTTCAAACTAATTTTATTGATTTATTAGTTACGTATGTCAAATTGCTTAAGTTGATTAATAATTTATGACATACTTTTTACATCGATTATTTCAATGTCAAATTACTTACATCAGTTAATTATCTTTGTCAAACTGTCAATAACGTTTATATAAAAAATGTCACTCATTTAATTCATATACGAAACGTCAAAGAGGTTAATTGTTATATAACAAATAAGTAGTCACATACAAATAAGTACCAGTTTGATTCAATAAATCAATAATTTAAAGCAAGCAATTTGATAAATGAATTAATCCATCTGACATACGTCAAATTATTATTGACATATTTGACATATTCGCAACGGCATAATTACACCGCTGCCTCCGGTGCAAATTTCACTTTTGGAAACATACTTAATTACAAAAGGTAAGTAATACTTATTTATTGTTGCCTTAAGTAATGGACTCGAGTTAGATTCGACTTACCTCCTGACCGCGTACGCAGCGTAGATGGCGGTGAGCGCCGCTATAGTGGCCGGCGCAGGCGCAAGCGACGCCGCCCCGCCGTACGTGGCGCGGCCGCAGGCGGGCGGGCACACCGGGATTATGGTCTCTACACACGCGCGACATGCACTAGCGATGCTAGCCGGCTAGACTTGTGTAACGCGGTATTGCGCTAACTCAGTTGGCTAATCCTCGTTGAGATTGACGTCCATTACCGTTATAAGGACATTATAGGGATGCTGACTGGCTAGTCAATCGAGATACTTTTTAAGAGCTGTCAAAACGAAATCACTTCATAGACTTTGTATGGGCTTATCAACGTGTGACGTCACTAGTTTGTATAGTCAACTGACTTAATATTAAGCAGTTTTTGTAAAATTAAAAATCTTAGACTCAATATGATACAAAATCAATAAGGCTTAACATCATACTACGATACTTTCTTTTTCAGAATTGATATTTCAAAATTTAATATAATAGGTGTCAACATCCGAATTATAACTCAGTTAATTTGTAACTCACTGCGCTTTAGGTACACGCGCTATGACGCAAAATGGAAGTAGATGGGAAACGTGGAAAATATCTATGCGTCAGCTTTGTATCTCTATGGAATAAATGTCTGTTAGAATTGGATATTAAAATAATGCACGAATTGAATTTCACCTTCCCTCGAATATCACTAATGATGTTTAAGGCATTGCATGGTGAATCTGAAGGCTCACGCTACTCTTCGCAATTTTCCATTTCAACAAACTTAATTTTTGCTATTTTTAACCGACTTCAAAAAGGAGGTTCTCAATTCGTCTGTATGTACAATATTGTTTTTTTTTTATGTATGTATACCGACATTTCCGTCAATTATAGACGGATTTCAAAATTTTTTTTTTGTTTTATAGAGTTCACTTCTTTAGTCAAAAGACCTTGGTACTTCTTGAAGTCTGCCTACCCCATCGGGGATACGGGCGTTATATCAGCCAGTTCTTTTTAATTAAATTAAAATTGCATCATGACACAGCAAAACGGATCAAGTCTAATAAGTTTCGAAAGGTTCGCGCGCGGCACTTTTCTAATTGTCCCGGTGCGCAGTGCGCTGACACGTTTAAGAAGTCAGTTGACACATTTAAGAAGTCAGTTGACACATTGGGCAGGACTGAGTTAGCGCAATCACGCAGCGCAGTGTTACACATGTCTATAACTACGCTTCGATGTAGCTTAGTCTGATATTCACAATTAGGAATTTAGAGGTCTCGTAAAATTTAAGAACAAAAATAAATTAATATATTTTTTTAATTTTATTATCAGACTGAGCTGTAACGAAACGTAGTTCAACAAATAAAACAATCAAAATACGTATACAATAATAATACATATATTTTGAATGTTAGAATCAATATTTAAAGACACTTAGAATATAAAATACGTTTTTTTTTGAGTGTAAATGACTAAATTTACACTCAAAAAAATAATAAAAAAAAAACGTAGGCTTTAATTTCAGGATTTCAAATTCCCAAAATATCAGTTTCAAAATGTTTATCAGTACAACAGGCATTTTCTTCCAGACAAACTTCAAGAGGACGGAAAAACTATTTTCGGGATGGGATTGTTATTTATTACAATTAACTAGAACATTTCGGGATTTTGACAACTTGAAACCAAGTCAAACTTAGCATATCAATTTCCAATCTAACACAGAATATAAAAATTACAAATAATAGTCACGACAGCTAAACACATTTAAGCTTATCAAAAATATAATTCTGGCTATCATTCCATACACTATTCTTGAAAGCAAGTCAAACAACTCAAAAACAGTCCTTAACTTCAAACACCCATATCGACGATGAAGCGACAATACCTCCTAACTGTAGATATGCTTATTTTACAGGAGAATGAAAAAACGATCCAATATTTAGGTTTTGATCATAAGACTTTCATATATACGATTTTAAACTTTCGCGTTGCATTATCACTGGAAATAATACTGACGGGACTAAACGCGATATGCATTATGTAGTACACGAGTACTTACAGCTTGGCGTTTCGGCCGAGTTACAAAACGTCAAGCTGTAAGTACTCATGTACTACATAATGCATATCGCGTTTAGTCCCGTCAGTATTATTTCCAGAGACTTTCATATAACTTTTAATGTAATGTTTACAGTATTACTTTATTATTTGATAACAAACGAGAAAAAAATAATAGTCCACGCGAAATTGAATTTTAAGGCTACTGCATTAAAAAAGTCGATTCCTGAAAAAATATTAGTTAGGAGGTATTGTCACTTCATCGTCGATATCACAAAACTGTAAGGCAATGTTTAAAACCCAATCTCAACAAAATCCCGTTTATTTATTTCAATTCAAACATTGGTTTGGGATTCAAAAAGAATGCGCCAACTGTGTTCCTTGCCTAGCATGTCGTAAAAGGCGACTAATTGTATATCGGGTTTTGGGTGTGTGATTGTGAAGGCGACGAGCTAGCCACTGGTAACCAGTACTGTCCACAATTTTTCATCTAACCCAGCTCAATTTAATTTTTTAGCTAAAAGAAGTTTAATGAACTGCCCATTGGACTCTGCCTACCCTT
Source organism: Glyphodes perspectalis (assembly GCA_951394215.1). Classification (NCBI taxonomy): domain Eukaryota; kingdom Metazoa; phylum Arthropoda; class Insecta; order Lepidoptera; family Crambidae; genus Glyphodes; species Glyphodes perspectalis. The sequence continues at coordinate 2,701,936 of OX596230.1, read as the reverse complement.
CCAGGGATTACGGGCGTAATAATATGTATGTACTATTAAAAAATCAGCCCTCTATCTTTCTTGGTCAACCAAACTCTACTCAACAATTTGTTTTTTTATAAATTAGAAGCGGCCAACAACCTGATGACCTGATGGTAAATAATCACCGGTCATAGACAATTGCAAATTACTGTTGCCATTCTACCATAGACAACTTCTAAAGTTTTAACCGAGTCAAATTTTAAGCCTCAAAAGTGGCTTTTCGCACTCACCGAACAACTCCACTTTCCCCTCGTCGGATCCGAGCTTGTTCTGCGCCTTGCAGGTGAACACTCCGTACTGTCTTTTCTCAATCGTAATCACCCTGAGGGTCGTATCGGTGAACTCGTCTGCCGTCGCGAAGTGAGATACCCTGAGGGATTGCAGAGGATTTATTTATTTATTTATTTCAGGCTTCAATTTATAATTCAACAATTTTGGGCCGTAAACATTTCTAAATATATATTCTAATAGATATATTCAGATACTAGCGACCATTAAGCGGTGGTAGCCCAATGGTAAGGACACGCGCCTCTTAACCGAGGAGTGCGGGTTCAAACCCGGGCACGGACCTCTAGATTTTTCAAATCTATGTACGTATTTATACCACTAGCTAGACGGTGAGGGAAAACATCGTGATGAAACCAGCAAATTCAAACAACTTTGGATTTGTAACCATGATCTAAAAAATTGTCTGGTTCCCCTATCTTAGGGCTACGAAGGTCAGACCGGCAGTCGCTTCAATATAATTTCCAGACTCGCTAATTCCTGAATCATGGTCTAAGCGGACCCCGTCTAAGTACGGGACATAACGCTAGAAAAATGATAATGATATAATATTTTCAGTGAAAAAGGTATTTGACCCGGGTCTGGGTGTCTAAGGTTCGAATTTAATTATGATGTGGTGCTATAGTCATTCCAAGGACGAGTACCCGCTGAGCTCTGATTCCCATTCGTTTCGTCGACAATTGACGTAGGTATTTAACATGTGACAAATCCTATATTAGTCAGATTCTCCAATTGACAAATCCTATATTGGACAGATTCTCCAATTGACAAATCCTATATTGGACTAATTTTCAGTTGACAGGTTCTTTGTTGGGTATTCTAAATTTGATAAACTCTATTCTTGATAAATAAATAAATAAATTCTTCAAACTGACACACCAATTCCCTAGTTCCAAACTAAGCTTATGCTTGTGCTATGTATGGCTACTAGGCGAACGGATAGACATACTTAAATACGTTTATAAACATCCATGACTCGAGTACAAATGTCCATGTTCATCACACGAAACATTTGCCTCTAGCGGGAATCGAACCCGCGACCCTTGGTTTCGTGGTCAGTCGACCAACGGGCCAGTTGATAAGTTTTTACTGTAAATAGACAGACAATCCTTAATATTATAACCCTCACCTGTAATGCTGGTTGTTGGAGAGTTGCACTTCATCCTTCAGCCAGATAATAGCCGGTGGAGGATACGCCTCAACGTGGCACTCCAGGTCCATATCGTATTGGAGGGCCTGTGGAAGCAGACAAGGAACACTCAACACAGTAACAAGCAACGAGACAGTCATCAGCACGGCATACCGACCTGTATACATTCTCATGAGGTATACCGGTGGTCGGACATAATTTGACTTGATATAATACTACGAACTATGCATGATTTCGGTAGTCCGACTTAAAGTATGCACGAATGTGGTATACTGACCTGAATTATTCCTATGAGTTATGCTCGAAAGCAAACCCGACCTCAATTATTCTTGAATACGCCCTGAACTATTCATATGAGCAAAGCACGGCCTCGGTATACAGACCTGAAATATTCATACGAGCTATGCACCAACTCGGTATACCGACCTGTCCGAGACGCGGGCGCGGCACGCTGACGACGGGCGCGAACTCCACCTGCAGGTTGATGTTCCGCCGGGCGCCTTTACCGACTCCGTTCTCAGCGACGCAGTAGTACGTGCCGCGGTCCTCTTTGTGAACGGACGGGATCTTGATGGTGTTGCCCCTGGGGTAGAAAGGGAGATAAATTAAATTCTCCAGAGTGACACACCAATTCCCTATTCCCAAACTAAGCTTATGCTTGTGCTATGGATACTAGGTAAACGGATAGACATACTTAAATACGTTTATAGACATCCATGACTCGAGTGCAATTGCCCATGTTTATCTCAAGAAACATTTGCCCCTAACGGGATTCGAACCCGCGACACTCGGTTTCGTGGCCAGGGTCTCTGACCACTCGACCATCGGGCTAGATGAGAATGATGATACACGCATTCGTGCAAGCATGGACTGAGAATAGAATAGTATGTAATTTAAATTGGCGTTCGGTTATCTTTGCCTACCCCGCTATTGAAATAAATAAAATAAATAAATAATAAATTCTCCTGACTGACACACTAATTCGTTCCAAACAAAGCTTATAAGCTTGTGCTATGGAAACTAGATGAACGGATAGACATACTTAAATACGTTTATAAACATCCATGACTCGAGTACAATTGCCCATGTTTATCACAAGAAACATTTGCCCCTAGCGGGATTCGAACCCGCGACCCTTGGTTTGGTGTGGCCAGGGTCTCAGACCCCTTGACCAACGGGCCAAATGGCATGAAGATACATAGTTTAGTTTTTACTTGAAAAATTGTGTTAAAAAATCTGTGGACATGTAATTTTAAACACTTAACCATATCAGGTGTGAAATAAAAAGGAGAAATTAATTAATAGATTTTTTTTTTGTACCAAAATTTTCATTTATTTTGAAGAAAACCTTTTTCTGCTTACCGTTTAACTCGATTTAATTCTATTTTGAATGGTGATTAAACATGCTTGCTGCCTCTTTAACTCTACTTATCTCTATCAAACTACATCACATACATCGATCTGACTCTGAGGTAAGTAGCTTAAGCACTTGTGTTACGGATATCAGAATCAACAGTGGTATTACAAATTTATACTTAAATATTTGATATAAACACCCAGACACAGAACACACAAGTATTCATCACACGAATGTTTGTCCTGGATGGGGATCGAACCCACAACTCTTGGCGCATGGGGCAGGGTCACTACCGAATGCGCCTTCGAGCCAGTCTTTGTGATTACGTGATGATATGTATATTACTAGATTTTGATCTTCTACAGTATGGAACCCCGAGGTCCGTTAATGCAATTACCTGTAGATGGACCCCCCAGTAGGCAAGATGGCGTTGTTCTCCCGTCTCCACGTGATCTTGGGCTGAGGGAAACCTCCGGCGTAGCAGTTCATTTGAGTGGCTGTAACATGACAATCATATCGTTTAGTACATACATACATACATACATAACATCACGCCCATAATCCCCGAAGGGGTAGATAGAATCAAAGGGGCAGCAAGTCCCTTCAACCACATTCAGCCAAAAATAAAGCCGGGCTGGGGTAGGTGGAAAATTGTCCCCCCCGCCGGGGTCCTCCCCCCCGCCGGGGTCCTCGGTTTGTCGTACCGGGGGGGCTCAGTAGGCCCTGCCATGGCAGGGCTGAAGCGAAGAGGGACCCCGAGGTGAGCCGCGACTGCACGTCTAGCAATCCGGGCAGTTGCGGCGGTCCGGCCGTATGGCCCGCTGCGGCCGGACCAGGGTTGCCGAGGAAGAGGAGGAGCGGAGTGTTTTCGTTGCTCGCCTCCCTATCCTCGGCAACCCGACAGGGGCGCGCTGGGTCGCGTTGTGGTGGGTCGCGGAGGGATTGAGCGTCTCGATGCTCTCCCTCCGCGACGACAGGGCTCTGCCCTCAATTTGGGTCGCCGGGTGGAAGGCGGCCCCCTCTGGCGAGACGCTCTCCGCGTGCCCTCTGGCTTAGCAGAGGGCACAGCGCGAGAGTGGGCCCACGACGCCGGTCTCGGGGACGATCGGCGTCTGAATCCTGGGCGGAGTAGTTGAGACATGCTGGGTGGCCTGGCATGTCTCGACGCGCGCGCGTGCTCGGTGCTGTGCATCCGACGACTGATGGCGTGGGCTGCACAGCATCGACCACCGCCGCGCGAGGTGAGCCGCGCAGCGCGGCACGCGCACTACCGGAGGAGCTGTTGTATAGTCCCGACAGTGGGGATACCGGCTCCTCCGGAACTGCGCCGATGGAGGCCACCTTGGGGTTTAGTCGGTTCGAGTCCGACACACCGCCCTCTGGATCCCCGTCCGGAGGGTGACGGCTCGTGGGAGTTCCCCAAGTAAAAAAAAAAAAAAAAAAAAAAAAGGTGGAAAATTGTGAAAAAGCAGTGACAAGCGGCTAACCTGCCGCCTACACAATCACACACCCAAAACCCGATATACCATTAGTCGCCTTTTAAGACATGCTAGGCCGGAACCACAGTTGGCACATTCTTTATTTTTGTCCCTGATCAACACTAAACCATTTGTTTATTACATACATACATATTCTTGGAGCGGTGGTAGCTCAATGACACGCGCCTCATAACCGAGGGGTGCGGGTTCAAACCCTAGCACGTACCTCTGGATTTTTCAAATCTATGTACGTATTATACCACTAGCTCGGCGGTGAGGGAAAACATCGTGATGGAACCCGCAAATTCAAACAAAGTTGGATTTGTAACCGTGATTCAAAAATTGTTTGGTTATCCCTATCTTAAGAGTTACGAAGGTCAGATTCGTCTGCTGTCCTCGATGGGATGTACTTTGTAAAGGACCAGTCGTCTACCGCCTCGATGGCAGATACTGTTAAAGGACTGTTGGATGCCATGATCTGATGGTAGCTACTCTGTAAAGGACCAGTCATCTACTCACACTCGCCCTCGCTGGTGACGATCGAGCGCGTCGAGTTGTCCGATATGATGGGTGACCGGCGCACCTGCAGCTCCACCTCCGCGGTGATCTTGTTGCTGATAGAGATCAGCACCTGGCACTGGTACCAGCCGGCATCGTTCTCTTGGATGTCTTTGATCTGATGAGGATATGTCAAAGTAAGAAAAATCTTAAAAATAGGTCACTTAGGAGATATGGGCACGTTCCCTTTAGTGTTGCCGCTCAATAGGGCAATATCGATTGCCTATCGATAGACTATCGATAGACAATCAATATTTAAAACTATCGGTGAACAGCAATACTATCGATAGTATCAATAGTTTCGAGCGCTGCTAACCGATACTATCGACAGTTCATTGTATTGCTATTTAAATAAATAAATCGTTAGATAAACCGATAGTATTGCACTAACAAAGACATCGATACTGTCGATACTATCGATACTATCGATTGTCCTATCGATCGTATAGATGATTTGGCCGTTAAACTATCGATAATTTGGCAACACTAGTTTCCTTACCCACCTCACTCGAATACTCAGTATTCGGACAAAGAATATAATTCTAATCCTATAAAATATTTTATGTATGAGATTTATTTATAAAACACTAACTAGAACAAACTTAAAACAAACGTACCGACAAAGTGTATGTAGCTGTGGAGTCATCCTTCCTGACTGAGAACCTGGAATCCCTGATGATGAGACCGGCATTATTCGTCAGGGGAATCGACTCTGTGCCCTTGTAGCGGTCATATTTCACCTGGAAACAAAGAACAGATGTATTAGTATGTTGACACTATACATCAACCGCTTATGGATGTGTAACTGTAATAATCCATTGCTTGTTTCCTTATCTCAGGGTCATGAATGTTATCGTTTAAATGCAAGCGCACTCGACACTAGAAACGGGACATAATATCCGACTACATCACATTGATCTGACTCCGAGGTAAGTAGTTTAAACACTTGTATTACAGATATCAAAAACAAGTGCTGAGCGGTGGTAGCTCAATGGTAAGGACACGCGCCTCTTAACCGAGGAGTGCGGGTTCAAACCCGGGACGTACCTCTGGATTTTTCAAATCTATGTACGTATTTATACCACTAGCTCGACGGTGAGGGAAAGCATCGTGATGAAACCTGCAAATTCAAACAACTTTGGATTTGTAACCATGATACAAAAATTGTCTGGTTCCCCTATCTTAGGGTTACGAAGGTCAGATCGGCAGTCGCTCCAATATAATTACCAGACTCGCTAAATCCTGGCTCATGGTCTGAGCGGACGCCGTCTTAGCACGGGACATAACGCTAGGAAGATGATTACGGATATCAGAATCAACAGTGGTATTACAAATGTTACTTAAAACACGGACGAGAAAAAAATTAAGTTAAAGGGGTGGATTTAACTAGACTTTGTGCCTTTCCGATGCTCCACATGACATTTCACTTACAGCACACATAGACGGTGTCGATCACTATTGCGTCGTCGTCGTCTATGTGAGCTGTAAGTAAAATGTCACTGTTTGTTTTGCATGGTAATGATGACTTAGTCAGCCATTGTTTTGATGTCTAAATATGGTTGAAAATAATATTTTTAATTTGATTTCAACAATAGAGCCGTTAGCACATGCATAATTGGTGCCAAGCAATAATTGGCTACTTGACTAAAACATTGTTTTAGTCCCATTGAGATAACAAAAATATATTGTACTAGCGGCCCGGTACGTGCTTCGCTAAGTATAAAGTGAAATATTAAAAATGTCATAAATGAGGAACCGCTCTACCGATTTGGTGCAAACTTCACATAAACCATCTGTTAAATAGTCCGAGCAAAGCCTAAACATTTGGTTTGGATAGGTGAGCCCGTTCTTGAGTTATAAAATTACAACGAAAAGTGGCATTGATTTTTATATAATTATTGACTATTTTTTCTTTTTTGTGCCATATTGGTCTGGGACTTAAATAGAATGTGCCAACTATGTTCCTTGCCTAGCATGTCGTAAAAGGTAACTAATGGTGTACGGAGAGTGACTGCCTCGTTGGTCTAGTGGTAGCATGCGCCGCCTAAGGACCATGAGGTCCCGGGTTCCATTCCATTGATTTTTTTATCACGATTGGCCGCCTCTTATATCTGGCCACCCTAGGCCCGGGCCTACTGGGCCTTAGGGTAAATCTGCCACTGTATTTATACCAAGTCATACAGTTAATGTTAGTCAAAGATTCAGGCGAGTATTATTACAACAGTTGGCACATTCTTTTCAAGTACCAGAAATGGGACCAACATGAGACGTATATGATGCTTTGACTGCCTCGTTGGTCTAGTGGTAGCATGCGCCGCCTAAGGACCATGAGGTCCCGGGTTCAATTCCCGGGTCGGGCTAACATTTGTGGCTGGGTATATCAATATTGAAATTACTCAGTAACAGCCGGAGTCAGGGTGGTGGACGAGAGTAGGGTTTATGATGTAGACGAGTTAGCCACTTGACACAATTTTCCATCTAACCCAGCCCATTCTCTGGTTAAAGGTGCTAGCTGCCCTTTTGCCTCTGGCTACCCCTTCGGGGATATGTCTGTACATTTGTATTTTTACTTTAGTCGAGAAATCCAAATATTACGAAGATACTAGGATTGCAATCCAGTGGGATTTTTAGCCATACTCACCGGTCAACGGCAAAAGGTTCTACACACTAGCAATGAGAAACTGTTTTTCATTTATGACCCAAGGGGAACGCGAATATTTTTCTAACTATACTGGTAAAAACACTGGTTAGATTTTAAAGACAAAAATATAATAAAAACAATAAAATACAACAAATAATAAATAAATAAATTCTCCAGACTGACACACCAATTCCCTAGTCCCAAACTAAGCATATACTTGTACTATGGATACTAGACGAACCACATGTCCAAAATGTTGCATAACGGAGCAGCTTTTTTTCCATACAAAATAAAGCGCCGTGTGAAGACGTCGCGCCGTAAGACATACACCATGTAACCAAGCTGCACGGCGCAACTAAAAAAATAGGACGTAATGCGGCGCAAAGGCGCAACGGTATATGAATTTACTCTTAAATTAGACGTCGGGCGACGTGCCGCCGAAATACATATCATAATCTTTAGGACGTCATAAGACGTTGCGCCGTTTCCTAAGCTCACGACGTCGTGCGACGTAGCTCACGCGAACGTGTTAAATACGTTTATAAACATGACTCGTACAAATGTCCATGTTCATCACACGAGACATTTGCCCTTTGGATTCGAACCCGCGACCCTTGGTTTCGTGGCCAGAGTCTCTGACCACTCGACCAACGGGTCTGTCTGCCCGCGCAGTAATACAATCACGCGCAAAGTCGCGGGCAACAGCCAGTATATCATAAACCAACACTGAATAAATAATATGAAACATTTTACGACAAGAAACTCTCGTATTAAACAGTCATACGGCTTAATTGGAGCCATTTAACGTTGCCCCTCTAAATGCATAGTGAGATAATGTAGGGTGTATTCATTGATTCAACTGTAATAGATGATTTATGATATTGTCAAGATTAAGAGTTCTTTGTAAAGGACATCCTATATCGATCAATGGACTTTGATTTCGTTGAAGTGATTTAGTGATTGACCGCGGTGTCACTCGAGTTTATGGTTTATTATAGCCTATAGTCAAGTCATGTATACTAATATTATAAAGAGGAAAGATTTGTATTTTTATGTGTGTGTCAGTCCCATGTTGATCTGGGACTTGGCCCATGTTGATCTGGGACAAAAAAAAAAGAATGTGCCAACTGTGGTTTTTGCCTAGCATGTCGTAAAAGGCGACTAATGGTTTATGGGCTTTTGGGTATGTGACTGAGTAGGCGATGAGCTAGCCACTTGTCACATATTTTTCACAGCATTCCATCCAACCCAGCCCACTGTCCCATGTTGGTCTGGGACTTAAAAATAATATGCCAACTGTGGTTCTTGCCTAGCATGTCGTAAAAGGCGACTAATGGTATATCGGGTTTTGGGTGTGTGATTGTGTGGGCGACAGGTTAGCCGCTTGTCACTGCTTTTTCACAATTTTCCATCTAACCCAGCCCGGCTTGATTTTTTTGGCTGAATGTTTAAAGGGGCATTTAAAGGGGCAAGTTGGCACATTCTTTTTAAGTCCCAGACCAACATGGGACAGTGGGCTGGGTTGGAAGGAACATCTATTGATCAATAAAAACTCGCATTTATAATAATAGTAAGATTAAAATTACAAACTATATGTACAACATATTTTTACAACACGGACGAGTAAAAAAAGAAGTACTCCGCGTCACTAACTAGACATTGAAGCTCCTCACGTGCTCCAACTTGAGACGACGTACGTCACAGATTGACATAATATGCGCTCCAAATGACGATATCCGTTATCTGGTATCCATAAGTATCTCACTCATACATGCATAAAAGCTTCACGCTATATTATGACAGCGTGGAGTCCTTCTTTTTTTACTAGTCCGTGTTTTACAAGTGAAATGTTTATTTACTACTAGCTGTGCCAGCTGTGTCACCCGCGTTTATGGTTAATATTATAAAGACTATTTCCGTCATACATGATTTCTATGTAACTTTAACCATTAAGGCTGCACACGCGACGGAAGCTTAAAAAATGGAGTAACTTCTCCCGTTTTCCCAACATTCCCCTTCACTACTCTGCTCCTATTGATTGTAGCGTGGTGAATAGTATACTATAACCTGCCCAGGAGTATGAAGAATAATTGTACCAAGTTTCGTTAAAATCCGTCGAGTAGTTTTTGTTTCTATAAGGAACATACAGACAGACAGACAGACAAAAATTTTACTGATTGCATTTTTGGCATCAGTAGCGATCACTAATCACCCCCTGATAGTTATTTTGAAAATATAATTAATGTACAGAATTGACCTCTCTACAGATTTATTATAAGTATAGATTGTAGGTACCTAAACAAAAAACTTAAAATTTTATAACAGTGCAAATTAAAGTTAAATTGAACATAATGCTCACTTACCCAAAGAACAGGATATTCATTAGCATAGTGGACGGAGCAGTCCAGATCCACTTGACCTCCTATATCACGGATCTGTTCTTGTGTGATGTGCGATATCGTTGGTGTCCTCTGCCCGTAGACTGCGAATGAAGCAAACATAGTTATTACTTATGGATATCAAAAGAAAGCTTATATCATTGAACTATTATTACTAGCGTATGGAACCGACGCAGCGAACAAGTTTTTTGCGCCGTGCGTTGTTGCCGATCGGCAACAACTCGTTTAGTCACTCGCCTACGTTCACGCGTAAGCGCCATGAAATTCACGGCGTTTACGACGTTTTGGTCGCGAGAAAAATGTACTCTATGAGGGATCTAGCGCTGCGTGTTTTAATAGCTTAATTAGACGACAATTGTTAGTTTTAGCGCTGCAAATGCTGAAACACGCTCAGTCCATGCTTCGTGATAATATTTTTGTTTGGCTTATATAGTTTCATCATCTTCCTAGCGTTATGTCCCGTGTTTATACGAGGTCCGTTTAGACCATGATCCAGGATTTAGCGAGTCTGGTAATTACATTGAAGCGACTGCCGATCTGACCTTCGTAACCCTAAGATAGAGCCAGACAATTTTTGGATCATGGTTACAAATCCAAAGTAGTTTGAATTTGCAGGTTTCATCACGATGTTTTCCCTCACCGTCGAGCTAGTGGTATAAATACGTACATAGATTTTAAAATCCAGAGGTACGTGCCCGGGTTTGAACCCGCACTCCTCGGTTAAGAGGCGCGTGTCCTTACTATTAAGCTATCTTGTAAAATCCATTTTGTTATACACTGTAATATATTTCGTAAAACTCAGAAAGAAAAAAAATATTACGATAAAATTCAACAGCAATTGTTAATTTCAATATTATTTGAACTACTTTAAATTCGTATTAGGACTCTAGTTCTTGCACGAAAAAAAAATCTATAGTTTCAGCTATACCATGTATTTTTTATATTCATATAGCTTTACTAGTTTTTGAGATATTAACGTTTAAAGTAGGCAATGAACGCGCGCTCAGTTCGCGAAAAACCGTTCGCGGCGCTTTTACATGGGGGTTGACGGGAGCTGTCAAACGATGGGCGGACCCATAGATTTAGAATTTTTTGACTACGCAAAATTATTATCCTAAATCTATGGGCGGACCACCCGATATCATTTAACTAGCTGTGCCTGTGGTTTCACCTGAGTTTATGGATCATGTAAGCCTATATATAGGCTTCCTTAATATATATATTTTTTTACATTATTGATAGGTACCTTACAATCAGCCCTCTTGGCTATAAACAGGTGTGATGGGGGTGGTTTCCCATCCGGAGCTACCCCCAGTGGGGTACAACTCTTTTGTTTGTGTAGTCAGTCTATGTTCTGATTTTAATTAATCTACACTTAATAGGTAACAACACTGCAGGTGAACACTTCATTATGAAGTAAAACATATATGCTTATCATTTAAGCAGTCTTCAATCTTATAGCAGCCTTAAACTTATGTGAAGGTAATGCTAGTAGACTTTCTGGAAGTTTATTAAATATTTTAATACTAAGACCAATAAATGAATTACCACTCTTACTAATACTACTGCACTGTTATATAGTTTTTCTTTACACAATTAAATTTAATTTGAACACCCAGCAGGTGATATGACGGCAGGTGATTTTAGAAGACAAACAATTGGATTAAACCCATATTTGGTGCTTCTTTGGTGACAATATAGTAGGAGTGGCAGGACCTAACTGGGTTTGGAAGACCCAAGACAGAAAGAGATGGCAGTATCTGGAAGAGGCCTTTACCTCATAAGGGTTCTGGAATGAAGATACCATTGTTTTAGGTAATATTTTTAAGTTTATGTTTTTAGTTATCCAGAAATATAAGGCTTTTTTATTTTATTTTATTTTATTTTATTATTTGGTGCTTCATCTTCTGTAAGTCCGTTTGCCAGTTGGCAAAGGCCTAGAGAGAAGATAAGGGAATAGGCCTCTAACCTATTCCATTATCTACTCTCTGTGGATACTATGCTCCATGTTAAGCCTGCAACCTGCTTGATGTCATCATCCTATCTCTTTTATTGTCTACCTTAACTAATGACTGGCCCGTTGGTCGAGTGGTTAGAGAGCCTGGCCACAAAACCAAGGGTCGCATGTTCGAATCCCGCTAGAGGCAAATGTTTCGTGTGATGAACATGGACATTTGTACTCAAGTCATGGATGTTTATAAAACATATTTAAGTATGTCTATCCGTTCACCTAGTATCCATAGTACAAGCATAAGCTTAATTTGGAACTAGGGAATTGGTGTGTCAGTCTGACAATTTATTTATTTAAAAAAACTAAACTTCATGCTACTTCCCTAGCGGGGTAGGCAGAGAGAACCGAAGTTGTCTACCGCTTTATCTTTTACCTACTCTTGGGTACCATAGTGTTACTAATTTATTCCACTTGACTCTTACTCTGTAGTAGATCTTGTAGATACATACATACATACATACGTAACATCACGCCCATAATCCCCTAAGGGGTAGGCAAAGTCAAAGAGGCTGCAGGCTTCTTTAAACACATTTATTCAGAAACAAAACTGGGCTGAGTTAGATAGAAAATTTTGAAAAAGTGATGACAAGTGGCTAGCTAGTCGACCATACAATTACATACCCAAAACCCGATACACCATTAGTCGTCTTCTACGACATGCTAGGCAAGAACCACATATGGCACATTCTTTTTAAGTCCCAGAGCAAGGGACAATGGGCTGGGTTAGATGGAAAATTGTAGATAATGAGACTCAATTCAGAATTCTTATTCAAGCATCATCTTCCTTGCATACTATAGAGCTATGCTAACTATCCACTTGAACCCATTATCTAAACCGCTGCTGCAGTCCAATGCAATCAAGAAATTAAAGAGAGCCAACATGCTGTAACTAGGTAAACCGAGACAATGGTCTCAATCTACTAAAACATTTCATCTCTCTCAACCCATCTGATCATAGTCTGGTGGTCTGATAGCCTTACATTATGTTTTTAGTCAGGGTTCGCTTAGACCATGATCCAGGATTCAAGTCTGGTTATTACCATGAAGCAATTGCCTATATGACCTTTATAACCATCATCATATTTGCAATTCATGAGCTTAGGTATTAATAGTCTTTGTTTTTTTTTTCTTTCGTCTTATCTGTAATCAGCCAATGGGCCATAATCAAAGGGGTTGTTTTAATGGCTATTTAGGCACTAATAGTAAGTAAATAGAAACATCATTAGGGAAGCAGCCGTTTGTATTCTTAATTTAGGCCAAGTTTTAAAGGTTGAATAGCATTTAAAGTATATTATCAAGTACTTTTATGACATATAACGGCACATAAAAATTCTTCTCAATCCTATGGTTCAGTGTGAAGCCAAGAGCAGACCCATCTTACCATAAAAAAAAAGAAACAAATTCAACCCAGAAGGTATTCTTTCTTTGTTTAAACACACTCATTTCAATTAAAGAACAAACCATAAGGATCTTATGGGATGGAAAGATTGAGCAGGACATGTGAATACTAGACATATTTCAAGTGTGTGTATACCTGTTGCCGTTATTAATATCGAGCAAAAAACGGCACTAAAATCATGTTTGTTGTATGGGAGCTTCTCTTAAACATGGATGTTATTCTGTTTTATTTATAGTTATGGCGGCAAGACAAATATATTATTTCTGAAAATTTCAAGCGTCTAGTTATCACAGTTCATGAGACACTGGTGACAGACGGACAGACAAACGGCAAGAGTTTTAGTAATAGGGTCTCGTTTAAACCCTTTGGGTACGGAGCCCAAAAAAGAGTCTTAGTACCAAAAATGTAGTTTCATTTTTATTACTCCATCATGAAGTATGTTTCATCGCCATCAACCTAAAATGAGGACTAAACAACAGGCAGTTGTTACTTGCTTGGTATTTACAACTTTTAGGACCGTGGAGCCTAGAGGCATGGCATTACTTGAAACACAAATTCCTCCACTTTTTGATTTTGGTACTTACAAGCCTTTTTATTTCTGATATTTGTGTGTTAATATTTATAAATGTGATAAAATAAATGAGTTTGCACATTCAACTGTATAAGCTAGGATGTACCTACATTTGCCTTAACTAAGAAATGATTGCGCACTTTAAATGTATTTTAATGTCATTTTATTCATGTGCCTAATGTATATTATTTAAATATCTTACAAATAACCCCAAAAATACCTCAATGTACCTACATACATACATTTTGAATTTAATTTAATTGACATGAAAAAAAAACCATAGTTATTATGTTTTGCAATAATGGCGCGTAAATAATGAACAATAGACGATCGCCTGGGGCGTCGTTGTCTTGTCAGCGTAATGTAAGGCTAGTCCCGCCAAAAAAACTACCCCTTCATAGAGGGATGCAAAAAAACAGTAGATCGATATTGCACGGTATGCATCCTTACAATTATGCGAGTTTAAAGATACAACTTAATAATAATAAGGTAGATGCTGTTTTGTTCTCGTGATAGAATAAAATGAAATAAAAAAGACAGTGCCCTCTTAAAAAAAATAACTATTTTGAATGAACCAACAAAGAATACTATTTATCATAATGTTAATTATTGATATCTAAGCATATGACTTTGATTGTTAAATAAAGAACAAAATATAATTTCAGTGTGCAAAAACATAAATCGGCTTTTGGGTGTGTCACTTTCATGTAAATCAAAACACTAAGATAGTTCGCGAATTTCACAACCAAAATGTTGTTGTTCCAATGGCTGTCCCGGTATTCAGGGCGTAACGAAACAACAGCAGTTAATGTGTAAAAACAATTTTAACTTACCAGTTGACAATAAAAACATTAATAACGTGCTAAATGTTGATAAATTTAACGCCATCATGAACCAACGCTTTAACACGGCACGCACAACACACACAACAACAACTTTCAAATTAGATTCGGAGTTCGGACTCCTTGCGGCTTTTTTCGTTCCGTTTGAACGGTTGAATGAATGTATTCGTGCCAGTATTGCCAACTTAACGAATCAAAAAGTAGCAGATCAGACAAGAAAAACAGCAATAGGGTAATTCATAAAACATACCTACAATCTTATATTTAATAAGATCCAAATAATACAAATTTATTATAATTGTTAATTATACATTAAAGCTAACGTCAAAGATTATCTACGTCATCATTTATTTAACTATTGTAATAAAAAATCTCAGAAAAAATATCTATATTTGCCTTAAAATAAAATGTCGTTACTGAAATAATGTTTAATGTTTTAGATGAAATTTTACTTTATACAGCAGAGTACTGTACTTTATACTTTACGCTGCAATTGATATTTTAAATAGAAATTAATAAGGCTGAATACACTAATGTACACACAAATAGAATGAAAGGAAGTGGTGTTGCCGCTTTTTTATGAATGTTACTCAATACATAATTTTTAAATTTTAATATCGGCAAAAAGTTTAATAATATATTTATGTTGTAAAAGCTGATACTAAAAATCTATTTAAATTTAGAAGCATGGTTAATTTTTATTATTAATACAAATAAACGTTCAAATTGTTTTTTGTTTCGTGTGTGTGACTTAATCAGTGTAAAGTGAAAACTATACACTGATTAAGTTATATAATAATCTGTTATTATATCTGATGAAATCATATTTATTAAAGTCACAAAATAATCGACCCATGTCGGCCAAGCATATGCCAACTGCTTTTTTAAATAACATTATCTAAGCCATTAATATGTTTGACTTTAAATGATAGTTTACCCCTTGTCACAACTTTTTACCATTACATTTGTGCTTAATAGCCCCTTGGCCCACCTATCCGTACAATAGTAATTGTAATATGTTTTATCTTTTTAATACCCAAAGAAGAAATCACTTAATAACAAGCGTGTTCAAAAAAATTTAAGTCTGAATTCTATTTTCACTTTAGGTACCTATTTTCTTAATAATAGATCTGACAACATTGATTGATAGCTTATCTTCTGAATGAATGAGTACCCGGTTCATTGTCGGTAAAGCAGTCTCAGCTCATTCAAATTTAAATTATTCTTTTGTTCGGCATAGGCCAGCATAGTACTTAGTATTACTACTATTACAAAATATAGTTTTACTAGCAGCCCGCTCCGGCTTCGCACGGTGGATACATATTTCCTCACCTAACCTAACTTTTCAAAATATTCTAAAGCCTATGTTAATCAGGCATAATGTAGCATTCTAATGTTGGAATTATTTTTGAAATCGGATCAGTAGTTTTTGAGTTTATTCGTTACATACATATAAATCTTTCGTAAAAGAACATAAACATAACATCACGCCCGTAATCCCCGCAAGGGTAGGCAGAGTTAAAGGGACCGCAGGGCTCTATAACCACATTGAGATAAAAATAAAACTGGGCTGGGTTAGATGGAAAATTGTGAGAAAGTAGTGACGATTGACTAGCTCGTCGCCTACACAATCACATACCCTAAACCCTATATACCTACCATTAGTCGCGTTTCAAGACATGCTAGGCAAGAAACACAGTTGGCCAATTCTTTTATAGTCCCAGACAAACACGGGACAAATCTTACCTTTTTAAAATAATAGTGTAGGTACTACCCTATTCTAAATTACTCTCCGCCAGATGTCAACATTTTTATTTTTTATCGCTAGATGACGCATTTTAATAACTGACGGCTTTTTGCCGTCCTACGCAAATAAACAGCTTCCCTGCTGGACAGATTGCGTGCTAGCCCCAAAGTATTCTGAAGATTAATTCAGAGAGATATGACTCCAAATAGTGTTTCACCCGGTTGCTGACCAAGCCAATCAGCTGACCTGTTTTGGTCGGCGACTGAGTTAAATATTTTTTACTGAGTTACCTATTTTTACATTTTTCTGTTATTACTAACATAGTATTAAGAAAGTATTACTAACAATTTGGATCTATGTTATCTGTCCAGCGACCCAAAAGACTAGCCCGGAATTTATAAATGAAACAACTCCTAACGTAGTAGGGATGGCGATCCAAGATCGAATAATTGAAAAATCGATTTTTCAAAATAATTAAATCGCTTTGTAAATCGATATGTAGTACTGGATCGATTTATTGGATCGGTACATCACCTTTAGAATCGACTTTCGATTTTTTCTGTTTCGGTATAAACCATACAATTAGTTGTAGGTGCCTGTAGTACTACTCAAAAACTCGCGAGATGGCTGTGTGTTTAGTCTCCTTCGCCTAACTTCTCTTCAATAAAAAAAAAGTTGAGTTTATTATTGTGGATTGGATCCCAGCAGACTGAATGTTGTTTTTAAAAAGTTTAGACATAATATGGGAAATATAAGCTAAATTATCTAATTGCCTTATGACCAAATGGAAATAAATGCCTCGTTGTCTACTTAATCTAAATCTTTGATATGGTGATAAAAATAATTGTTATAATCGAATTCCCTGATTAAAAGATCGTTAATTTTATCTATACTTATAATAAATCTGTGTAAAACTTCTTTGTTGTCACTGGGTTGGGAATTGGTGTGTCAGTCTGAAGAATTAAAAAAAAAAAAAACTCCGAGGTAAGTAGCTTAAGCACTTGTGTAACGGATATCAGAATCAACAGTGGTATTACAAATACATACTGTGACCATTGAATAAACTGAAGCGTAAAGTCACGGAATGGTTACTTGGTTTGTCTTACCAGGACACAGAAGACATTCTTGCAAGTTATAAATGACGTCATAATCCTCTTGCACTTTAATTAGAATATAAAAATATCAAACGCCTGTTCAAATATGTATAGCAATATGTGAGTTACAGAGACGTATAATCTTTTGAACAAGCGTTAGAAATCTATACTTATATTTTAAACAAAAACACATTGACGACAGACGTTTTCGCGTCTCGAACCTATGGTGCTGTAATAATAATGTCCTCCTAACCGATATCGGTCACGGCGGCCAATCTCAACGAGGATTAGCCAACTGCGCAGGAGATATTATAGTGCACAAGTGTGTGCGCAAACACAGGTGCACTCTCTGTTCCTTCACCCTCATAGTCCGGTGAGACGGCAATTCGACATGACCGGAGAGAGGTTAGGCGCCGGACCAACGGCTTAACGTGCTTTCCGAGGCACGTGGGTGATTAAACCGCCAACTTCCTGACTCCGGGCTGTTGCGTAATTTCGATATTGAAATACCCAGCCACAAATTTTTGGCCCGACCCGGGATTTGAACCCGGGACCCCTTGGTCCTTAGGCGGCGCATGCTGCCACTAGACCAACGAGGCAGTCCTATGGTGCTGTACTTACCTACTGATAATGTCTATTTCTGTTTGCTGCGACACAAGCCTCGAGCTTAGTGGAGTAATGGAAGGCTTTTTATTTTATTTTTTTATATTTTACACTTAAATTGTATATTAACACCCAGTCACAGAACAAACACAAGTATTCATTACACGAATGTTTGTCCTGGGTGGGGATCGAACCCACAACTCTTGGCGTATGGGGCAAGGTCAGTACCGAATGTGCCATTGAACCAGTCCAAAGTTACGAAACCTGTTCAATTCAAACAAACAACAAAATATTTCCTCTTTAAAATATTGATACTATAGACTACGGTTCCGTGCGGCGGCGACAGATGGCGCTGTGCGTAGTTACATCGCGGTGGCGTTTGGTTTTCCGAGTCGTATATAAGGAGCCAATTACAGAAAAAGGATCAGTTGAATGAATGTACAGTAATTGTTGAGAATTTTTGAAGACAACCATTTGCTAAACGCGTGGATGTCGCTTAAACAGTTATATTTTACCTTCTTGCGTTATGTTCCGTGCATAATATGGGTATAGGCCCCTTTAACCACATTCAGCCAAAAACAAAACCGGGCTAGGTTAGATGGAAAATTGTGAAAAAATAGTGTCAAGTGGCTAGCTCGTCGCGTACACAATCACGCACCCAAAACCCGATATACCATAAGTCGCCTTTTATGCTAGGCAATGAATACAGTTGGCGCATACTCTAAGTTCCAGACCAATTTGGGACAACTAACTAACAAGTGCAACCTTTTAGGCATACTTACCTGTTACCGTACATAACCTCAAAATCATTACCTTTTTTACAACACATAGACTTTGGTAAGTCTATGTGTTGTAAAAAAGGTAAGGTTTGAGGTTATGTACTGGTGTACATAACCTCAAATTCCATTACATACCTTCTGATCTGAGTAGGAGTATCACTTAACTACGCTCTGCTACCAAAGCTAGCTAAGACCTGCTGCTAAAAGTCTATTGATGTCACTAATCAAACAACATTTCTTGGCATCACTCTAGACTCAAAATTGCAATGGTCTCTCCAGATTTCCACTCTGGCAAGAAGACTAAGCTCAGCTGCGTATGCAGTTAGGAAGATAAGGAATCTCACTGACATAGAAACGGCTAGATTAGTTTATTTCAGCAACTTTCATAGCATCATGTCTTGCTTTATAGGGATCCGAAGCGGATATCCAAACTATTTTGTATTACAAAAGAGGGCAATAGGGCTATATACCGACTTGGACCCCGCGACTCCCTAAAGAGTTATTTCAGAAAATCAACATTCTCACTGTGGCGTCTCAATACATTCATTAAATGCCTAAAACGGGTTTCCAACCAACATTTAACATAACATTTAAATTATATATTAAATCTTGTTTGATTTTAAAGGCTACAATAAGGTAGAATATTATTTATATGATAAGGATATATGGCCAGTCTCAGAATAGACTGTTCGCATGCTCTGATAGATTTAAATTGACTAAATATTGTAACTGCATTAAGCTATTAAGACTTGGCATTTAAAGAAGTAACTATCGAGTTTCTTGCTGGTTTCTTCTCGGTTGAATCTGCTTTTTAAACAGTAACTTCACTTCAATAAAAAAAAAGTTGAGTTTATTATTGTGGATTGGATCCCAGCAGACTGACTGTTGTTTTTAAAAAGTTTAGACATAATATAGAAAATATAAGCTAAATTATCTAATTGCTTTATGACCAAATGGAAATAAATGCCTCGTTGTCTACTTAATCTGAATCTTTGATATGGTGATAAAAATAATTTTTATAATCGAATTCCCTGATTAAAAGATCGTTAATTTTATCTATACTTATAATAAATCTGTGTAAAACTTCTTTGTTGTCACTGGGTTGGGAACTGGTGTGTCATTCTGAAGTATTAAAAAAAAAAAAAAAACTCCGAGATAAGTAGCTTAAGCACTTGTGTAACGGATATCAGAATCAACAGTGGTATTACAAATATATACTTTAATATTGGATATTAACACCCAGACACAGAACAAACACAAGTATTCATTACACGAATGTTTGTCCTGGGTGGGGATCGAACCCACAACTCTTGGCGTATGGGGCAAGGTCAGTACCGAATGTGCCATTGAACCAGTCCAAAGTTACGAAACCTGTTCAATTCAAACAAACAACAAAATATTTCCTCTTTAAAATATTGATACTATAGACTACGGTTCCGTGCGGCGGCGACAGATGGCGCTGTGCGTAGTTACATCGCGGTGGCGTTTGGTTTTCCGAGTCGTATATAAGGAGCCAATTACAGAAACAGGATCAGTATCAGCACGTAGAAATAATAAAATTGTTGATAATTTTTGAAGACAACCATTTGCTTAACGCGTGGATGTCGCTTAAACAATTATATTTTACCTTCTTGCGTTATGTTCCGTGCATAATATGGGTATAGGCCCCTTTAACCACATTCAGGCAAAAACAAAACGGGGCTGGGTTAGATGGAAAATTATAAAAAAGTAGTGTGTAGCTCGTCGCATACACAATCACGCACCCAAAACCCGATATACCATAAGTCGCCTTTTATGCTAGGCAAGGAATACAGTTGGCGCATACTCTAAGTCCCAGACCAATTTGGGACAA
Organism: Glyphodes perspectalis; assembly: GCA_951394215.1. NCBI lineage: Eukaryota > Metazoa > Arthropoda > Insecta > Lepidoptera > Crambidae > Glyphodes > Glyphodes perspectalis. The sequence goes on along the minus strand of OX596230.1, from coordinate 2,681,149 downwards.
CTAACTAACAAGTGCAACCTGTTGTCCCGATTTGCGCGGGACGTCCCGTTCCTTAGAGGTCTGATAAAGCGTCCCGATTCCAAAAGGTTCATTTGTCGAGAGTAAATCGTGCCGCTATAATGGTTAATTTTCTGAAATCCTTTGAAACAATAACTTGCTTAGAATAGGTAATTACCTATTACAATAAGCAGGAAAGTGGTTTCGCATTAACTAAAAATAACCTTGTATATAAGTAGATATAATACGTTTATTTGTAAAGTAATTTGAAAAACTGCTTAACTTTGAAATATTTATTTAGTAAATCTTTTGTTAAATATCCCAACTCGATAAGAAGATGCCGGCCATATCGATTAATGGTGTGACGTGAATAGTAGTGTCAATCTCTATGAGCAAACTTGCCGATTCCCGTAGCATGCAATTGATAGGATATTTTTTTCTATATTTAAGTTAGAAATAAATTTATCCATTCGATGTTGATCTACATACATAACATCACGCTTATAATCCCCGAGGGGGTAGAGTCAAAGGAGCAGCATGCCCCTTCAACCACATTCAGCCAAAAATAAAGCCGGGCCGGGTTAGATGGAAAATTGCGAAAAAGCAGTGACAAGTGGCTATCCTGTCGCCTACACAATCACACACCCAAAACCCGATATACCATTAGTCTCTCGGACAATTCACTCAGTTTAATTAAGTCATTTTTATCTGACAGAACTCAAAAAGTACATGTCAATGGTACAACCTCCTTAGGCGTACCTTTACTAATGGGAGTACCCCAAGGTTCGATATTGGGACCCTTGCTCTTTTTAATATATATTAATGACCTCCCCTTCTTTACTAGAGACTTGTGCGAGACCGGGTTATTTGCTGATGACACATCCCTAATTATTAAAATCGACAGACATAAAAATAATTTTGACGACGTAAATAATGCTCTCGATCAAGTCCTACATTGGTTCTCAACCAACAATTTATTACTAAATTCAAAGAAAACTAAATGTGTTTAGTTCTCAATGCCAAATGTTAGGTAAGTTGATAGTACCGACAGTCATTATGAACAATGAGTCTGTGGCTACACAGATAGTATACTTACCTGTTACCTTACCTTAAAAACAATTACCCTTTACCATTTAGACATACTTACCTGTTACCGTACATAACCTCAAAATCATTACCTTTTTTACAACACATAGACTTACCAGTACATAACCTCAAATTCCTTACATACCTTCTGATCTGAGTAGGAGTATCACTTAACTACGCTCTGCTACCAAAAGACCTGCTGCTAAAAGTCTATTGATGTCACTAATCAAACAACATTTCTTGGCATCACTCTAGACTCAAAATTGCAATGGTCTCTCCAGATTCCCACTCTGGCAAGAAGACTAAGCTCAGCTGCGTATGCAGTTAGGAAGATAAGGAATCTCACTGACATAGAAACGGCTAGATTAGTTTATTTCAGCAACTTTCCTATCATCATGTCCTATGGCTTGCTTTTATAGGGATCCGCAGCGGATATCCAAACTATTTTTGTATTACAAAAGAGGGCAATAGGGGTATATACCGACTTGGACCTCGCGACTCCCTAAAGAGTTATTTCAGAAAATCAATATTCTCACTGTGGCGTCTCAATACATTCATTAAATGCCTAAAACGTGTTTCCAACCAACATTTAACATAACATTTAAATTATATATTAAATCTTGTTTGATTTTAAAGGCTATAATAAGGTAGAATATTATTTATATGATAAGGATATATGGCCAGTCTCAGAATAGACTGTTCGCATGCTCTGATAGATTTAAATTGACTAAATATTGTAACTGCATTAAGCTATTAAGACTTGGCATTTAAAGAAGTAACTATCGAGTTTCTTGCTGGTTTCTTCTCGGTTGAATCTCCTTTTTAAACAGTAACTTCACTTCAATAAAAAAAAAGTTGAGTTTATTATTGTGGATTGGATCCCAGCAGACTGACTGTAGTTTTTAAAAAGTTTAGACATAATATAGAAAATATAAGCTAAATGATCTAATTGCTTTATGACCAAATGGAAATAAATGCCTCGTTGTCTACTTAATCTGAATCTTTGATATGGTGATAAAAATAATTGTTATAATCGAATTCCCTGATTAAAAGATCGTTAATTTTATCTATACTTATAATAAATCTGTGTAAAACTTCTTTGTTGTCACTGGGTTGGGAACTGGTGTGTCAGTCTGAAGAATTAAAAAAAAAAAAAAAAACTCCGAGATTAGTAGCTTAAGCACTTGTGTAACGGATATCAGAATCAACAGTGGTATTACAAATATATACTTAAATATTGGATATTAACACCCAGACACAGAACAAACACAAGTATTCATCACACGAATCTTTGTCCTGGGTGGGCATCGAACCCACAACTCTTTGGCGCATGAGGCAGGGTCACTACCGAGTGAGCCATCGAGCCAATCAATAGTTTATAAATTAATATCCGACTACATCACATACATTGATCTGACTCCGAGATAATTAACTTAACCACTTGAGTTACGGATATCAGAATCAACAGTGGATTTACAAATACATACTGTGACCATTGAATAAACTGAAGCGTAAAGTCACGGAATGGTTACTTGGTTTGTCTTACCAGGACATAGAAGACATTCTTGCAAGTTATAAATGACGTCATAATCCTCTTGCACTTTAATTAGAATATAAAAATATCAAACGCCTGTTCAAATATGTATAGCAATATGTGAGTTCCAGAGACGTATAATCTTTTGAACAAGCGTTAGAAATCTGTACTTATATTTTAAACAAAAACACATTGACGACAGACGTTTTCGCGTCTCGAACCTATGGTGCTGTAATAATAATGTCCTCCTAACCGATATCGGTCACGGCGGCCAATCTCAACGAGGATTAGCCAACTGCGCAGGAGATATTATAGTGCACAAGTATGTGCGCAAACACGGGTGCACTCTCTGTTCCTTCACCCTCATAGTCCGGTGAGACGGCAATTCGACATGACCGGAGAGAGTTTAGGCGCCTGACCAACGGCTTAACGTGCTTTCCGAGGCACGTGGGTGATTAAACCGCCAACTTCCTGACTCCGGGCTGTTGCGTAATTTCGATATTGAAATACCCAGCCACAAATTTTTGGCCCGACCCGGGATTTGAACCCGGGACCCCTTGGTCCTTAGGCGGCGCATGCTGCCACTAGACCAACGAGGCAGTCCTATGGTGCTGTACTTACCTACTGATAATGTCTATTTCTGTTTGCTGCGACACAAGCCTCGAGCTTAGTGGAGTAATCGAAGGCTTTTTATTTTTTTTTATATTTTACACTTAAATTGTTTATTAACACCCAGTCACAGAACAAACACAAGTATTTATTACACGAATGTTTGTCATGGGTGGGGATCGAACCCACAACTCTTGGCGTATGGGGCAAGGTCAGTACCGAATGTGCCATTGAACCAGTCCAAAGTTACGAAACCTGTTCAATTCAAACAAACATCAAAATATTTCCTCTTTAAAATATTGATACTATAGACTACGGTTCCGTGCGGCGGCGACAGATGGCGCTGTGCGTAGTTACATCGCGGTGGCGTTTGGTTTTCCGAGTCGTATATAAGGAGCCAATTACAAAATTAGGATCAGTGGACTGAACGTACAGTAATTATTAATAATTTTTGAAGACAACCATTTGCTAAACGCGTGGATGTCGCTTAAACAGTTATATTTTACCTTTTTGCGTTATGTTCCGTGCTTAGTATGGGTATAGGCCCCTTAAACCACATTCAGGCAAAAACAAAACGGGGCTGGGTTAGATGGAAAATTACGAAAAAGTAGTGTGTAGCTCGTCGCATACACAATCACGCACCCACAACCCGATATACCATAAGTCGCCTTTTATGCTAGGCATGGAATACAGTTGGCGCATACTCTTAAGTCCCAGACCAATTTGGGACAACTAACTAACAAGTGCAACCTGTTGTCCCGATTTGCGCGGGACGTCCCGTTCCTTAGAGGTCTGATAAAGCGTCCCGATTCCAAAAGGTTCATTTGTCGAGTGTAAATCGTGCCGCTATAATGGTTAATTTTCTGAAATCCTTTGAAACAATAACTTGCTTAGAATAGGTAATTACCTATTACAATAAGCAGGAAAGTGGTTTCGCATTAACTAAAAATAACCTTGTATATAAGTAGATATAATACGTTTATTTGTAAAGTAATTTGAAAAACTGCTTAACTTTGAAATATTTATTTAGTAAATCTTTTGTAAAATATCCCAACTCGATGACAAGATGCCGGCCATATCAATTAATGGTGTGACGTGAATGGTAGTGTCAATCTCTATGAGCAAACTTGCCGATTCCCGTAGCATGCAATTGATAGGATATTTTTTTCTAAATTTAAGTTAGAAATAAATTTATCCATTCGATGTTGATCTACATACATAACATCACGCTTATAATCCCCGAGGGGGTAGAGTCAAAGGAGCAGCATGCCCCTTCAACCACATTCAGCCAAAAATAAAGCCGGGCCGGGTTAGATGGAAAATTGCGAAAAAGCAGTGACAAGTGGCTATCCTGTCGCCTACACAATCACACACCCAAAACCCGATATACCATTAGTCTCTCGGACAATTCACTCAGTTTAATTAAGTCATTTTTATCTGACAGAACTCAAAAAGTACATGTCAATGGTACAACCTCCTTAGGCGTACCTTTACTAATGGGAGTACCCCAAGGTTCGATATTGGGACCCTTGCTCTTTTTAATATATATTAATGACCTCCCCTTCTTTACTAGAGACTTGTGCGAGACCGGGTTATTTGCTGATGACACATCCCTAATTATTAAAATCGACAGACATAAAAATAATTTTGACGACGTAAATAATGCTCTCGATCAAGTCCTACATTGGTTCTCAACCAACAATTTATTACTAAATTCAAAGAAAACTAAATGTGTTTAGTTCTCAATGCCAAATGTTAGGCAAGTTGATAGTACAGACAGTCATTATGAACAATGAGTCTGTGGCTACACAGATAGTATACTTACCTGTTACCTTACCTTAAAAACAATTACCCTTTACCATTTAGACATACTTACCTGTTACCGTACATAACCTCAAAATCATTACCTTTTTTACAACATATAGACTTACCAGTACATAACCTCAAATTCCTTACATACCTTCTGATCTGAGTAGGAGTATCACTTAACTACGCTCTGCTACCAAAAGACCTGCTGCTAAAAGTCTATTGATGTCACTAATCAAACAACATTTCTTGGCATCACTCTAGACTCAAAATTGCAATGGTCTCCCCAGATTTCCACTCTGGCAAGAAGACTAAGCTCAGCTGCGTATGCAGTTAGGAAGATAAGGAATCTCACTGACATAGAAACGGCTAGATTAGTTTATTTCAGCAACTTTCATAGCATCATGTCCTATGGCTTGCTTTTATAGGGATCCGCAGCGGATATCCAAACTATTTTTGTATTACAAAAGAGGGCAATAGGGGTATATACCGACTTGGACCTCGCGACTCCCTAAAGAGTTATTTTAGAAAATCAACATTCTCACTGTGGCGTCTCAATACATTCATTAAATGCCTAAAACGTGTTTCCAACCAACATTTAACATAACATTTAAATTATATATTAATGCTTGATTTAAAAGGCTACAATAAGGTAGAAGATTATTTATATGATAAGGATATATGGCCAGTCTCAGAAAAGACTGTTCGCATGCTCTGATAGATTTAAATTGACTAAATATTGTAACTGCATGAAGCTATTAAGACTTGGCATTTAAAGAAGTAACTATCGAGTTTCTTGCTGGTTTCTTCTCGGTTGAATCTGCTTTTTAAACAGGTTTATATTTATTATATCACTACTTTTTTACAATTTTCCATCTAACCCAGCTCAGTTTTACTTTTGGCTGAAATTCAAAGGGGCCTGCTGCCCCTTTGACTCTGCCTACCCCTTCGTGGATTATGGGCGTGATATGTTATGTATGTATGTATATATAATTGTTTGGTTTTATTCTATACGTTTTGAAATCTTTTGTTTGATAAATATCTCAATGTTCAGACGTAAATCGTCTTACATTAGGTAATTTATTTACATTAACCTTTCCAAAAAAACGTTTCTTATATATGTAAATAAATAATAATAAATTCTCCAGACTGACACACCAATTCCCTAGTTCCAAACTAAGCTTATGCTTGTGCTATGGATACTAGGTGAACGGATAGACATACTTAAATACATTTATAAACATCCATGACTCGAGTACAAATGTCCATGTTCATCACACGAAACATTTGCCCCTAGCGGGATTCGAACCCGCGACCCTTGGTTTCGTGGCCAGGGTCTCTAACCACTCGACCAACGGGCCAGTCCAAATGTATAAACACATGTAATAACAAATATTTACAAACCATTAAGTTTATTTACACGATAACGGAAATTTCATCTTTTGTCGCATTACTCCAACAATAAGATTAACAATTTCAAATGCGCCGTTAAAGCAAGCATGCAGCATGCACAAGCACTAAATTAAGGGTCTAACCGCTATCGCAAAACTTTTTGTCTCGTCATAATAATATCTTTGCACTAAACTAATAAATGTTTTAAACCTTATTTAACATATTTTTATACAGATGATGATCTTAAGGAACTGGGTCATTGGTTTGAAGTAAATTACGAAATCCCGGAATTGTGGAGCCGGTCATGAATACTTAAAATTTACAAATTTGTAAAAAATAAAAAAATATAATAAATCAGGCGATACTTAATTACCTGTTTTTTAATTTCGATTAACAATCGGAATTCAATTTAAACAAACAATAGAATCTTTCCTCTTTAAAATATTGATACTATAGACTACGGTTCCGTGCGGCGGCGACAGATGGCGCTGTGCGTAGTTACATCGCGGTGGCGTTTGGTTTTCCGAGTCGTATATAAGGAGCCAATTACAGAAACAGGATCAGTATCAGCACATAGAAATAATAAAATTGTTGATAATTTTTGAAGACAACCATTTGCTAAACGCGTGGATGTCGCTTAGACAGTTATATTTTACCTTCTTGCGTTATGTTCCGTGCATAATATGGGTATAGGCCCCTTTAACCACATTCAGCCAAAAACAAAACCGGGCTAGGTTAGATCAGTGATGCCAACCCTACAGTTTTAACTGTAGATCTACAGTTTTTAGGAGATTCTCTCAGTTTTTAGTTTAAGCCTCGAAATCTACAGTTTTCTACAGTTTTTATGCAAGATGCTAGCGTCATCTATTTTATTTGTCTGTACACTAAGTCAGCTTCAGTAAAACCTGCTACTATCGCACCGAAAGTAATGGTCAGATGATATTTTAATAGATGGCGTTAGTGGTAGGTCGTTCCGGCAATATTTTACCAACATTCTCTATGGTTTGCTTTTTTATTTTTACTGGGGAATCCCCGTAACTGCTTTGTCGATTTAAAACAATAATTTATACGTCATTATCTAGTTCATTCCTTATCTGATTAGATTCTTTTTTATTGTGTGACGTTGTGAGTTGAGCAAATATTAACGAATATGCATAGTTGCAGTGATGAGTCAGATGTTGATAAATCCCCACGAAGAAAGAAGAAAGTAGTGAGATATGAGCAAAAATTTGTTGACTCTTGGCTCAATGACGAAAATTTTAGTGGATGGCTCGTAAAAAGTAAGAAAGGTAACACTTATTTTTACTGCTCTGCATGTGACTGTGATCGTAAATGCGGAATTCAAGAATTGATTCGACATAAAAATTCATCAAAGCACCTAGCAAACTGTAAAAAAATACAAAAGCAACCTAAGCTCACATCTTTGTTCCCATCAACATCAAAATCACAAGATCCACAGCAAATGGCAAAAGCCGGCGAAATTAAACTAGCATGTTTTATTGCGGAACATAACCTTGCATTTAATGTTGCCTCACATCTGACTAATTTAATAAAATCTGTGTGTCCAGATTCAAAAACTGCTGAATATATGTCTATGAGCCGAACAAAAGCAAGAGCCATTGTAGTAAATGTGACAGGAAAAACCGCTGAAGAAAACTTGATAAAAAATTTAAGGGAAAACGAGTTTTCATTGCTGGTAGATGAGAGCACTGATAAATCAACAATCAAGCATTTAGCTTTAATAGCAAGGTTAGTCAACACAAATTATAAAGTAGAAGATAAATTTCTAACTCTGATACCAATCACCGACGGCACAGCTAAAGTTTTGTACCAAAAAACTATCGAATATTTTAATGAGAAAGAAATTCCATACAAGAGGAATATGTTAGGATTTGCGTCTGATGGCGCCAACGTCATGTTCGGTGGGAATAACTCCATGATGACTAATTTGAAGAATGACATACCTAATCTTTTCAAGTATATGTCATTCATTTGCGCTTTGTGCATCTCGCGCTTGTGAAAAATTACCGAGAGGTCTCGAAGATTTTTGCCGTGAAGTTTTCAATCACATCCAAAATTCACCTAAACGCACCGGTGATTTTAAAACTTTTCAGGCGTTTACAAATATAAAACCACATAAAATATTGCACCCCGCACAAACCAGATGGCTATCGTTGAACGATGTTGTAAATAGATTGTTGGAACAACTGCCAGCTATAAAATTATATTTCCAATCAGCAGTGTTTACAGATCGTCTACTTTCTGCCCAAAGTATTTTAACAAAAGCCATGGAACCTACAACCGAATTATACTTGGAATTCTTGCGATTTGCTTTACCAATATTCACAGATTTGAATAAAGAAATGCAAACAGAAAAACCAAAGTTGTACTCATTATATAATCAGGTCTACACAGCATATGTGACAATTTTAGAATGCTTTATACAACCGGTTTATTTAGAACTGACAGAAGAAGAGATAAACAAAACCAAAGATATATTAGATGCCAAAGAAAAGAAAATATTAAGTGTTGATGTAAATGACGAGCGGATCCATTTACCGTTAATGGAAACATATGTTGGAGGAATGGTACCAAATTTAATTCGATTGAAAAAAGACACTCAAGAATTGGACGACGATAAATTGTCAAATTTTTACGGGAAATGTAAAGAATTTTACATTGAGGCATTAGTCCAAATCAAACAAAGGTTTCCTTTCGATGATAAAGAACGTCTGGCACTGAAGTGTTTACAGATGTTGAACCCACAAGCGATTTTAGGTCATGATTTGACCCAAAAACGTATAACTTCAATTTCTGAGATGTTGTATTATTTCACAGGTATTTGTCCAGAAAATATAACAGAATTAGATAGAGAATGGAGAAGTCTGCGTAATACCAATTTAAATTTTGATAAGACTGATACGCCTAATGTAGAGGAATTTTGGTGGAATGTTTCCAAATTAAAAAAAGGCGACGGTTCTGCAATGTTTCCACTATTATCGACTTTAACCAGAAAGCTTCTATGTTTGCCGCAAAGTACCGCTACGGTAGAACGTTTGTTTTAGAGCATTAATGTTATGAAAACCAAACTAAGAAATAAACTTTCTACGACCACAATAAAAGGTACCTTGCACACAAAGTCAGAAATTAATAATTGTTTCGAGTTCAATGTGACAAATGACCATTTTAAAAAATTCAATAAAAATATGTACGAATTCAATAAAAATAAAAACGAAACGGAAAATCAGGAAGACTTAGAAATTGAAAATAACATAGTAGCTAGTGATACTTGAAATGTTACAACATTTAATTTGATTAAAATTTTGATAATTATACGAGTTTTCTTATTTTTAATACCCTCCATATAATGTATTCCATTCATACAATTATACAAAATATAATATAAGATAAAACTGTAGATTTACTGTTTTTTAATTTTATATTTACAGTTTTCTACAGTTTTTTTCAAGCAAATCTACAGTTTTACTCTATGCTGGGGTTGGCAACACTGGGTTAGATGGAAAATTGTGAAAAAATAGTGTGTAGCTCGTCGCATACACAATCACGCACCCAAAACCCGATATACCATAAGTCGCCTTTTATGCTAGGCAAGGAATACAGTTGGCGCATACTCTAAGTTCCAGACCAATTTGGGACAACTAACTAACAAGTGCAACCTGTTGTCCCGATTTGCGCGGGACGTCCCGTTCCTTAGAGGTCTGATAAAGCGTCCCGATTCCAAAAGGTTCATTTGTCGAGAGTAAATCGTGCCGCTATAATGGTTAATTTTCTAAAATCCTTTGAAACAATAACTTGCTTAGAATAGGTAATTACCTATTACAATAAGCAGGAAAGTGGTTTCGCATTAACTAAAAATAACCTTGTATATAAGTATAATACGTTTATTTGTAAAGTAATTTGAAAAACTGCTTAACTTTGAAATATTTATTTAGTAAATCTTTTGTAAAATATCCCAACTCGATGACAAGATGCCGGCCATATCGATTAATGATGTGACGTGAATAGTAGTGTCAATCTCTATGAGCAAACTTGCCGATTTCCGTAGCATGCAATTGATAGGATATTTTTTTCTAAATTTAAGTTAGAAATAAATTTATCCATTCGATGTTGATCTACATACATAACATCACGCTTATAATCCCCGAGGGGGTAGAGTCAAAGGAGCAGCATGCCCCTTCAACCACATTCAGCCAAAAATAAAGCCGGGCCGGGTTAGATGGAAAATTGCGAAAAAGCAGTGACAAGTGGCTATCCTGTCGCCTACACAATCACACACCCAAAACCCGATATACCATTAGTCTCTCGGACAATTCACTCAGTTTAATTAAGTCATTTTTATCTGACAGAACTCAAAAAGTACATGTCAATGGTACAACCTCCTTAGGCGTACCTTTACTAATGGGAGTACCCCAAGGTTCGATATTGGGACCCTTGCTCTTTTTAATATATATTAATGACCTCCCCTTCTTTACTAGAGACTTGTGCGAGACCGGGTTATTTGCTTATGACACATCCCTAATTATTAAAATCGACAGACATAAAAATAATTTTGACGACGTAAATAATGCTCTCGATCAAGTCCTAGATTGGTTCTCAACCAACAATTTATTACTAAATTCAAAGAAAACTAAATGTGTTTAGTTCTCAATGCCAAATGTTAGGCAAGTTGATAGTACAGACAGTCATTATGAACAAAGAGTCTGTGGCTACACAGATAGTATACTTACCTGTTACCTTACCTTAAAAACAATTACCCTTTACCATTTAGACATACTTACCTGTTACCGTACATAACCTCAAAATCATTACCTTTTTTACAACACATAGACTTACCAGTACATAACCTCAAATTCCATTACATACCTTCTGATCTGAGTAGGAGTATCACTTAACTACGCTCTGCTACCAAAAGACCTGCTGCTAAAAGTCTATTGATGTCACTAATCAAACAACATTTCTTGGCATCACTCTAGACTCAAAATTGCAATGGTCTCCCCAGATTTCCACTCTGGCAAGAAGACTAAGCTTAGCTGCGTATGCAGTTAGGAAGATAAGGAATCTCACTGACATAGAAACGGCTAGATTAGTTTATTTCAGCAACTTTCCTATCATCATGTCCTATGGCTTGCTTTTATAGGGATCCGCAGCGGATATCCAAACTATTTTTGTATTACAAAAGAGGGCAATAGGGGTATATACCGACTTGGACCTCGCGACTCCCTAAAGAGTTATTTCAGAAAATCAACATTCTCACTGTGGCGTCTCAATACATTCATTAAATGCCTAAAACGTGTTTCCAACCAACATTTAACATAACATTTAAATTATATATTAAATCTTGTTTGATTTTAAAGGCTACAATAAGGTAGAATATTATTTATATGATAAGGATATATGGCCAGTCTCAGAATAGACTGTTCGCATGCTCTGATAGATTTAAATTGACTAAATATTGTAACTGCATTAAGCTATTAAGACTTGGCATTTAAAGAAGTAACTATCGAGTTTCTTGCTGGTTTCTTCTCGGTTGAATCTGCTTTTTAAACAGTAACTTCACTTCAATAAAAAAAAAGTTGAGTTTATTATTGTGGATTGGATCCCAGCAGACTGACTGTTGTTTTTAAAAAGTTTAGACATAATATAGGAAATATAAGCTAAATTATCTAATTGCTTTATGACCAAATGGAAATAAATGCCTCGTTGTCTACTTAATCTGAATCTTTGATATGGTGATAAAAATAATTGTTATAATCGAATTCCCTGATTAAAAGATCGTTAATTTTATCTATACTTATAATAAATCTGTGTAAAACTTCTTTGTTGTCACTGGGTTGGGAATTGGTGCGTCAGTCTGAAGAATTAAAAAAAAAAAAAAAACTCTGAGGTAAGTAGCTTAAGCACTTGTGTAACGGATATCAGAATCAACAGTGGTATTACAAATATATACTTAAATATTGGATATTAACACCCAGACACAGAACAAACACAAGTATTCATCACACGAATCTTTGTCCTGGGTGGGCATCGAACCCACAACTCTTTGGCGCATGTGGCAGGGTCACTACCGAGTGAGCCATCGAGCCAATCAATAGTTTATAAATAAATATCCGACTACATCACAAACATTGATCTGACTCCGAGATAAATAACTTAACCACTTAAGTTACGGATATCAGAATCAACAGTGGATTTACAAATACATACTGTGACCATTGAATAAACGGAAGCGTAAAGTCACGGAATGGTTACTTGGTTTGTCTTACCAGGACACAGAAGACATTCTTGCAAGTTATAAATGACGTCATAATCCTCTTGCACTTTAATTAGAATATTAAAATATCAAACGCCTGTTCAAATATGTATAGCAATATGTGAGTTCCAGAGACGTATAATCTTATGAACAAGCGTTAGAAATCTATACTTATATTTTAAACAAAAACACATTGACGACAGACGTTTTCGCGTCTCGAACCTATGGTGCTGTAATAATAATGTCCTCCTAACCGATATCGGTCACGGCGGCCAATCTCAACGAGGATTAGCCAACTGCGCAGGAGATATTATAGTGCACAAGTGTGTGCGCAAACACGGGTGCACTCTCTGTTCCTTCACCCTCATAGTCCGGTGAGACGGCAATTCGACATGACCGGAGAGAGGTTAGGCGCCGGACCAACGGCTTAACGTGCTTTCCGAGGCACGTGGGTGATTAAACCGCCAACTTCCTGACTCCGGGCTGTTGCGTAATTTCGATATTGAAATACCCAGCTACAAATTTTTGGCCTGACCCGGGATTTGAACCCGGGACCCCTTGGTCCTTAGGCGGCGCATGCTGCCACTACTAGACCAACGAGGCAGTCCTATGGTGCTGTACTTACCTACTGATAAAGTCTATTTCTGTTTGCTGCGACACAAGCCTCGAGCTTAGTGGAGTAATCGAAGGCTTTTTATTTTTTTTATATTTTACACTTAAATTGTTTATTAACACCCAGTCACAGAACAAACACAAGTATTCATTACACGAATGTTTGTCATGGGTGGGGATCGAACCCACAACTTTTGGCGTATGGGGCAAGTTCAGTACCGAATGTGCCATTGAACCAGTCCAAAGTTACGAAACCTGTTCAATTCAAACAAACAACAAAATATTTCCTCTTTAAAATATTGATACTATAGACTACGGTTCCGTGCGGCGGCGACAGATGGCGCTGTGCGTAGTTACATCGCGGTGGCGTTTGGTTTTCCGAGTCGTATATAAGGAGCCAATTACAGAAACAGTATCAGTTGTGTGACTGAATAAGAATTGTTTATAATTTTTGAAGACAACCATTTGCTAAACGCGTGGATGTCGCTTAAACAGTTATATTTTACCTTCTTGCGTTATGTTCCGTGCATAATATGGGTATAGGCCCCTTTAACCACATTCAGGCAAAAACAAAACCGGGCTAGGTTAGATGGAAAATTGTGAAAAAATAGTGTCAAGTGGCTAGCTCGTCGCGTACACAATCACGCACCCAAAACCCGATATACCATAAGTCGCCTTTTATGCTAGGCAATGAATACAGTTGGCGCATACTCTAAGTTCCAGACCAATTTGGGACAACTAACTAACAAGTGCAACCTGTTGTCCCGATTTGCGCGGGACGTCCCGTTCCTTAGAGGTCTGATAAAGCGTCCCGATTCCAAAAGGTTCATTTGTCGAGAGTAAATCGTGCCGCTATAATGGTTAATTTTCTGAAATCCTTTGAAACAATAACTTGCTTAGAATAGGTAATTACCTATTACAATAAGCAGGAAAGTGGTTTCGCATTAACTAAAAATAACCTTGTATTTAAGTAGATATAATACGTTTATTTGTAAAGTAATTTGAAAAACTGCTTAACTTTGAAATATTTATTTAGTAAATCTTTTGTTAAATATCCCAACTCGATGACAAGATGCCGGCCATATCGATTAATGGTGTGACGTGAATAGTAGTGTCAATCTCTATGAGCAAACTTGCCGATTCCCGTAGCATGCAATTGATAGGATATTTTTTTCTAAATTTAAGTTAGAAATAAATTTATCCATTCGATGTTGATCTACATACATAACATCACGCTTATAATCCCCGAGGGGGTAGAGTCAAAGGAGCAGCATGCCCCTTCAACCACATTCAGCCAAAAATAAAGCCGGGCCGGGTTAGATGGAAAATTGCGAAAAAGCAGTGACAAGTGGCTATCCTGTCGCCTACACAATCACACACCCAAAACCCGATATACCATTAGTCTCTCGGACAATTCACTCAGTTTAATTAAGTCATTTTTATCTGACAGAACTCAAAAAGTACATGTCAATGGTACAACCTCCTTAGGCGTACCTTTACTAATGGGAGTACCCCAAGGTTCGATATTGGGACCCTTGCTCTTTTTAATATATATTAATGACCTCCCCTTCTTTACTAGAGACTTGTGCGAGACCGGGTTATTTGCTTATGACACATCAAGTAACTATCGAGTTTCTTGCTGGTTTCTTCTCGGTTGAATCTGCTTTTTAAACAGGTTTATATTTATTATATCACTACTTTTTTACAATTTTCCATCTAACCCAGCTCAGTTTTACTTTTGCTTGAAATTCAAAGGGGCCTGCTGCCCCTTTGACTCTGCCTACCCCTTCGTGGATTATGGGCGTGATATGTTATGTATGTATGTATATATAATTGTTTGGTTTTATTCTATACGTTTTGAAATCTTTTGTTTGATAAATATCTCAATGTTCAGACGTAAATCGTCTTACATTAGGTAATTTATTTACATTAACCTTTCCAAAAAAACGTTTCTTATATATGTAATAACAAATATTTACAAACCATTAAGTTTATTTACACGATAACGGAAATTTCATCTTTTGTCGCATTACTCCAACAATAAGATTAACAATTTCAAACGCGCCGTTAAAGCAAGCATGTAGCATGCACAAGCACTAAATTAAGGGTCTAACCGCAATCGCAAAACTTTTTGTCTCGTCATAATAATATCTTTGCACTAAACTAATAAATGTTTTAAACCTTATTTAACATATTTTTATACAGATGATGATCTTAAGGAACTGGGTCATTGGTTTGAAGTAAATTACGAAATCCCGGAATTGTGGAGCCGGTCATGAATACTTAAAATTTACAAATTTGTAAAAAATAAAAAAATATAATAAATCAGATGATACTTAATTACCTGTTTTTTAATTTCGATTAACAATCGGAATTCAATTTAAACAAACAATAGAATATTTCCTCTTTAAAATATTGATACTATAGACTACGGTTCCGTGCGGCGGCGACAGATGGCGCTGTGCGTAGTTACATCGCGGTGGCGTTTGGTTTTCCGAGTCGTATATAAGGAGCCAATTACAGAAACAGGATCAGTATCAGCACGTAGAAATAATAAAATTGTTGATAATTTTTGAAGACAACCATTTGCTAAACGCGTGGATGTCGCTTAAACAGTTATATTTTACCTTCTTGCGTTATGTTCCGTGCATAATATGGGTATAGGCCCCTTTAACCACATTCAGCCAAAAACAAAACCGGGCTAGGTTAGATGGAAAATTGTGAAAAAATAGTGTCAAGTGGCTAGCTCGTCGCGTACACAATCACGCACCCAAAACCCGATATACCATAAGTCGCCTTTTATGCTAGGCAAGGAATACAGTTGGCGCATACTCTAAGTTCCAGACCAATTTGGGACAACTAACTAACAAGTGCAACCTGTTGTCCCGATTTGCGCGGGACGTCCCGTTCCTTAGAGGTCTGATAAAGAGTCCCGATTCCAAAAGGTTCATTTGTCGAGAGTAAATCGTGCCGCTATAATGGTTAATTTTCTGAAATCCTTTGAAACAATAACTTGCTTAGAATAGGTAATTACCTATTACAATAAGCAGGAAAGTGGTTTCGCATTAACTAAAAATAACCTTGTATATAAGTAGATATAATACGTTTATTTGTAAAGTAATTTGAAAAACTGCTTAACTTTGAAATATTTATTTAGTAAATCTTTTGTTAAATATCCCAACTCGATGACAAGATGCCGGCCATATCGATTAATGGTGTGACGTGAATAGTAGTGTCAATCTCTATGAGCAAACTTGCCGATTCCCGTAGCATGCAATTGATAGGATATAACATCACGCTTATAATCCCCGAGGGGGTAGAGTCAAAGGAGCAGCATGCCCCTTCAACCACATTCAGCCAAAAATAAAGCCGGGCCGGGTTAGATGGAAAATTGCGAAAAAGCAGTGACAAGTGGCTATCCTGTCGCCTACACAATCACACACCCAAAACCCGATATACCATTAGTCTCTCGGACAATTCACTCAGTTTAATTAAGTCATTTTTATCTGACAGAACTCAAAAAGTACATGTCAATGGTACAACCTCCTTAGGCGTACCTTTACTAATGGGAGTACCCCAAGGTTCGATATTGGGACCCTTGCTCTTTTTAATATATATTAATGACCTCCCCTTCTTTACTAGAGACTTGTGCGAGACCGGGTTATTTGCTTATGACACATCCCTAATTATTAAAATCGACAGACATAAAAATAATTTTGATGACGTAAATAATGCTCTCGATCAATTCCTACATTGGTTCTCAACCAACAATTTATTACTAAATTCAAAGAAAACTAAATGTGTTTAGTTCTCAATGCCAAATGTTAGGTAAGTTGATAGTACCGACAGTCATTATGAACAATGAGTCTGTGGCTACACAGATAGTATACTTACCTGTTACCTTACCTTAAAAACAATTACCCTTTACCATTTAGACATACTTACCTGTTACCGTACATAACCTCAAAATAATTACCTTTTTTACAACACATAGACTTACCAGTACATAACCTCAAATTCCTTACATACCTTCTGATCTGAGTAGGAGTATCACTTAACTACGCTCTGCTACCAAAAGACCTGCTGCTAAAAGTCTATTGATGTCACTAATCAAACAACATTTCTTGGCATCACTCTAGACTCAAAATTGCAATGGTCTCCCCAGATTTCCACTCTGGCAAGAAGACTAAGCTCAGCTGCGTATGCAGTTAGGAAGATAAGGAATCTCACTGACATAGAAACGGCTAGATTAGTTTATTTCAGCAACTTTCATAACATCATGTCCTGCTTGGCTTGCTTTATAGGGATCCGAAGCGGATATCCAAACTATTTTGTATTACATAAATTTTAACAAAAATAAAAACCGACTTCAAAAAACCCCGCAAAAGATGTTAATAAAAAAACACAAGTAAAAACGGTCTTAATAGCTATTTAAATGTCCAAACACTAAAAAGTATAAAATAAATTCTATCGACTGCTTCGATGAAAGTATTAATCTTTAACACGTATTTAAATATTTACAATAATCAGTTAGTTTTGGAGTCGGTGCCAGCGCGCGTAATTATATTATCATTTCGGAATTTGCAATTATTTGGTTCCTTGGTGAAGGGTGGTAAAATAGGTTTTGAATATACAAAATCAATAGTAAGTTAATACTCATATTTTAACTAATTTGTTTCATATTGTTATTAGTAAGGTAATTTGTTATTAAGTGTCTACTTTTTTTTTAGTTTGGCTGGCACCGACTCCAAAACTAACTGATTATTGTAAATATTTAAATACGTGTTAAAGATTAATACTTTCATCGAAGCAGTCGATAGAATTTATTTTATACTTTTTAGTGTTTGGACATTTAAATAGCTATTAAGACAGTTTTTACTTGTGTTTTTTTATTAACATCTTTTGCGGGGTTTTTTGAAGTCGGTTTTTATTTTTGTTAAAATTTAACTTATTTGTTACTTTTTAGTGAAATTTATTAATAGGTAGGTAGATCAAATCAAAACGAGCTGCTTTAATGAGACAGTGCCGGTCTTATGAGACTAAAGACGAAAAGGTATAACGAGCCTTTAATATTAAAAGAATTACTTAAAACTACTAATCTTCAAAGAGTTATACCTTTCATCATCAGCTAAGCAACATAACATGATGAGTACGAGATGCAAATACTGGAATCGTTTTAGAAACAATAAATAAAACACTTAACATGTCGTTAAAATTTAAGAGTGGCCCTCGTTTTCATGGAACCCCATCACTAGACCAAGACTTGGTGAAATTGAGACTATCTCGAGAATAACATTCAATATGGCCCTGTAATATTGAAAGAATTATCCATGAACTCCTAATCGTTAAGGAGTTGCACCTTCCATCATCAGCTCAGCAACATGAGATTATGAATACCAGACGTAAATACTTGAATTGTTTTAGAAAATAACTAAAATAGATTGTACGCGCCTATAATACTTGAGGGTTTCCCTCGATTTGCCTAAGATTCCTTCATCAGATCCAGATGTAGTACCAATAGGACCAACTCCAGGATATACCCTTTTGAATAAAAAAAAGAACTCTAAAAATCGTCTTACAATTCTCGAAGATATCAATATTTAAAGAATCATAAACTAATTCCTAATCGTTAAGGATTTGTACCTTCCATCATCAGCTCACCATCATAAGTTGATAAGTACCATACGTAAATACTTGAAAAATCTTAGAAAATGTCTAAAACACATCGTACGTGCCTATAAAGTTTGAGGGTTGCCCTCGATTTTCCTGGGATCCCTTCATCAGATCCTGACTTGGTGGCAATGGGACCAATTCGGGAGTAAACCCTTACGATTAAAAAAAAAATTTTGGAAATCGGTTAACAATTCTCAGAGATATCGAGTAACATACAAACAAAAAAAAAAAAAAAAAAAAAAAAACAGTTGAATTGAGAACCTCCTCCTTTTTTTTGAAGTCGGTTAAAAAGAGGGCAATAGGGCTATATACCGACTTGGACCCCGCGACTCCCTAAAGAGTTATTTCAGAAAATCAACATTCTCACTGTGGCGTCTCAATACATTCATTAAATGCCTAAAACGGGTTTCCAACCAACATTTAACATAACATTTAAATTATATATTAAATCTTGTTTGATTTTAAGGGCTACAATAAGGTAGAATATTATTTATATGATAAGGATATATGGCCAGTCTCAGAATAGACTGTTCGCATGCTCTGATAGATTTAAATTGACTAAATATTGTAACTGCATTAAGCTATTAAGACTTGGCATTTAAAGAAGTAACTATCGAGTTTCTTGCTGGTTTCTTCTCGGTTGAATCTGCTTTTTAAACAGTAACTTCACTTCAATAAAAAAAAGTTGAGTTTATTATTGTGGATTGGATCCCAGCAGACTGACTGTTGATTTTAAAAAGTTTAGACATAATATAGAAAATATAAGCTAAATTATCTAATTGCTTTATGACCAAATGGAAATAAATGCCTCGTTGTCTACTTAATCTGAATCTTTGATATGGTGATAAAAATAATTTTTATAATCGAATTCCCTGATTAAAAGATCGTTAATTTTATCTATACTTATAATAAATCTGTGTAAAACTTCTTTGTTGTCACTGGGTTGGGAACTGGTGTGTCAGTCTGAAGAATTAAAAAAAAAAAAAACTCCGAGATAAGTAGCTTAAGCACTTGTGTAACGGATATCAGAATCAACAGTGGTATTACAAATATATACTTAAATATTGGATATTAACACCCAGACACAGAACAAACACAAGTATTCATCACACGAATCTTTGTCCTGGGTGGGCATCGAACCCACAACTCTTTGGCGCATGAGGCAGGGTCACTACCGAGTGAGCCATCGAGCCAATCAATAGTTTATAAATAAATATCCGACTACATCACAAACATTGATCTGACTCCGAGATAATTAACTTAACCACTTGAGTTACGGATATCAGAATCAACAGTGGATTTACAAATACATACTGTGACCATTGAATAAACTGAAGCGTAAAGTCACGGAATGGTTACTTGGTTTGTCTTACCAGGACATAGAAGACATTCTTGCAAGTTATAAATGACGTCATAATCCTCTTGCACTTTAATTAGAATATAAAAGAATCAAACGCCTGTTCAAATATGTATAGCAATATGTGAGTTCCAGAGACGTATAATCTTTTGAACAAGCGTTAGAAATCTATACTTATATTTTAAACTAGCAGCGCCCCGCGGTTTCACCCGCGTAGTTCCCGTTCCCGTGGGAATATCGGGATTATCGGGATAACATATAGCCTATGTTACTTCCGGATAATGTAGCTTTACAATGGTGAAAGAATTTTTGAAATCTGCCAAGTAGTTTCGGAGCCTATTCAATTCATACAAACAAACAAACAAACAAAAAATCAAACCTTTCCTCTTTATAATATTTGTATAGACAAAAACATTGACGACAGACGTTTTCGCGTCTCGAACCTATGGTGCTGTAATAATAATGTCCTCCTAACCGATATCGGTCACGGCGGCCAATCTCAACGAGGATTAGCCAACTGCGCAGGAGATATTATAGTGCACAAGTGTGTGCGCAAACACGGGTGCACTCTCTGTTCCTTCACCCTCATAGTCCGGTGAGACGGCAATTCGACATGACCGGAGAGAGGTTAGGCGCCGGACCAACGGCTTAACGTGCTTTCCGAGGCACGTGGGTGATTAAACCGCCAACTTCCTGACTCCGGGCTGTTGCGTAATTTCGATATTGAAATACCCAGCTACAAATTTTTGGCCTGACCCGGGATTTGAACCCGGGACCCCTTGGTCCTTAGGCGGCGCATGCTGCCACTACTAGACCAACGAGGCAGTCCTATGGTGCTGTACTTACCTACTGATAAAGTCTATTTCTGTTTGCTGCGACACAAGCCTCGAGCTTAGTGGAGTAATCGAAGGCTTTTTATTTTTTTTATATTTTACACTTAAATTGTTTATTAACACCCAGTCACAGAACAAACACAAGTATTCATTACACGAATGTTTGTCATGGGTGGGGATCGAACCCACAACTTTTGGCGTATGGGGCAAGTTCAGTACCGAATGTGCCATTGAACCAGTCCAAAGTTACGAAACCTGTTCAATTCAAACAAACAACAAAATATTTCCTCTTTAAAATATTGATACTATAGACTACGGTTCCGTGCGGCGGCGACAGATGGCGCTGTGCGTAGTTACATCGCGGTGGCGTTTGGTTTTCCGAGTCGTATATAAGGAGCCAATTACAGAAACAGGATCAGATGAATGAATGTACAGTCGATGTTGATAATTTTTGAAGACAACCATTTGCTAAACGCGTGGATGTCGCTTAGACAGTTATATTTTACCTTCTTGCGTTATGTTCCGTGCATAATATGGGTATAGGCCCCTTTAACCACATTCAGCCAAAAACAAAACCGGGCTAGGTTAGATGGAAAATTGTGAAAAAATAGTGTCAAGTGGCTAGCTCGTCGCGTACACAATCACGCACCCAAAACCCGATATACCATAAGTCGCCTTTTATGCTAGGCAATGAATACAGTTGGCGCATACTCTAAGTTCCAGACCAATTTGGGACAACTAACTAACAAGTGCAACCTGTTGTCCCGATTTGCGCGGGACGTCCCGTTCCTTAGAGGTCTGATAAAGCGTCCCGATTCCAAAAGGTTCATTTGTCGAGAGTAAATCGTGCCGCTATAATGGTTAATTTTCTGAAATCCTTTGAAACAATAACTTGCTTAGAATAGGTAATTACCTATTACAATAAGCAGGATAGTGGTTTCGCATTAACTAAAAATAACCTTGTATATAAGTAGATATAATACGTTTATTTGTAAAGTAATTTGAAAAACTGCTCAACTTTGAAATATTTATTTAGTAAATCTTTTGTAAAATATCCCAACTCGATGACAAGATGCCGGCCATATCGATTAATGGTGTGACGTGAATAGTAGTGTCAATCTCTATGAGCAAACTTGCCGATTCCCGTAGCATGCAATTGATAGGATATTTTTTTCTAAATTTAAGTTAGAAATAAATTTATCCATTCGATGTTGATCTACATACATAACATCACGCTTATAATCCCCGAGGGGGTAGAGTCAAAGGAGCAGCATGCCCCTTCAACCACATTCAGCCAAAAATAAAGCCGGGCCGGGTTAGATGGAAAATTGCGAAAAAGCAGTGACAAGTGGCTATCCTGTCGCCTACACAATCACACACCCAAAACCCAATATACCATTAGTCTCTCGGACAATTCACTCAGTTTAATTAAGTCATTTTTATCTGACAGAACTCAAAAAGTACATGTCAATGGTACAACCTCCTTAGGCGTACCTTTACTAATGGGAGTACCCCAAGGTTCGATATTGGGACCCTTGCTCTTTTTAATATATATTAATGACCTCCCCTTCTTTACTAGAGACTTGTGCGAGACCGGGTTATTTGCTTATGACACATCCCTAATTATTAAAATCGACAGACATAAAAATAATTTTGATGACGTAAATAATGCTCTCGATCAAGTCCTACATTGGTTCTCAACCAACAATTTATTACTAAATTCAAAGAAAACTAAATGTGTTTAGTTCTCAATGCCAAATGTTAGGTAAGTTGATAGTACCGACAGTCATTATGAACAATGAGTCTGTGGCTACACAGATAGTATACTTACCTGTTACCTTACCTTAAAAACAATTACCCTTTACCATTTAGACATACTTACCTGTTACCGTACATAACCTCAAAATCATTACCTTTTTTACAACACATAGACTTACCAGTACATAACCTCAAATTCCTTACATACCTTCTGATCTGAGTAGGAGTATCACTTAACTACGCTCTGCTACCAAAAGACCTGCTGCTAAAAGTCTATTGATGTCACTAATCAAACAACATTTCTTGGCATCACTCTAGACTCAAAATTGCAATGGTCTCTCCAGATTTCCACTCTGGCAAGAAGACTAAGCTCAGCTGCGTATGCAGTTAGGAAGATAAGGAATCTCACTGACATAGAAACGGCTAGATTAGTTTATTTCAGCAACTTTCATAGCATCATGTCCTATGGCTTGCTTTTATAGGGATCCGAAGCGGATATCCAAACTATTTTGTATTACAATAGAGGGCAATAGGGCTATATACCGACTTGGACCCCGCGACTCCCTAAAGAGTTATTTCAGAAAATCAACATTCTCACTGTGGCGTCTCAATACATTCATTAAATGCCTAAAACGCGTTTCCAACCAACATTTAACATAACATTTAAATTATATATTAAATCTTATTTGATTTTAAAGGCTACAATAAGGTAGAATATTATTTATATGATAAGGATATATGGCCAGTCTCAGAATAGACTGTTCGCATGCTCTGATAGATTTAAATTGACTAAATATTGTAACTGCATTAAGCTATTAAGACTTGGCATTTAAAGAAGTAACTATCGAGTTTCTTGCTGGTTTCTTCTCGGTTGAATCTGCTTTTTAAACAGTAACTTCACTTCAATAAAAAAAAGTTGAGTTTATTATTGTGGATTGGATCCCAGCAGACTGACTGTTGATTTTAAAAAGTTTAGACATAATATAGAAAATATAAGCTAAATTATCTAATTGCTTTATGACCAAATGGAAATAAATGCCTCGTTGTCTACTTAATCTGAATCTTTGATATGGTGATAAAAATAATTTTTATAATCGAATTCCCTGATTAAAAGATCGTTAATTTTATCTATACTTATAATAAATCTGTGTAAAACTTCTTTGTTGTCACTGGGTTGGGAACTGGTGTGTCAGTCTGAAGAATTAAAAAAAAAAAAAACTCCGAGATAAGTAGCTTAAGCACTTGTGTAACGGATATCAGAATCAACAGTGGTATTACAAATATATACTTAAATATTGGATATTAACACCCAGACACAGAACAAACACAAGTATTCATCACACGAATCTTTGTCCTGGGTGGGCATCGAACCCACAACTCTTTGGCGCATGAGGCAGGGTCACTACCGAGTGAGCCATCGAGCCAATCAATAGTTTATAAATAAATATCCGACTACATCACATACATTGATCTGACTCCGAGATAATTAACTTAACCACTTGAGTTACGGATATCAGAATCAACAGTGGATTTACAAATACATACTGTGACCATTGAATAAACTGAAGCGTAAAGTCACGGAATGGTTACTTGGTTTGTCTTACCAGGACACAGAAGACATTCTTGCAAGTTATAAATGACGTCATAATCCTCTTGCACTTTAATTAGAATATAAAAGTATCAAACGCCTGTTCAAATATGTATAGCAATATGTGAGTTCCAGGGACATATAATCTTTTGAACAAGCGTTAGAAATCTATACTTATATTTTAAACAAAAACACATTGACGACAGACGTTTTCGCGTCTCGAACCTATGGTGCTGTAATAATAATGTCCTCCTAACCGATATCGGTCACGGCGGCCAATCTCAACGAGGATTAGCCAACTGCGCAGGAGATATTATAGTGCACAAGTGTGTGCGCAAACACGGGTGCACTCTCTGTTCCTTCACCCTCATAGTCCGGTGAGACGGCAATTCGACATGACCGGAGAGAGGTTAGGCGCCGGACCAACGGCTTAACGTGCTTTCCGAGGCACGTGGGTGATTAAACCGCCAACTTCCTGACTCCGGGCTGTTGCGTAATTTCGATATTGAAATACCCAGCCACAAATTTTTGGCCCGACCCGGGATTTGAACCCGGGACCCCTTGGTCCTTAGGCGGCGCATGCTGCCACTAGACCAACGAGGCAGTCCTATGGTGCTGTACTTACCTACTGATAATGTCTATTTCTGTTTGCTGCGACACAAGCCTCGAGCTTAGTGGAGTAATCAAAGGCTTTTTATTTTTTTTTATATTTTACACTTAAATTGTTTATTAACACCCAGTCACAGAACAAACACAAGTATTCATTACACGAATGTTTGTCATGGGTGGGGATCGAACCCACAACTCTTGGCGTACCAGTCCAAAGTTACGAAACCTGTTCAATTCAAACAAACATCAAAATATTTCCTCTTTAAAATATTGATACTATAGACTACGGTTCCGTGCGGCGGCGACAGATGGCGCTGTGCGTAGTTACATCGCGGTGGCGTTTGGTTTTCCGAGTCGTATATAAGGAGCCAATTACAAAATTAGGATCAGTGGACTGAACGTACAGTAATTATTAATAATTTTTGAAGACAACCATTTGCTAAACGCGTGGATGTCGCTTAAACAGTTATATTTTACCTTTTTGCGTTATGTTCCGTGCTTAGTATGGGTATAGGCCCCTTAAACCACATTCAGGCAAAAACAAAACGGGGCTGGGTTAGATGGAAAATTACGAAAAAGTAGTGTGTAGCTCGTCGCATACACAATCACGCACCCACAACCCGATATACCATAAGTCGCCTTTTATGCTAGGCAAGGAATACAGTTGGCGCATACTCTAAGTTCCAGACCAATTTGGGACAACTAACTAACAAGTGTAACCTGTTGTCCCGATTTGCGCGGGACGTCCCGTTCCTTAGAGGTCTGATAAAGCGTCCCGATTCCAAAAGGTTCATTTGTCGAGAGTAAATCGTGCCGCTATAATGGTTAATTTTCTGAAATCCTTTGAAACAATAACTTGCTTAGAATAGGTAATTACCTATTACAATAAGCAGGAAAGTGGTTTCGCATTAACTAAAAATAACCTTGTATTTAAGTAGATATAATACGTTTATTTGTAAAGTAATTTGAAAAACTGCTTAACTTTGAAATATTTATTTAGTAAATCTTTTGTTAAATATCCCAACTCGATGACAAGATGCCGGCCATATCGATTAATGGTGTGACGTGAATAGTAGTGTCAATCTCTATGAGCAAACTTGCCGATTCCCGTAGCATGCAATTGATAGGATATTTTTTTCTAAATTTAAGTTAGAAATAAATTTATCCATTCGATGTTGATCTACATACATAACATCACGCTTATAATCCCCGAGGGGGTAGAGTCAAAGGAGCAGCATGCCCCTTCAACCACATTCAGCCAAAAATAAAGCCGGGCCGGGTTAGATGGAAAATTGCGAAAAAGCAGTGACAAGTGGCTATCCTGTCGCCTACACAATCACACACCCAAAACCCGATATACCATTAGTCTCTCGGACAATTCACTCAGTTTAATTAAGTCATTTTTATCTGACAGAACTCAAAAAGTACATGTCAATGGTACAACCTCCTTAGGCGTACCTTTACTAATGGGAGTACCCCAAGGTTCGATATTGGGACCCTTGCTCTTTTTAATATATATTAATGACCTCCCCTTCTTTACTAGAGACTTGTGCGAGACCGGGTTATTTGCTGATGACACATCCCTAATTATTAAAATCGACAGACATAAAAATAATTTTGACGACGTAAATAATGTTTTCAATTTATTACTTAATTCAAAGAAAACAAAATGTGTGTAGTTCTCAATGCCAAATGTTAGGCAAGTTGATAGTACAGACAGTCATTATGAACAAAGAGTCTGTGGCTACACAGATAGTATACTTACCTGTTACCTTACCTTAAAAACAATTACCCTTTACCATTTAGACATACTTACCTGTTACCGTACATAACCTCAAAATCATTACCTTTTTTACAACACATAGACTTACCAGTACATAACCTCAAATTCCTTACATACCTTCTGATCTGAGTAGGAGTATCACTTAACTACGCTCTGCTACCAAAAGACCTGCTGCTAAAAGTCTATTGATGTCACTAATCAAACAACATTTCTTGGCATCACTCTAGACTCAAAATTGCAATGGTCTCTCCAGATTTCCACTCTGGCAAGAAGACTAAGCTCAGCTGCGTATGCAGTTAGGAAGATAAGGAATCTCACTGACATAGAAACGGCTAGATTAGTTTATTTCAGCAACTTTCATAGCATCATGTCCTATGGCTTGCTTTTATAGGGATCCGAAGCGGATATCCAAACTATTTTGTATTACAAAAGAGGGCAATAGGGCTATATACCGACTTGGACCCCGCGACTCCCTAAAGAGTTATTTCAGAAAATCAACATTCTCACTGTGGCGTCTCAATACATTCATTAAATGCCTAAAATGCGTTTCCAACCAACATTTAACATAACATTTAAATTATATATTAAATCTTATTTGATTTTAAAGGCTACAATAAGGTAGAATATTATTTATATGATAAGGATATATGGCCAGTCTCAGAATTGACTGTTCGCATGCTCTGATAGATTTAAATTGACTAAATATTGTAACTGCATTAAGCTATTAAGACTTGGCATTTAAAGAAGTAACTATCGAGTTTCTTGCTGGTTTCTTCTCGGTTGAATCTGCTTTTTAAACAGTAACTTCACTTCAATAAAAAAAAAGTTGAGTTTATTATTGTGGATTGGATCCCAGCAGACTGACTGTTGTTTTTAACCCACTTGTTACTACCGTCCTTTATAACGCCACTAATCGAGTGTTAGATCTACCGGCCAAATTTATATGTTTGTTGTTGTATAAACCAAGATCATCTTACATTACCGTAATCAGAAACGGTCCTTCTACAGTGTGTTACTACTATTTGTCACAGTGCGTGCATTATTTTGAAGTTCAGAGGTGTTTAAATTTGACAGTATATTTGCTTTGCGACGTGGCTGCAAAAGGGTAAGTTTTAAAGTACATAAATTAAGTAATAAAATACTATAACGTAGAACGACGTAAAGTGTTGTTATTGTAATATACATCTGAGATAAAATAAGTTCGAATTTTACAGTTTTTCATGAAAATTATCGTATGTAAAAATTGATGGCGTTAAAACGCCCGGTAGTAAAATTGACGTCTATTTACTATTACTATTGTGTTTTATATCACTGATGAAAAGACCTTTGAATCTTTACGAAATTGTTGATGAATTACAACATACAGATACTGATGACGATCTGCCCAGTGAGATGACCATTTTTCCACCGGAAAATCCAAATACCGATGTAACAGACGAAGAATCAGTCGATGAAGAATTTGTAGCATTACATAATCTTCTAGGTTTGATTATTGCTTTTGAGCATATTACGTAATTCATTTCAGTCGCTACTAACTACTAATCTATTGCAATCCTTTTTTACTTTTCAGGTTCCCAGCTAAGAGATCCAGCAGAGATTGTATATGATGATACACTTTCAGACTGTGAGGAGTCCGAAAATGATTTACCTTTGTCTGTGTTAGCTAAAAGAATACGCACTGCCGATGAACGCTTGTCAGAAGATGTGGATCAACAGATACCTTCTACTTCTGGCTCCACTCCACCTACAAGCTATTCTTTGCGGTATCCTACAGCTACTCCTAGTGTAAGCAAAACTCAACAGTATACGTGGCGCAACAGGCACAATAGGTGAATTTACACAGTGGCAGAATCGTGAAGGCCCCAAAAATTTACAATCACCTTTGTATTATTTTGATTGTATCATGGATAATGAGGTAATACTATAATTAACTACATAGTATATTATTACTCTGTGGTAATACTATGAGGGATTGTTGATACATTACACAAATCTGTACGCAAGCCAAAAGAAAATCTCCGCTAATATAACTACATACATCAGAAATTAAGTGTTTTTGGGTATACTTTTATACAGCGGTTATGTCGTAGTAAAACCATTGTAAGCAACATGTTCGGTGTTTTATTTAATTCCAAAAATATCTGCAATCAAATATTTGGTTTTGGTAGCCGATCTTACTACCGGGCGTTATAACGCCACTCGTTTTCCGGCTTTTCCAGACCACGAATGTTTTTTTTTATATTTTTCCAATAATACTACATTATTATAGTACAACATATTCGAAAATGAGTGCAATCCGAAACAAAAAATAGTTTCAGTAATATCTGGGTTAAAAAGTTTAGACATAATATAGAAAATATAAGCTAAATTATCTAATTGCTTTATGACCAAATGGAAATAAATGCCTCGTTGTCTACTTAATCTGAATCTTTGATATGGTGATAAAAATAATTTTTATAATCGAATTCCCTGATTAAAAGATCGTTAATTTTATCTATACTTATAATAAATCTGTGTAAAACTTCTTTGTTGTCACTGGGTTGGGAACTGGTGTGTCATTCTGAAGTATTAAAAAAAAAAAAAAACTCCGAGATAAGTAGCTTAAGCACTTGTGTAACGGATATCAGAATCAAGAGTGGTATTACAAATATATACTTAAATATTGGATATTAACACCCAGACACAGAACAAACACAAGTATTCATCACTAGAATCTTTGTCCTGGGTGGGCATCGAACCCACAACTCTTTGGCGCATGAGGCAGGGTCACTACCGAGTGAGCCATCGAGCCAATCAATAGTTTATAAATAAATATCCGACTACATCACATACATTGATCTGACTCCGAGATAATTAACTTAACCACTTGAGTTACATACTGTGACCATTGAATAAACTGAAGCGTAAAGTCACGGAATGGTTACTTGGTTTGTCTTACCAGGACACAGAAGACATTCTTGCAAGTTATAAATGACGTCATAATCCTCTTGCACTTTAATTAGAATATAAAAGTATCAAACGCCTGTTCAAATATGTATAGCAATATGTGAGTTCCAGGGACATATAATCTTTTGAACAAGCGTTAGAAATCTATACTTATATTTTAAACAAAAACACATTGACGACAGACGTTTTCGCGTCTCGAACCTATGGTGCTGTAATAATAATGTCCTCCTAACCGATATCGGTCACGGCGGCCAATCTCAACGAGGATTAGCCAACTGCGCAGGAGATATTATAGTGCACAAGTGTGTGCGCAAACACGGGTGCACTCTCTGTTCCTTCACCCTCATAGTCCGGTGAGACGGCAATTCGACATGACCGGAGAGAGGTTAGGCGCCGGACCAACGGCTTAACGTGCTTTCCGAGGCACGTGGGTGATTAAACCGCCAACTTCCTGACTCCGGGCTGTTGCGTAATTTCGATATTGAAATACCCAGCCACAAATTTTTGGCCCGACCCGGGATTTGAACCCGGGACCCCTTGGTCCTTAGGCGGCGCATGCTGCCACTAGACCAACGAGGCAGTCCTATGGTGCTGTACTTACCTACTGATAATGTCTATTTCTGTTTGCTGCGACACAAGCCTCGAGCTTAGTGGAGTAATCAAAGGCTTTTTATTTTTTTTTATATTTTACACTTAAATTGTTTATTAACACCCAGTCACAGAACAAACACAAGTATTCATTACACGAATGTTTGTCATGGGTGGGGATCGAACCCACAACTCTTGGCGTACCAGTCCAAAGTTACGAAACCTGTTCAATTCAAACAAACATCAAAATATTTCCTCTTTAAAATATTGATACTATAGACTACGGTTCCGTGCGGCGGCGACAGATGGCGCTGTGCGTAGTTACATCGCGGTGGCGTTTGGTTTTCCGAGTCGTATATAAGGAGCCAATTACAAAATTAGGATCAGTGGACTGAACGTACAGTAATTATTAATAATTTTTGAAGACAACCATTTGCTAAACGCGTGGATGTCGCTTAAACAGTTATATTTTACCTTTTTGCGTTATGTTCCGTGCTTAGTATGGGTATAGGCCCCTTAAACCACATTCAGGCAAAAACAAAACGGGGCTGGGTTAGATGGAAAATTACGAAAAAGTAGTGTGTAGCTCGTCGCATACACAATCACGCACCCACAACCCGATATACCATAAGTCGCCTTTTATGCTAGGCAAGGAATACAGTTGGCGCATACTCTAAGTTCCAGACCAATTTGGGACAACTAACTAACAAGTGTAACCTGTTGTCCCGATTTGCGCGGGACGTCCCGTTCCTTAGAGGTCTGATAAAGCGTCCCGATTCCAAAAGGTTCATTTGTCGAGAGTAAATCGTGCCGCTATAATGGTTAATTTTCTGAAATCCTTTGAAACAATAACTTGCTTAGAATAGGTAATTACCTATTACAATAAGCAGGAAAGTGGTTTCGCATTAACTAAAAATAACCTTGTATATAAGTAGATATAATACGTTTATTTGTAAAGTAATTTGAAAAACTGCTTAACTTTGAAATATTTATTTAGTAAATCTTTTGTTAAATATCCCAACTCGATGACAAGATGCCGGCCATATCGATTAATGGTGTGACGTGAATAGTAGTGTCAATCTCTATGAGCAAACTTGCCGATTCCCGTAGCATGCAATTGATAGGATATTTT
The DNA here is from genome assembly GCA_951394215.1 of Glyphodes perspectalis. NCBI lineage: Eukaryota > Metazoa > Arthropoda > Insecta > Lepidoptera > Crambidae > Glyphodes > Glyphodes perspectalis. The sequence continues at coordinate 2,649,575 of OX596230.1, read as the reverse complement.
TTTCTAAATTTAAGTTAGAAATAAATTTATCCATTCGATGTTGATCTACATACATAACATCACGCTTATAATCCCCGAGGGGGTAGAGTCAAAGGAGCAGCATGCCCCTTCAACCACATTCAGCCAAAAATAAAGCCGGGCCGGGTTAGATGGAAAATTGCGAAAAAGCAGTGACAAGTGGCTATCCTGTCGCCTACACAATCACACACCCAAAACCCGATATACCATTAGTCTCTCGGACAATTCACTCAGTTTAATTAAGTCATTTTTATCTGACAGAACTCAAAAAGTACATGTCAATGGTACAACCTCCTTAGGCGTACCTTTACTAATGGGAGTACCCCAAGGTTCGATATTGGGACCCTTGCTCTTTTTAATATATATTAATGACCTCCCCTTCTTTACTAGAGACTTGTGCGAGACCGGGTTATTTGCTGATGACACATCCCTAATTATTAAAATCGACAGACATAAAAATAATTTTGACGACGTAAATAATGCTCTCGATCAAGTCCTACATTGGTTCTCAACCAACAATTTATTACTAAATTCAAAGAAAACTAAATGTGTTTAGTTCTCAATGCCAAATGTTAGGCAAGTTGATAGTACAGACAGTCATTATGAACAATGAGTCTGTGGCTACACAGATAGTATACTTACCTGTTACCTTACCTTAAAAACAATTACCCTTTACAATTTAGACATACTTACCTGTTACCGTACATAACCTCAAAATCATTACCTTTTTTACAACACATAGACTTACCAGTACATAACCTCAAATTCCTTACATACCTTCTGATCTGAGTAGGAGTATCACTTAACTACGCTCTGCTACCAAAAGACCTGCTGCTAAAAGTCTATTGATGTCACTAATCAAACAACATTTCTTGGCGTCACTCTAGACTCAAAATTGCAATGGTCTCCCCAGATTTCCACTCTGGCAAGAAGACTAAGCTCAGCTGCGTATGCAGTTAGGAAGATAAGGAATCTCACTGACATAGAAACGGCTAGATTAGTTTATTTCAGCAACTTTATGGCTTGCTTTTATAGGGATCCGCAGCGGATATCCAAACTATTTTTGTATTACAAGAGAGGGCAATAGGGCTATATACCGACTTGGACCCCGCGGCTCCCTAAAGAGTTATTTCAGAAAATCAACATTCTCACTGTGGCGTCCCAATACATTCTCATTGTTTAATGTATGTGTATAAAAATTTGCATTCTCTTCCTAAAAAATCTGATAGTCATAGCATTATACTATGGAGAAACAAGCATAAGCTAGCTATCCCAAATCTCAGGTTAAGTAAAGTTAGTAATTATTTTGTTGATCAAAGTATAAAAATGTTCAATCTGCTGCCACAGGAAGCTATAAACCGACCAAAGCACAAGTTCTATACATTAAAAAAATCTCATGCAAAAAGGTTATTAAAAAGTTGAAGATTTCTCCAGTGACAAAAACCAATGGAAAGTACGAGTGATTAATCAGTCACTAATATTAATAGTTTTAATTAAAAAAATAATCTTCCTAGCGTTATGTCCCGTGCTTAGACGGGGTCCGCTTATACCATGATCCGGGATTTAGCAAGTCTGGTAATTACATTGAAGCGACTGCCGATCTGACCTTCGTAACCCTAAGATAGGGGAACCAGACAATTTTTGGATCATGGTTACAAATCCAAAGTTGTTTGAATTTGCAGGTTTCATCACGATGTTTTCCTTCACCGTTGAGCTAGTGGTATAAATTCGTACATAGACTTGAAAAATCCAGAGGTACGTGCCCGGGTTTGAACCCGCACTCCTCGGGTAAGAGGCGCGTGTCCTTACCATTGAGCTACCACCGCTCCTAATAGTTTTAATTATCCATGTGTAAATTAAATTCGCCTATTTTACGAAATTTATCATGACAATCACACTTTTATGTAATAAGTAATTCACTGAATTTTAATTATATGACATTACCTAAGAACCTTGAGCTGTGTTCTACATTTGGCTTGTTATTATTATTAAAAATTTTCAATTTTTATCTGACTAACCTGGGTAGTAACTCACTAAAATGTCGCTGGGGTGGTGGCGCTATGTGGCGGGTCGTTACATGGACCGTGGGGTCCAGAGGCCCGCAAACTTTTCCAGGAGCTGTCCGCCCGGCTTATTCAAGTTTCTGGCGACCTGAATGCTGGAAGCTTCCTCGGCCAACGCCTCAGCCTGGCAATTCAAAGGGGCAACGCTGCCAGTATTCTGGGTACCTTGATCGGCGAGGCGGACAACTACCCTTTTTCGTAAATATGTATATAGTTATTTCTTTTTAATACATTTTTTTAATATTTCACATTTTCAATGTAAATTTGAATGATGTAAATGAATACCGAATAAATAAATTGTTGATTTTCCCTAAAATATGGTTGAGTGAAGCGATGGCTGACACATACGTCATGCTTGGGAACAGGTGCCGGCTTTGGAGACTGGTCTGCTCTGGCCGGGTAATTTTTTTTTTGTTTTAAATTTTTTTTCCTATTAATTATATTTTATCTTATTTCACACCAGGCCCACTCTGAAACATGGTTCACAGTTAAATATGACTCTTACAACTTGGTTAATACTGTTGTTGATTAAATTTTAACAAAAATAAAAACCGACTTCAAAAAACCCCGCAAAAAATGTTTATAAAAAACACAAGTAAAAACTGCCTTAATAGCTATTTAAATGTCTAAACACTAAAAAGTATAAAATAAATTCTTTCGACTGCTTCGATGAAAGTATTAATCTTTAACACGTATTTAAATATTTACAATAATCAGTTAGTTTTGGAGTCGGTGCCAGCCCGCGTAATTATATCATCATTTAGGAATTTGCAATTATTTGTTTTTTGATGAAGGGTGGTAAAATAGGTTTAGAATGTACAAAATCAATAGTAAGTTAATATACTCATATTTTAACTAATTTATTTCATATTGTTATTAGTAAGGTAATTTGTTATTAAGTGTCTACTTTTTTTTTAGTTTGGCTGGCACCGACTCCAAAACTAACTGATTATTGTAAATATTTAAATACGTGTTAAAGATTAATACTTTCATCGAAGCAGTCGAAAGAATTTATTTTATACTTTTTAGTGTTTAGACATTTAAATAGCTATTAAGGCAGTTTTTACTTGTGTTTTTTATAAACATTTTTTGCGGGGTTTTTTGAAGTCGGTTTTTATTTTTGTTAAAATTTAACTTATTTGTTACTTTTTAGTAAAATTTATTAATAGATAGGTAGACCAAATCAAAACGAGCTGCTTTAATGAGACAGTGCCGGTCTTATGAGACTAAAGACGAAAAGGTATAACGAGCCTTTAATGTTTAAAGAATTACTTAAAACTACTAATCTTCAAAGAGTTATTTATACCTTTCATCATCAGCTAAGCAACATAACATGATGAGTACGACACGCAAATACTGGAATCGTTTTAGAAAAAATAAATAAAACACTTAACATGTCGATAAAATTTAAGAGTGGCCCTCGTTTTCATGGAATCCCATCACTAGACCAAGACTTGGTGAAATTGAGACTATCTCGAGAATAGCACTCAATATGGTCCTATAATATTAAAAGAATTATACACGAACTCCTAATCGTTAAGGAGTTACACCTTCCATCATCAGCTCAGCAACATGAGATTATGAATACCAGACGTAAATACTTGAACTGTTGTAGAAAATAACTAAAATAGATTGTACGCGCCTATAATACTTGAGGATTTCCCTCGATTTGCCTAAGATTCCTTCATCAGATCCAGATGTGGTGCCAATAGGACCAACTCAAAGATATACCCTTTTGAATAAAACAAAAAGTCTAAAAATCGTCTGACAATTCTCGAAGATATCAATATTTAAAGAATCATAAAGTAATTCCTAATCGTTAAGGAGTTGTACCTTCCAGCATCAGCTCACCAACATAAGATGATAAGTACCATACGTAAATACTTGAACAATCTTAGAAAATGTCTAAAACACATTGTACGTGCCTATACGTAACATTCAGTCGAATTGAGAACCTCCTCCTTTTTTTTGAAGTCGGTTAAAAAGAGTAACTACCGAGTTTCTTGCCGGATTCTTCTCGGTAGATGCAACATTCCGAACCGGTGGTAGAATCATATCTCTTTTAACAGTTTTTGACGAACACACAACTATATATGTTTCAATTGTTTCTTTGAAACCTATATAAATAAAGAATATTTTGACTTTGACTTTGACTTTGACTTTAACTTTGAGTCGCCTTTTACGACATGCTAGGCCACAGTTGGCATATTCTTTTTAAGTTCTAAAAAATAATGTGCCAACTGTATTTCTTGCCTAGCACAAAAGGCGACTAATGGCATAATATGGGGTTTTGGGTGTGTCATTGTGTAGGCGACGAGCTAGCCACTTGTCACAACTTTTTCACAATTTCCCATCTAACCCAACCCGGTTTTGTTTTTGGTTGATAGTGGTTAAAGGGGCCTGCTGAAAGTTAAAGGATTATGGGCGTGATGTTATGTATGTATGTATTTAAATTGTTGTATGCTCATAGTGTGAAGCCGGGGCGGGTCCCTAGTACACTTATAACAGTATCATCTAACACAGCCCGATTACAGAAATATTCAAAGAGATAAATTTATTGACCGTAGCTTTCCAGTTTATATTTGATTGTATTATCTATGTTCATAACATGGTATGGGCATGTGATGAGAAGAGAGGAAGAACACGTGACAAAGAGAGTGATGAGTATGAATGTTAGTGGATGGAGAGGAAGAGGAAGGCCAAATAAGAGATGGATGGATTGTGTGAAAGATGCTATGAGAGAAATGGGAGTGGATAGCTTGATGACGGCTGACCGGGACGTATGGAAAATGAAGACATGCTGCGCCGACCCCAGATGAACTGGGAGAAGGGCAAGAGGATGATGATGATCTATGTTCATAAAAACTTAGATGAATTCTATAAGAAATCTGATTGTCATCGGTTTAATACGAGAAATAAACACAAACTCGCCGTTCCAAAACTCAGGCTTAATAAGATTAGTGGTTCATTTGTAGGTCTAAGCATAAAAATATTTAATAAACTGCCTCAAAATGTTATTGAATTACCCACGCACAAATTTAAGTGTTATATTAAATCATGTTTAATAAGAAAAGGTTACTACAAAATAGATGATTATTTAAATGATAAAAATATTTGGACAAGATGACCTGCTCGCATGCACAGTGAAATTTTTAGTCATGTTATTTTAATGTACCACATATTAGAGATATGTAAAACATGTTTTTAAAAAAAAGGCTATCTGTTGAGTTTCTTGCGGCACCTCTTCTCATCAGGCCATTCACGTCGAGGTGCTGGTAGGGCTAAAAAGTGTGACGTGCAAATAATTTGTTACAAATCTACTTGCAGAAATAAATAATTTCATTTCATTTTATTCAATTGCGCTAACTCATTCCACTGCACCTGTGAGGTAACTCACTTTAACGCGTTGGCGCAGGGCCGTCGTCGGGTTTCATCACCCCTAGGGGGCGGTTACGGGCCTCGAGCGGGGTGCTCATTGCCCGGGCGTCTTCTCCCGAGTTCTTCTAGCTCGGGGTAATCTGGGCCTCTCGGCTGGGAGAGTCCACCCCTTGCGCTATCCGGCGCACCCTCGGCGCGGTCGGACCCACCGGGTGGAACCCGTTGGAGAAGCCCAGTGAGTCCGCCAGCGAGCGGGTGCGGCTTACAGGTGCGGCGCAAAGGGGAGGAAGTCGGTCAGTCTGTCGGGGGGGGGCATGTTAGTTGTTTCAAATTTCACGGCCGATACGCAACGTCCGGGATTTTTTGATGGTCGTGTTTAGTACCCCATCAAAATTTGGCGCAATTTCGTTTCGTCCTAATGAACTGACAATATGAGTTACGCCCGAGTTACAAAGTTGAAAAGATTCCAAGACTACTTTGACTGGCCTGTTGATCGAGTGGTCAGAGACCCTGACCACGAAACCAAGAGTCGCGGGTTGGAATTCCGCCAGTCATGTATGTTTATAAACGTATTTAAGCATGTCTATCCGTTCACCTAGTATCCATAGTACAAATATAAGCTTAGTTTGGAACTAGGGAATCGGTGAGTCTGCCAGGAGAATTTATTTATTTATTTTTTAATAATTATTTATTGTTTAATTATTTACTATTGATTGAGTACAACGATATTTTAACATCCACGCAGAATTGCAAATGGATGTATTCAATAATTCATGTAGTACATTCGTAGAATGGCGATTGAGAGTCAATTGCTTAAGGATTTACTATATACCATTCGGTAAAACCAAACGCCACTGCGATGTAACTACGTACAGCGCCATCTGTCGCCGCCGCGCGGAACCGCAGCCAATAGAGAAGATGACGTCACTAAAAATAATTTAATGAAATTACACTTATCATATTTTTTTTTAGCTTTAGCAAGTTTGACCTCGGACTTATCCAATTGTCTATACATCAATACTGGTAAGAAAATGTAAGTATCTTCGAATCATATATTACTATTACGAATGCATTTTCCAAAGCAGGCAAAGTCCAAATAATATATAAATATCCGACGACATCAAACATTGACCTGACTCCGAGGTAAGTAGCTTAAGCACTTGTGTTACGGATATCAGAATCAACAGTGGTATTACTAATATATACTGAAATATTGGATATTAACACCCAGACACAGAACAAACACAAGGATTCATCACACAAATGTTTGTCGTGGGTTGGGATCGAACCCATAACTCTTGGCGTATGGGGCAGGGTCATTACCGAAAGCGCCATAGGGCCAGTCTTCAATTTTATATTTGTCTTCAGTAAAATTATCTATTGTTATAGAGCGGTGGTAGCCCAATGATATTAATAAGCCTTTTAACCAAGGGATGCGGTTACAAAATGTTACATACATACAAACGTACGTACATAACATCACGCCCATAATCCCCGAAGGGGTAGGCAGAGTCAAAGGGACAGCAGGCCCCTTTAACCACAATTAGCCAAAAAATAAAACTGGGCTGGGTTAGATGGAAAATTGTGGAAAAGTAGTGAGAAGTGACTAACTCGTCGCCTACACTATCACATACCCAAAGCCCCATATACCATTAGTCGCCTTTTACGACTTACGACATGCTAGGCAAGAAACACAGTTGGCAAATTATTTTTAAGTTCCAGACCACTTATTTGTACCGTTAGTTTGGCGGTTAGAAACCTGCAAATTCCAACAACTGCGTATGTGTAACCATGATCCATAATTATCTGGTTCTATTTAAGTGTTACAAAGATCCGATCGACAGTGGCTTCGGTGAGGGTTTTTTTTAAATTAAAACATCCAAAAGATGCCGTAAATGTGACTTGCCGTCTTGTCACCCTCCTCATTGGTTAGTTGTCAGAACAAACTGACATGCTGTCAACAAGGAGCCAATAATGACAGTGTTATGACCACGAGACTCCCTCGTGCTATCTGGCGGTTTTTGTATTTTTGATAACCCTCATTTAACTACCAGACTCGCTAAATCCTGGATCATGGTCTAAGCGGACCCCAATTAAAAGACATAAGGCTAGGATGATGATGTTGACGCTAAAATGTTTTAGGAAATGAAACTCTTATATAAAAAGAACGTATATATTTCACAAGCTTTTTAAATGAGCTTTCAAAAGTAGAGCTTTTTATTAGATCTTGAAGATAGCTTTCGAGATGGAGCCAGCTTTGAGGTCTTCGAAAGCTTTTTGGTACTCCGATAGGAAGTAAGTCTTCACTCCGAGCTTTTCATAATCGACGTACCTGGAAAAATAATTGTATTATAACAATCCTCGATACTCAATTAATTATTGAGCTTCCACAATGTATTTACAAGGTGTTGGCAGTTATTGATAAAGTACATTATGAATATATATCAGACTACATCACATACATTGATCTGACTCCGAGGTAAGTAGCTTAAGCACTTGTGTTACGGATATCAGAAGCAACAGTGGCATTACAAATATATACTTAAGTATATATTTGATATAAACAGCCAGACACTGAACAAACACAAGTATTCATCACACGAATGTTTGTCCTGGGTAGGGATCGAACCCCTTGTGTATTTGGTAGTGACCCTCCCCCATTGGTGCATGGGGCAGGGTCACTACCAAATACGCCATCGAGCTTGTCAAACCACATTTAATAATGGAAATGAAATGGTCGGTCACGTAGGTCCCCACGTTGGTCTGGGACTTAAAAAGAATTTGTCAGCTGCCTAGCATGTCGTAAAAGACGACTAATGGTATATCAAGTTTTGGGTGTGTGATTGTGTAGGCGACGAGCTAGCTGCTTGTCACTACTTTTTCACAATTTTGTGTGTGTGGGGGTGGGGATCGAACCCACAACTCTTGGCGCATGGGGCAGGGTCACTACCGAATGCGCCATCGAGCTTGTCAATATCCGTGTTGTGAGTGAGTAGCCATTGAAATACTTTATCTTACTAAGATTATAATAATGATGTCGGACCTCGGAGTCAGATCAATGTATGTGATGTAGTCTGATATCATGTCTGGTCAATCACATACATTTTAGATTTCGTATAGACTTGGCACAGACAGATGTCGCTACAGGCATCATTTAGACTGATTGAGAGATAAAACCGAATAAAATCGTTATTATTTCACTTTAAAAAAATGTTTTTTTTCATAAAATAAGTTATTTACGTAATTTCTTAGATAATTTATTAAATTTAAGTGAAAAACATGGATATAAATTATTTCTTCAGAAACAAACCAAAATAATATTTGTTTTAAAACCATGAATTTTACACAAATGGTGTGTTATAATTAAGAAATAACCAACCTGTGCTTGTAGCGCCACCTTGTATTATTCCTGACAAACAGACTAAACTTTGCTGTAGTTCCAATTATTCACCACTGTCGCTGTTCTTGCGCGAGTTATAGCAGTAACTTTTCAAGTATAGGCGGTGACCCTCTGTTGTACGGAGTATATTGTTACTCTGTGTCTGATATTTATTTATTTACTAGCTGTGCCAGCGGTGTCACCCGCGTTTATGGTTAATATTATAAAGACTATTTCCGTCATACATGATTTCTATGTAACTTTAACCATTAAGGCTGCACACGCGATGGAAGCTTAAAAATGGAATAACTTCTCCCGTTTTCCTAACATTTCCCTTCACTACTCTGCTCCTATTGATTGTAGCGTGATGAAAAGTATACTATAACCTGCCCAGGAGTATGAAAAATAATTGTACCAAGTTTCGTTAAAATCCGTCAAGTAGTTTTTGTTTCTATAAGGAACATACAGACAGACAGATAGACAGACAGACAGACAGACAAAAATTTTACTGATTACATTTTTGGCATCAGTATCGATCACTAATCACCCCCTGATAGTTATTTTGAAAATATATTTCATGTACAGAATTGACCTCTCTACAGATTTATTATAAGTATAGATTTTATACTTGCCTCTTGCCCATGGCTTTAAGCCAGCCAATCGCATTAGGGAAACTGTAGGGGTTAATCTTCACCCCAATGATGGTCAACTCTTTGTCATAGATCTGGAAGGGGTTGATCCTGGAAACATAAATATCAGTTAGTAAGTTTCATAATAAAAAGTCTAACGGTAATCCGGGGCACAAAGATTATGTACCAACTGTGTTCCTTGCCTAGCATGTCGGAAAAGACGACGGTGTATTGGGTATTAGGTATGTGATTATGTAGGCGACGAGCTCGTCACGTGTCACTTCTTTTTTAACTGACTTCAAAAAAAAGGAGGTTCTCAATTCGACTGATTTTTTTTACAATTTTTTACAAACCATCCAACTGAACTTAATTTCAGATTCGACTCCGACGAAAATGGGGTTAAAGAGATTCGCTCCTATGACTCTGCCTACCCCTTCGGGGATTACAGGCGTGATGCTATGTATATATGTATCTATAATATAATAATATAAAAAAGAGATTTGATTGTTTGAGTTAGCTAGCCTCCGAAACTACTGGACTGATTTGCAAAATTCTTTCACCAATGGAAAGCTACTTTATCAGCGAGTAACTTGTGCTATATTTTATCCCCATATTCCCACGGGAACGGGAACTATGCGGGTGAAACTGCGGGGCGCTCTAGTGTGAAATACTTACGAAGCTTGATGGGTTGGCGGGCAACATCCGAAGAGAACATATTTGCCGCCGGGTTTCAAGTAGTTGAAGGATATCTCCATCACCTTACCGACACCTGGCAATCACCATAAATAAACGTGTTAGTATTTTTCTCAGTTTTTTTTTAAATCCAGATTCCATGTTGGACTTGGGCAAAGAAATAGACAAATTTCATTTTCATTTAGTCCCATGTTAGATCATCAAAAAGAATGTGCCAACTGTGTTTCTTGCCTAGCATGTCGTAAAAGGCGACTAATGGTGCATCGGGTTTTGGGTGTGTGATTGTGTAGGCGACGAGCTAGCCACTTGTCACTTTCCCACAATTTTCTATCTAATCCAGTCCAGTTTTGTTTTTGGCAGAATGTGGTCAAAGGGGTCTGCTGCCCCTTTAAACTCAAAACTCAAACTCAAAAACTCAAACTCAAAATATTTTTATTTACGTAGGCCTCAAAAAAGCACTTGTAAATCGTCAAATAATAGATACAAAACAGAACAATTTGAATCTACCACCGTTTCGGAATGTCGCATCTACCGAGAAGAAACCGGCAAGAAACTCGGTAGTTACTCTTTTCGATGCCAGATTAAATAACAAATTAAAATTTGCAGATTAAATTTATATTTATACCAAATCATACAGTTAATGTTCTTTAAAGATTCAGCCGAGTATTATTATAAGTAAAAGGTAAACCAGACTCTGCTTACCCCTTCGGGGATTATGAACATGTTATGAGCATGTCATGTTATGTATGTATGTATGTATGTATTTTATATGGTAAAAGACGTAAACTCCTAAATGTATCTTCATATCTTAATTATACTATTAAAGGAACTTCATCATCTTCCTAGCGTTATGTCCCATGCTTAGACGGGGTCCGCTTAGACCATGGTCCAGGATGTAGCGAGTCTGGTAATTACATTGAAGCGACTGCCGATCTGACCTTCGTAACCCTAAGATAGGGGAACCAGACAACTTTTGGATCGTGGTTACAAATCCAAAGTCGTTTGAATTTGCAGGTTTCATCACGATGTTTTCCCTCACCGTCGAGCTAGTGGTATAAATACGTACATAGATTTGAAAAATCCAGAGGTACGTGCCCGGGTTTGATGAACCCGCACTCCTTGGTTAAGAGGCGCGTGTCCTTACCATTGAGCTACCACCGCTCTTAAAGGAACTTGCTGTCCTATTAAGCCTAGGAGTCTAGATTGTTGAAAATGAATTATTAGTCAGTACCATGACCGCACGCCAGGGGTGCAGGGGGATCAGCTGAAACTCGTGTGCCAAGGTCTATTAAAAAAAACCTCGTTATTTGTCCCTAACCTGTGCAGTCAATGATGACGTCATAAAGCTCCTGTTCTTTCGCCAACACGTCAGGGGACACCAGCCTGAATCCGGTTTCTGGAAAGAAAGAAAATATATTTATTTAACAACTCGGATTAGTTAAAAAGAAGACTCCGCTCTGACGTACTATAGCGTGAAGCCACATTTATGCATGTGTAAGTGAGATTCTTATGGATACCAGATATCGGACATCTGTCATTTGGAGCACTTATGGTTATGTGTGATGTATGTTGCGTTACAAGTTAGGGCTCTTCAGGTGCCTTAATGTCTAGTTAGTGGCGCGGAGTCCTCCTTTTTTTACATTTTACTAGAAAAAAAAAGATTTTGCTTTATCAAAAAAAATACATTTACACAATTTTCCATCTAACCCAGTCCGACTTTATTTTTGGCTGAATGTGGTTGAAGGGGCATGCTGCCCCTTTGACTCTGCCTACCCCTTGGGGGATTATGGGCGTGATGTTATGTATATGTATAAACATCAAAAAAAAAATGTGCTAAACAGCCAGCATTAAGCTTTGCTGCCAATAACTGTCACCAAGTCACTGGTTCTCAGTGGACCCTGTGTTGTAGCGCGGGTTCTGTCACCCGAGGTCTCAATTTTTCCGTCAATTAGTCGGTTTTCTGCTGTCCCGCAGACATTGTAACCCACTACTTACCGATTTACTAAATAAATATTTCAAAGTTGAACAGTTTTTCAAATTGCCGCCACCAACATGTGCCACACGGGGCCAGGACAATATTTGTATGATGAATACTTGTATTTGTGCTGTGTCTGGGTGTTAATATTGAATATTTAAGTATAATATTTGTAATACCACTGTTGATTCCGATATCCGTAACACAAGTGCTTAAGCTACTTACCTCGGAGTCAGATCAATGTACGTGATGTAGTCTGATATTTATATTTTATTTATTTATCTGGGAAAATGTCAACTGTCTAACTACCACGGTTCATGTGATACAGCCTGGTGACAGACGGACGGACAGCGGAATCTTAGTAATAGGGTCCCGTTTCACCCATTGGGCACGGAACCCTAAAAAAGAGACAAATTGTCGGTACTTCGGAGCCCCTGAGGATGAGGGCCCTGGGCAAGCCCCGTGTGCCCCAGGTAAACACGGTATTGACAATAGGGACTGCTCAAGTGTTACGTAACGCAATTTTTAAAGATTTCTGACCCCCCCTCCCCCCTGTGTACGCGCCATAACGTTTTCCTGTAGTTTTTACGTAGTCCTAACACCCCCCTACCGCCCCTGTAACGCATCGTAACGTTTAACAAGACCCCTCCCCCCCAAATTGCGTGACGTAATACTTAACGCCCCCATACTATAACATTATCTTCCTAGCGTTATGTCCGGGGCTTAGTCGGGGTCCGTTGAGACCATGATCCAGGATTTAGCGAGTATGGTTACTATATCATTGAAACGATTGTCTGTTAACCTTCGGGACCCTTAGATATGGAACCAGATAAAGAAGATCAGGGTTACATATTCATAGTTAGACTGTGCGTTGGATGTGTTACCTCAAATCGACTTAGTTTAATTCTATTTCAAGATTATGAAAACTCACCCAGTCTTTTAACAATTTCTAGCCTGGCTTTATTCATTTCTGAGACGGTGACTTCACGGTGCCCATGGTGGTGGAGTGTGGTCACCCATAGATTTCCTGTAAATCATAAAAGTAGGTAAGTAAGTAAGTAACTAACTAAACTTCATGCCACTTCCCCAGCGGGGTAAGCAGAGAGAACCGAACGCCATATGGCACGGTCCTTACACACCTCACTCGCCTCTTCAACATTCATGATCTTTTTCATACAAGCTCTACGGTTTTTAGAACTCCTAAGATCACCTTCTGGTAATACACGACCAACCTGGTCGTGGTAGGTGAGCCTGGGCCTTCCGCGGCTCCTACATCCTTCCACTGTCGCATTGTATATCTGTTCAGTCAATCTTTCGTCATCCATTCTTTCCACATGTCCGAACCACCGAAGCATGCCTCTTACCTTGACTCCGACGCTGTCTTTCAGACCGACTCTCTTTCTTACATCATCATTCCGAACGCAGTCTGTGAGCGATACACCGCAGATTTTACCTAAGTTTACTGCTAGATGCAGCTGGGCCAGCTATATTTGCTGTGGCCATCCTTGTAATCCACAAGAATGGTGTATTGGGTTAAAGGAGCATTATACTCCATCTTTTTTGGTCTAGTCGTAGCATGCGCCGCCTAAGGACCAAGAGGTTCAAATCCGGGGCCAAAAATTTGTGGCTGGTTATTGCAATATTAAAATTACCCAGTAACAGTCCGGAGTCAGGAAGTTGGCGATTATCACCTTCGTGCCTCGGAAAGCACGTTAAGCCGTCGATCCTGCGCCTGACCTCTCTCCGGTCATGTCGGTGCCGTCTCACCGGACTATCAGAGTGAAGGAATAGAGTGCACCTGTGGTTGCGCACACACTTGTGCACTATAATATCTCCTAAGTAATCCTCGTTGAGATTGACCGCCGTGACCGACATCGGTTAGTAGGACATTATGCTCTATCGGCATGTCGTAAATTGATACTGTAATACTCAATTCTACTTTTTTGGATGGATGTGGTTACATGAGCATATTACTATTATTTACATATTACTATTACTTATATATTTTACCTATTTTTTTAATGTGGGCGTGGAATGTAATCATGCATTTTAAAATACACTCAATGTTATCTTTCATACAATAAACAAATAACACGTCTATCTGACATCAAAGTCCTATTAAAATTATCTATAATATATTGCCACATATATACGCGCCATATATAATATGTTGTTTTTAACTTATATAATATAATGTAATCATGAATATCTTAACAAACATTTGTATGATAACGCTTTTATAGAGTTAGATAAATGTAATAAACATATTTGCTAGGAACAAGGTATAGAACATTCTATTTCGTACTGGCAAAGTACCTAATCAATTTTTTCTTTAATCAATATGATGAAATCAATGTCATGTCTTTTACTGGCTCGACGCATTTGGTAGTGACTCTGCCCCATGCACCAAGAGTTGGCTCAATCCTCACTCAGAACAAACATTCGTGTGATGAATACTTGTGTTTGTTCTGTGTCTGGGTGTTAATATTGAATATTTAAGTATATATTTGTAATACCACTGTTGATTCTAATATCCGTAATACAAGTGCTTAAGCTACTTACCTCGGAGTCAGATCAATGTATGTGATGTAGTCTGATATTCATTTCAGAACTAACTTAACACCATTTCCATAGGGGGGAAGGCAGAAAACCGAGCGCTGTAAGACACTACGGTCCTTACACACCTTACTCGCCTCTTCAACATTCACGATCCTTTTCATACAAGCTCTACGGTTTTTATGACTCCTAACATCACCTTCTGTTCTTTCATCCTTTCGCGGCTCCTGCATCCTTCAACTTTCGCATTGTATATCTGCTTAATCCAGTGCTAAGCCACTGTTATACCAGCGCTTCTGTGGTGTTAACGTCGCAGCAGCATTATGCTGAGCCTGGGACCTAGTTAGCATGGCAGCACATACCTACTCAGTTTGATTAACTTTTATGTACATACATACATAACATAACATCACGCCCACGATCCCCGAAGGGGTAGGCAGAGTCGAAGGGGCAGCATGCCCTTTTACGACATGCTAGGCAAGAACCACAGTTGGCATATTCTTTTTAAGTCCCAAACCAACATGGGACAGTGGGCTGGGTTGGATGGAAAGCTGTGAAAAAGAAGTGACAAGTGGCTAGCTCGTCGCCTACTCAGTCACATACCCAAAAGCCCGTAAACCATTAGTCGCCTCTTACAACATGCTAGGCAAGAACCACAGTTGGCACATTCTTTTTTTTTTGTCCCAGAGCAACGTGGGCCAAGTCCCAGACAAACATGGGACAACTTTTATGTATCTGCCATTTTTAAAAAAAATCTTTTTCTCGTTTTGTCTATTGTATATTGATTGATTTATGTTTTGTCATTGTATGTGTTGCCAATAAATGTTATTTTTTGCTTTCTTTTTAGTCAATCTTTCATCTTCTATTCCTTTCTTTCTTTAAGTCCGAACCAAAGCACACCTCTTCACACTTTGACTCCGACACTGTCTTTCAGAGCAACTACCCACTTCCTTGTATGTCTTCCATATTTCGTGGAATTAATGGAGACGTAATTAATACATACATAACATCACGCCCATAATCCCCAAAGGGGTATCAAAGAGATTTGGAATTTAATGTTCCCGAGTTTGACTTACCAATAATACCAGCTCCGACGATGAGAATCTTTTCCCCCACTGAGATGGGGGAGGCGCGGTCAAACCCATGTGACACACAGGAATAAGGCTCACACAGACCAGCTGGAAATCAAAATACATGTCTTAAGTACACACACACACATACATAACATCACGCCCACAATCCCCTAAGGGGTAGGAAGAGTCAAAGGGGCAGCATGCCCCTTCAACCACATTCAGTCAAAAAATAAAGCCGGGCTGGGTCAGATGAAAAATTGTGAAAAAGCAGTGACAAGCGGCTAACCTGTCGCCTACACAATCACACACCCAAAACCCTAAATGCCATTAGTCGCCTTTTACGACATGCTAGGCAAATCCACAGTTGGCATTTTATTTTTAACCAACATGGGACAAGTCCCAGACCAACATGGGACAATGTCATAAGTGAATGGGAATATCATACCAATATTATAAAGAGGAAAGATTTAACTGGCCCGTTGGTCGAGTGGTCAGAGAAGGCCACGAAACGAAGGGTCGCGGCTTCGAATCCCGCTAGGGGGCAAATGTTTCGTGTGATGAACATGGACATTCGTCCTGTCGGTGCCGTCTCACCGGACTATGAGAGTGAAGGAACAGAGAGTGCACCAGTGTTTGCGCACACACTTGTGCAATATAACATCTCCTGCGTTGGCTAATTCTAGTAGAGATCAGTCACCGTAACCAAAAAATACTGGTTAGGAGGGATATTATCTATATATTATATCAGGAGAGGTGGTAACTCAATGGTAAGGACATGTGCCTCTTAACCGAGGAGTGCGGGTTCAAACCCGGGCACGTGCCTCTGGGTTTTTCAAGTCTATGTACGTATTTATACCACATGCTCGACTGTGAAGGAAAACATCGTGATGAAACCTGGAAATTCAAACGACTTTGGATTTGTAACCATGATCCAAAAATTGTCTGGTTCTAATCTTAGGGTTACGAAGGTCAGATCGGCAGTCGCTTCAATGTAATTACCAGACTCGCTAAATCCTGGATCATGGTCTAAGCGGACCCCGTCTAAAAACACTAAGAAGATGGTGATGAGATGATGAGGAGGGATATTATCTCCTGCGTTGGCTAATCTTGGTTGAGATTGGCCTCCATCACCAAAATCGGATAGAAGGATATACCCCACCTTCCTCTGTGGTGATGCCATCAGGCAACGCGAAGACCTGTTCCTGTGGCACCTTGCAGTACTGAGCCCAGCCTCCGTCGCGGAAGATGCCAACAGTGCTGTTGATTCCGTCTGTGAGGCAGTATTGGTAGTTGCCTTTACGGCAGAACTCGCAGAGACTGCAGCCTCTAAGAGAAGGAGAGATAATAGTTAGTATACATACATACCATCATGCCAATATCTTCTAAGGGCTAAGTCTAAGTATCTTCTCTCTTCAAACCAGGTTAAGCCAATTTTTTTATTATATTGGATTAGTCATAGGTTCCTAACAATAAGCGATAAGACAATAAGCGGTGGTAGCTCAATGGTAAGAACACGCGCCTCTTAACCGAGGAGTGCGGGTTCAAACCCGGGCACGTACCTCTGGATTTTTCAAATCTATGTACGTATTTATACCACTAGCTCGACGGTGAAGGGAAAACATCGTGATGTAGCCTGCAAATTCAAACGACTTTGGATTTGTAACCATGATCCAAAAATTGTCTGGTTCTCTTATCTTAGGGTTACGAAGGTCAGATCGGCAGTCGCTTCAGTGTAATTACCAGACTCGCTAAATCCTGGATCATGGTCTAAGCGGACCCCGTCTAAGCACGGGACATAACGCTAGGAAGATGATGAGTCATAGGTTCCCAACGGGGGCGGCACCGCCCCCAAGTGGGCGCCGGAGATTTTTGAAGGGGCGGTAGCGGGCACAAAAAATGGCAAATTGGGGGCATTAAGCTCAAAAATCAGAAAATTCATGTGATGTAGGTACTTTATGGATCGCCCCTGGTGTATTGACTGGCCCGTTGGTCGAGTGGTCCAAGACCCTGGCCACGAAACCAAGGGTCCTGGGTTCGAATCCCGCTAGTGGCAAATGTTTCGTGTGATGAACACGAACATTTGTACTTGAGTCATGGATCCGAATCAAGCAGAACTGAAATTGTGCTGTCCTACCAACCTATCTGGACTGCTTGAACCAGCATTCTAATCTCTAGTAGGGAGGAATCTAGCGGCATTGAATCAGCACATGTCACCAGCACACAGTCAAAAATTGTGCTGGGCTCAGCTGGATTACCGGATCCAGCATTGCAATCACTTATCTCACCTGTTGAAGACCTAGACGGACTTTCCATGACCAGATTGGTCATGTATTAACAAAAGGTCAGGTAAACAGCACCCTTAACCGACGAGCGTGTATAAAAAAACTTATGAATGTAGAAGAAGCAAAAGGTGTATATCAGGATCCTAGCAAATGGAAGTACGTGATCTCTGCCTACCCCCATGGGGAAAAGGCGTGACATTATGTATGTATCTATCTCACCTGTTCGGATCCACGACAACCTTCTGCCCCTTCTTGTAGACGGATTTCTTGCCGGCTTCGTGAACAACCCCGCTGAACTCGTGGCCTAAGGGTAGAGGTCGCTCCTTGGAAGCTTTGAACTCGCCCTGCAGAGGAGACGGGAGTTAGGAGCCTTAGGACATAGTAAATCATATAGAATATATACTATATGTATATGCTAAGGATCCTCAAGAATACACACATACATTCACGGACATATATATATATATATTATTACATGCGCATTCGCCGATGCAGAGTCCAAGGAATAAAAATCTCCATAAGCCGGTTTTGCAAAAAAAATATTGAGCTGGGTAAGTGGGTAGTGACCACTTGTCACTTGCCATTATCTTCTTACTAATATTATGACCGCGAAAGTGTGTATGGATGGATGGATGTGGTGTGGATGTTTGTTATTCTTTCACGCAAAAAGTCCTACATGGATTTAAATGAAACTTTACAATTACATAGCTTATACATTAGAATAACACACAAGCTATATTTCATCGATGTACCACGTAAGCAATGCCGCGGGCAGAAGCTAGTATTTTATTACAACTAACACAACTCAGTTTTATTTATGGCAATCAGTTGTTAAGAAACTGAGAGAGAATCAATTGGCTTAATTGATCGTAGAAGCACAGTAGCTCGTTATCAATGTGAACTTATAAACAGTGGCGTAGCGTGGATTCCTGTCGCTCGGGGCGGTTCTCAATATTTCAGCCCCACGGGGGGGCTTTAAGAGGGGGTCATTTCAGAGACCCCCTCTTACCCCCACAACGCTACGCCATGGAATTGCCTGGAATGGACGCAATGACGTATTCGGTAGTGACATGCGCCAAGAGTTTGATCCCCAGTTCCTCCAAACGAATTCGTATGATACTTGCGTTTGTTCTGTGCCGCTGATTCTAATTTCGGTAATACAAGTGTATATAAAATCGTAGAACAAACGTTATTGTTTTATAATGTCAGTAATCTACTCCTGCGAGGTTGTTGATGTTTTACAAAAGTCAAAAGTCAAAATACTCTTTATTTATACAGGTTTGCAACAAACACTTATAAATCGTCAATTCAACAGTTAAATCAACTAATAATATGAATCTACCACCGGTTTGGAATGTTGCTTCTACCGAGAAGAAACCGGCAAGAAACTCGGTAGTTACTCTTTTCAACAACATATTATACAAGGGTGTATAGATCATATTTGAATCTGAAGTATGTCATAAAGTCGGCTAGTCAGACCATTTTTTTTTTTAGCAAGATGATGATGATCTGTTTTTAGGGATGTTCCCTTACTGTTCCTATCTGCCTTTGGAGATTGTTGGTGTAATGGCAGGTATGGGCATGGGCGTATGCAGCTATTGGTCCAGGGAGGAGAGAAATCCAAATAATTAAAGTTAATAGAGCAGGGGGCAGCTGCCTGTTCTCGGTGGATTGGCGTTGCGCGATCCCGTGGGCACCTTACATAGAGGCGTAGACGGTACATTCCAGGGGTTTAGTCGGTATACCCCGCCCACCTCCACCTTGGGCGGAGCAGGGTCCTTCTACCATCTCGAGAGCCCCGGGAGTCCGACACACCCCGTTGTTTCCCCCCAGTTTCAGCGGAACGGTGCGTAATGCATTCCCCTGGGTAAACAAAAAAAAAGGGGGCAGCTGCCTCCTCTATGTGTAAAGGACCTTGGTATAATTTAGGGCCAAAAAATTGTGGCTGGGTATTTACATATTGAAATTATTCAGTACTAACCCGGAGTATTGAAGTTAGCAGAATATCATCCCCGTGACTTTGAAAGCACCTTGAACTGTTGGTCCTGCCTGACCTCTCTTCAGTCTAGCCTATTATTTAAATTACTCAGCACCAACCCGGAGTCACTAAGGTGGTGGTCTACCACCTGGTCTCTCCGGTCACGTTTGTGCCGTCTCACCGGACTATGAGAGTGAAGAAACGGAGAGTGCACCTGTGTTTGTGCACACACTTGTGCACTATAATATCACCTGCGTTGGCTAATCCTCGTTGAGATTAGCCATGATCAAAAAAGGAGGATATTATTATCTGTACAGAGTCTGTCTGAAAGATAGAGTCGGAGTCACGGTAAGAAGAGGCATGCTCCGGTTGTTCGGACATGTGGAAAGAATGGATGATGAAAGATTGACTAAACAGATATACAATGCGAAAGTGGAAGGATGTAGAAGCCGCGGAAGGCCCAGGCTCACCTACCACGCCAGATTGGTCGTGTATTAACAGAAGGTGATGTTAGGAGTCATAAAAACCGTAGAGCTTGTATGAAAAGGATCATGAATGTTGAAGAGGCAAGTGAGGTGTGTAAGGATCGTGCCATATGGCGTTCGGTTCTCTCTGCCTACCCCGCTGGGAGAGTGGCTTAAAGATTAGTTAGTTATTATCTGTAAGTGCAATCTCACCTGTATGATGTGCACGTCAGTACCGCAGACTCCTGAGTATTCCACCTTCACAATGACGTCAGTGTCATTCTCAATCTTGGGGATCGGGTATGACTTCTCATACTTCAGAGTAAGGGTCTTGCCGTCAAATACCACAGCCTCCATTTGATCTGAGAAAAAAATATATTTTAAGGTGCCTCTGGATTTTTCTAATCTATGTACACATTTATACCACTAGCTCGGCGGTGAGGGAAAACATCGTGATGAAACCTGCACATTTAAACTATGATCAAAAATTGCATGGGTCCCTTATCTAAGGTTTAAGATAGATCGACAGTCGCTTCAAAGTAATCACCAGACTCGCTAAATCCTGGATTATGGTCTTAGCTATGGGTTCCCCACTTTTTGGATTACCGCTCCCTCCATAATAAAAAAAATACCAACGCCCCCCTTCAATAATATTATATCTATTTCTTATGCCTGTATATTATCTTATTATTAAATTACACGGCACATTGTTTGTCCGCGATGGACTCCGAAACGGCTTAACCGATTTTAATCAAATTTGCACACCGTGTGCAGTTTGATCCAACTTGAAAGATAGGATAGCTCACATCTCAATTTATTTAACCAGATTATGTGTCATTGACTGTTAGACGGAACGAAGTGCGCCGGATCAGTTATTATTTATATATTTATTAATAATTACAAATTAAATTAGTTATATCATTAATCATGCAATTTATGGTCGTGGCTGAGGGATAAACATTTCAGATGGCTAGACACGATGTTTTTTCTTAAAAATTAAGGCAAGTATTTTATTACATTAAATTTCTAATTACGTAGTTTACTGTGATCGTCCCCTAAACTGTCATTACGTCCCCCATTTGCCTTTGGGCCCGATCCCGACCCCTTGAAAATCTCCAGCGCCCCCTGAAGGGCGCCACCGCCCCCGTTGGGAACCTATGGTCTAACCGGACCCCGTCTAAGGACGGTTCATAACGCTAGGAACGTGATGATTAACATATTGTGGATGTATGTTTTTTGACTGGCCCGTTGGTCGAGTTGTCAGAGACCCTGGCTACGAAACCAAGGGTCGCGGTTTCGAATCCCGCTAGGGGCAAATATTTCGTGTAATGAACATGGGCATTTGTACTCGAGTCATGGATGTTTATAAACGTATTTAAGTATGTCTATCCGTTCACCTAGTATCCATAGCACAAGCGTAAGCTGAGTTTGGGACTAGGGAATTGGTGTGTCTGTCTGGACAATTTATTATTTATTTATTTTATATGTATGTATGTATATATATAAAAATAGTAGTGGTCTCACCAGCGGTCTGTGTGTCACGAGCACCGAGTAATAACTAGATAATAGGTTTACTCTTTCCTTATATACAGAGATGATATGGGATTGTGTTAACCATGATTTGTGAAACAAGTAGTCAACTACGGGTTTTTTACATTTTTTTTTAATAATCTTACTTCATCATCATCTTCCTAGCGTTATGTCCCGTGCTTAGACGGGGTCCGCTTATACCATGATCCAGGATTTAGCGAGTCTGGTAATTACATTAAATCGACTGCCGCTCTGACCTTCGTAACCCTTTATATAGGGGAATCAGACAATTTTTGGATCATAGTTACAAATCCAAAGTTATTTGAATTTGCAGGTTTCATCACGATGTTTTCCCTCACCGTCGAGCTAGTGGTATAAATACGTACATAGATTTGAAAAATCCAGAGGTACGTGCCGGGTTTGAACCCGCACTCCTCGGTTAAGAGGCGTGTGTCCTTACCATTGAACTGCCACCGCTCTTCTTCGCGCTAGATAGATATATTCTTTATTGCACGAAAAATATATACAGAAATAAGGAAACACAAAAATACAATACAATTTAGGCGGTTTTATCACTAAAGCAATCTCTCCACAACTTTCAGGTATAGGAAAATAAGTTACTGAAAAGAGATTTATTTAAATGATAAGAATATATGGCCAGTCGCAGAATAGGCTGTTCGTCTGCACTGATAGATTTTTAATTAACAAAAAATTTTTTACTACATAATAGCTATTAAGACTTGGCATTTAAAAGAGTAACTATCGAGTCCTTGCCGGTTTCTTCTCGGTAGAATCTGCTGTTTGAACCGGTTTATATTTATTTTGTTCTGACGATTTATAAGTGCTTTTTATTAAGCCTATAAATAGGAGAATTTATTTATTATAAATTCTCCAGACTGACACACCAATTCCCTAGTCCCAAACTAAGCTTACGCTTGTGCCATGGATATTAGGTGAACGGATAGACATTCTTAAATACGTTTATAAACATCAATGACTCGAGTACAATTGCCCATGTTCACCACACGAAACATTTGCCCCTAGGATTCGAACCCGCGACCGTCGGTTTCGTGGCCAGGGTCTCTGACCACTCGACCATCGGGCCTGTCAACTATATATATAAAGATCAATTCATTTCATTGTTTTAAATTCTAAAGCGATTGTCGCCCTACATTCGTGATTGTGGTAATTTAGCTATCTGCTGTTATCACGTTGTATTCTTATTTATTATCGGCTTGGTGTGTTATCTGTTCAATATTCTGACCGCCACAGCAGGGGTTAAGAAGTTATTTAATACGTTATCTTTACATGTTTGTAATATTCGGCGTAGGTAGTTCAGTGCCAAGGACATATTATGTAGTGTTGGTTGGAACTCGGGCAGGTACTGTACGATGCGCCCTACAAGGGAGGCTCCGAATACTCCTGTGGTATCCCTGCCTGTCGTAGGAGGCGACTAAATGGGCCTTTGGGGTTGTAGAGTGTTTTTGGGGGGGGCTGCATTCACTTCGTTCAAGCAGCCCCAGAGTAGACGACACGTGGATCCTCGTCCGCTAAATAGGATGGGGTGACACTGTGGTCTGTGCCGTCGTAAGCACCGCGAGGTGTGCTGGGGGCGAGGTTGCCTCTCCCTCGAGATGGGCCGCATGGATCGGCAGCGGCGTAGACGTAGATTTCGCGTAGAGACCCGAGTGGGGAGCCCGGAATCTGCGCCACGCCCGAAGAATGACCACCGTGAGGTTTAGTCGGTAGTAGAGTGTTTTTCCCAGACAGCTCTGAGTCCGACACATCCCTCGTAGGTCGAACCTAGGTTTACTTGGACGGTGCGTAAATACATTCCTTACGTGAAACAAAAAGGTACTGTACGATATTTTGGTCTACGTACGTACGGTACGTATTTATACAACTTGTTCAACGGTGATGAAAACATTGTTATTAAACATTGACAAGCTCGATGGCGCATTTGCGATCCCCACCCAGGACAAACATTCGTATGATGAATACTTGTGTTTGATCTGTGTCTGGGTTTTAATATCCAATATTTAAGTATATATTTGTAAAATACCACTGTTGAATCTGATATCCGTAACATAAGTGCTTAGGCTACTTACCTCGGAGTCAGAACAATGTATGTGATGTAGTCGGATATTATATTATTATATTATAAACTTGCACAGCTAAAATAATTATGGTTGTGTAACCATGATCCAATTTGTCCCAGACAAATAACCTTCATAACGGTCTAATAGGGAACGTGCACCAACTATAGGGGGCAGCACTAAATCAACAAAAGAGATACTATGCGGACAGTAAAGGAAGCTTATATTAGACCTGTCATCGTACTGTGAATAATGTAAACAAAATTATATCTTCAATTGCATTATTTTTTATATGATAAAAATTATAAATAACGCTCGACAGCGTAGCCAAAATGTGTGTAAATGTCAAAAGTTCTTAGAGGCGGACCATGTATTGAAAGTTAAAGAGTAAATAAACGAAGTAAATAAGGCTTTTAGAACTGGAAAAATTGTCGCACAAACTAAAATATCTAATGTTTACGACGGGAATGTAATGGCAGAATATATTTTAATACTGTAGTTATCTATTTTTGGCCTTTTTCACATAACCGTGGCATGAGAATGCCTTGGAAAGTAATAAAAATTTTGCTCCAGCCGATTTTTTAAGCATTGGTGCATCCGGAATAATAAAAATAAGTGAGGTGGTAGCTCATTAGCAAGGACACGCGTCTCATACACAAAGGGTGCGGGTTCAGACGCGGACACGTACCTTTGGAATTTTCAAATCTATGAACGTATTTAAACCACTAGCTCGACGTTGAGGTACAAAACGTGATGAAACCTGCACATACAACTATATGCATGTGTTACCATAATCCTTATTTGTCTGGTTCCCCTATATGAAGGTTACGGTGTGTTTCAGATAGGCACTCGCTTCGATGTAACTACCAAACTCGCTAAATCCTGAATCATGGTCTAAGCACGGGATATAAAGCTAGGGAGATGTTGATTGGTGCATCCAGAAATATAACAATACATTATAACTAACTAGAATAATAAATTTCACAGTAACTTTTCAAGTATGGGCAGTGACCCTCTGTTGTACGTAGTATATTATTACTCTGTGATATGAAGTAAGTATTTTATCTAGACAACTAGATGTGCCCACGGTTAGGTAGCTTAGGAACAGTAGTTCCTGGCGCCCTGCAGGGGGGGGGGGGGCATCGAGTACTCTTGAGGTATCCCTGCATGTCGTAGGAGGCGACTAAAAGGGCCTTTGGAGTTGAGGGAGCTAGCGGGGGAGCCTGCAGCACTCAATCATCGACAGGCGACTGCTCGTTACACCCTGTCCGTTAGGATACGGGTACACAGCTGTCTGTGCTGTCGCCCACACCGCAGGTGTCTGGGAAGAGAATTCCACTCTCCCGAGATGGGCTGCAAGCCGCCGCTGCATAGACTTTGCGAGAGAATCCCGACAGTGGGGACCCTGATAGTTTTGCGTTCAGCGCCCGAAGAATGGCAGCCGTGAGGTTTAGTCGGTAGGGGGACTGGTGTTGCCAGCCGGTTCCGAGCCCGACACACCCTTACCACTCAGGTCTACCTGGGTGCGTAAATGTAGGACCAGTAGTTCCTGAAACAAACAAACTCCTCAGCTATATATTTACTTTGTAGGTAATTTAAGTTAAGTTTAGTCCCATGTTGGTCTGGGACTTGGCCCATGTTGATCTGGAACATAAAAAAAGAATGTGCCAACTGTGTTTCTTGCCTAGCATGTCGTAAGAGGCGACTAATGGTTTATGGGCTTTTGGGTATGTGACTGAATAGGCGATGAGCTAGCCACTTGTCACTCTTTTTTCACAGCTTTCCATCCAACCCAGCCCACTGTCCCATGTTGGTCTGGGACTTGATAACAAAAATAAAAACCGACTTCAAAAAACCCCGCAAAAATGTTTATAAAAAAACACAAGTAAAAACTGCCTTAATAGCTATTTAAATGTCTAAACACTAAAAAGTATAATTCTTTCGACTGCTTCGATGAAAGTATTAATCTTTAACACGTATTTAAATATTTACAATAATCAGTTAGTTTTGGAGTCGGTGCCAGCCCGCGTAATTATATCATCATTTCGGAATTTGCGATTATTTGTTTCTTGGTGAAGGGTGGTAAAATATGTTTTGAATATACAAAATCAATAGTAAGTTAATATACTCATATTTTAACTAATTTGTTTCATATTGTTATTAGTAAGGTAATTTGTTATTAAGTGTCTACTTTTTTTTAGTTTGGCTGGCACCGACTCCAAAACTAACTGATTATTGTAAATATTTAAATACGTGTTAAAGATTAATACTTTCATCGAAGCAGTCGAAATTATTTTATACTTTTTAGTGTTTAGACATTTAAATAGCTATTAAGGCAGTTTTTACTTATGTTTTTTTATAAACATTTTTGCGGGGTTTTTTGAAGTCGGTTTTTATTTTTGTTAAAATTTAACTTATTTGTTACTTTTTAGTGAAATTTATTAATAGGTAGGTAGACCAAATCAAAACGAGCTGCTTTAATAAGACAGTGCCGGTCTTATGAGACTACAGACGAAAAGGTATAACGAGCCTTTAATGTTTAAAGAATTACTTAAAAGTACTAATCTTCAAAGAGTTATACCTTTTATTATCAGCTAAGCAACATAACATGATGAGTACGAGACGCAAAATCTGGAATCTTTTTAGAAAAAATAAATAAAACACTTAGTGGCCCTCGTTTTCATGGAATCCCATCACTAGACCAAGACTAGGTGAAATTGAGACTATCTCGAGAATAACACTCAATATGGCCCTATAATATTGAAAGAATTATCCACGAACTCCTAATCGTTAAGGAGTTACACCTTCCATCATCAGCTCAGCAACATGAGATTATGAATACCAGACGTAAATACTTGAACTGTTTTAGAAAATAACTAAAATAGATTGTACGCGCCTATAATACTTGAGGGTTTCCCTCGATTTACCTAAGATTCCTTATCAGATCCAGATGTGGTACCAATAGGACCAACTCCAGGATATACCCTTCTGAATAAAAAAAAGAACTCTAAAAATCGTCTTACAATTCTCGAAGATATCAATATTTAAAGAATCATAAACTAATTCCTAATCGTTAAGGATTTGTACCTTCCATCATCAGCTCACCAACATAAGATGATAAGTGCCATGCGTAAATACTTGAACAATCTTGGAAAATGTCTAAAACACATTGTACGTGCCTATAAAGTTTGAGGGTTGCCCTCGATTTTCCTGGGATCCCTTCATCAGATCCTGACTTGGTGGCAATGGAACCAACTCGGGAGTAAACCCTTTCGATCAAAAAAAAAATTTTGGAAATCCGTTAACAATTCTCAGAGATATCGAGTAACATACATACAAAAAAAAAAAAAAAACATTCAGTCGAATTGAGAACCTCCTCCTTTTTTTGAAGTCGGTTAAAAAGAATATGCCAACTGTGGTTCTCGCCTAGCATGTCGTAAAAGGCGACTAATGGTGTATTGGGTTTCGGGTGTGTGATTGTGCAGGCGACAGGTTAGCCGGTTGTCTCTGCCTTTTCACAATTTTCCATCGAACCCAGCCCGGCTTTATTTTTGGCTGAATGTGGTTGAAGGGGCTTGCTGCCCTTTTGACTCTGCCTACCCCTTCGGGGATTATGGGCGTGATGTTATTATGTTATTATTATTATTAAGTTTACAAAGTTGTACATTTGGCATTTAAAAGAGTAACTTTGGATTTTTTTTGCCGATTTCTTCTCATTCTACTTTCAAAACCGGTAGTAGTATAGTTAGTTCTTATTTATTAAGTATATTGACTATTTATAAGTGCTTTCATGAAGCCTATATACATAAAGATATTTTTGATTTGTAAAAAAAAAATGAATATATATATATATATATAAGTACCAGCTGTGCCGGCGCCTTCACTTGCGTTTAAGGTTGACTAGCTTCTGCCCACGGCTTTGCTCGCGTGGTACATCGATAAAACATAGCATATATGTTATTCGGGTGTGTGAGCTATATTATTGTAAAGTTTCATTAAAATCCATTCAGTAGTTTTTGCGTAAAAGAGTAACAAACATCCATCCATACATATAAACTTTCGCATTTATAATATTAGTAGGATGTTATATAAGCGGTGGTAGCTCTATGGTAAGGACACGCGCCTCTTGACCAAGGAGTGCGGGTTTAAACCCGGACATGTACCTCTAGATTTATCTAATCTATGCACGTATTTACCACTAGCTCGACGGTGAGGGAAAACATCGTGATGAAACCTGCAAATTCAAACAACTTTAGATTTGTAACCATGATCCAAAAATTGTCTGGTTCCCCTATGTAAGGGTTACGAAGGTCAGATCGGCAGTCGCTTCAATGTAATTACCAGACTCGCTAAATTCCGGATCATTGTCTAAGCGGGCCCCGTCTAAACACGGGATATAACGATAGGAAGATTGATTTTTTTTGGATTATCGCCTATTTTTGACTTTGGCTTGACTTAGCTCGGGGCCCCTTGAATCCACGGGGCCCTGGGCTGAAGCCCAAAAAGCCATACGATAGGTCCGGCCTTGGGTCAAAATCTAGACTCGAGATAATATACCCGGTTCAACGACCTGACCAGAACTCAGCGCTGTCATACTACAGCGTGAAGCCGCCCATAAGCATGTGTGAGTTAGACTTAGGTACACCAGGTATCGGAAATTCAGAGCGCTTATCTCAATGAGTGATGTAAGTTGCGTGTCAAGTTGGAGCTCCGCAGAAGCCTAAACGTATAGTAAGTGGCGCGGGGTCCTTCTTTTTTTACTAGTCCGTGGTCTGAATACATTTAGTTAGGTAGTCATTGCACAGAGTAATAATACTACGTACAAGCTTAGATTAAATCAAAAAAGGAAGATACGGCACGTCCTTCTAATTGTCAACTGAAAACGGGCATGATGCACAACTTCATGCAGGCACACTCACACCGCTGTAATTCTGTAAAACGTTGTACGGTATTGAAATTCAAATTCAAAATTCAAATTCAAAATATCTTTATTTATATAGGCTTCAAGAAAGCACTTATAAATAGTCAATATACAAAAAAAAAGAACAAATAATACTACCACCGGTTCGGAAGGTAGAATCTATCGAGAAGAAACCGGCAAGAAACTCGATAGTTACTCTTTTAAATGCCAATTATACAATTTTGTAAACTTAATTAATCTACACTTAAGACTAGATATCACTGCAGATGAACAATTCATTATGAAGTTAACCATAAATCTTTGTCATTGAAAGACAAAACAAACCAATTTGTTTTGACGCGAGCGTGAGCGAGACAAGCTGCTCCTGATGAGTGTCAAAGTCAAGTCCTGCCAAAGAACGTCAGTGGAGTGAAATTTTGGAATATGTAGGGTCAACATAAAAAATAAGAATACAGTTGTTTAATTATTTATTTTTATAACAATCGAAATTATCAAACATATTATGGTTACTATTTTTATACAAGATAACTGGTAATTCGACCTATTCCTTAAAAGTGGTTGTTCTAGAAGTCATTTGCAACAAATTGACCTCTATCAACTAGGAGTCGAAAGTGAATGGTTTCCGAGATTTCGAAGATTTAATTTTTTATTTGAATTTTGTGACTTGTCCCCGAAAAATATCCAGTCTGGTTCTTGCCTTTGTTTATGAACTACGAAAAGCCATTTATGTTTCAGAAGTTCATCTCCTGGAAACTTACAAAATAAACAAACATGTAATTCTATTACTGCAGATGCAAATAAAACGAATGATTAATTATTAACGATAAGACGAAAATTGCTTGGCATTATTGATTCGGCAATTAGAAATACTATATAATTGCTGATTTTAGGAAATACCTATAGCCTTTTTATCAGGGCATATAGCCCTATTATATAGCATCTCCCATATATATATATATATATATATATATATATATATATATATATAAATATATATATATATATCATGACAACAATGTTTCTATACATCAAAGTATTAAAAATCTATACTTATAATAAATCTGTAGAGGGGTCAATTCTGTACATGAAATATATTTTCAAAATAACTATCAGGGGGTGATTAGTGATCGATACTGATGCCAAAAATGCAATAAGTAAAATTTTTGTCTGTCTGTCTGTCTGTATGTTCCTTATAGAAACAAAAACTACTCGACGGAATTTAACGAAACTTAGTACAATTATTCTTCATACTCCTGGGCAGGTTATAGTATACTTTTCATTACGTTACAATCAATAGGAGCAGAGTAGTGAAGGGAAACGTTGGGAAAACGGGAGAAATCCATTTTTTAAGCTTCCGTCGCGTGTGCAGCCTTAATGGTAAAAGTTACATAGAAATCATGTATGACGGATATAGTCTTTATAATATTAACCCTAAACGCGGGTGAGACCGCTGGCACAGCTAGTAAACAATAAATTAAGAAGGAGAATAAATTAAATTTTCTTAGAAATTTTGTAATAACAGTTTTGGATATTTTTATGCTGACCCTACTGCTACGCACCGCATGACAAGTGATCTTTCTTAACTCGTCACATATAAACGTACCGTATATTTCTATCTCGCTCCGCAAAATGGCGAATAAAACAATACGTGAATTTATAAATATCATAAAAAAATTAGTTTCATGTACTTACGAAATAAATATGATTCAATTAGATTAGTTTTATTCTTTTTGAATTATTGTACATCGCATAAAAGCACACGAAGGTATTTAGGTGACCTCTATCCCACTTAAAACGATAAAACGATTTTTTTGCATAAGACAACCGCTCGTTTCACTCGCCGATTTTGACTGAGTGCGATTAGGCGACGCGGACCTGATTTAAGCAGTACACGCGTTATAGCCACGTCACCTATCATCCACTATTTCTTTTAATATAAGCGTACAAGTCAAAGTGTGCAATGTTGTGACGCTTGTCGTTGGCGACATCTCCCCTATTCGCTACAGTTCCGCGCGGCGGCGACAGATGGCGCTGTACGTAGTTACATCGCGGTGGCGTTTGGTTTTACCGGATGGTATATAAGGAGCGAGTCCGACTGAACTTCAAGCGATTTCACCTGTATTTTTGAATACGTCCATATGCACCTATGCGTGGATGTTGTCGATCCGGATAGTGTACAAGGCCCGAGGCGTCCGAGTCCTTTGGCCTAGAGCTCGGTGTCGTTTACAGGGCTCATCTCGTTTGTATGGCGCCCGACGACTCGGGCATAGTAAATACAGAACAGTAGGTTATCTAAGGCCTCCCGCCGAGTTATTAGCCTGCTCTTGCGTTGATCCCAGAGTTGTCACTTTTACTTTTAGTTAATATTTTCGAACAAGCAGCACTTGGTCTAAATTTATGCAATAAAAAGCATATTATGATTGAATATTTTACCAATTTAGTAAAAATAAAAAGCCTTTATTCACATAACATTTATTATATTAAGTTACAAATTTGATACCAGTTTGATTCTGGTTCAGTAGAAACTATGAAGAATGATAAGTCCGGGTTTGTGAAATCGTTATTGAGGCACCCGAAAACACTACAATATTTTTTTCCCCTTTTTGTAGTCATGATACTCGTAATAATTAAATTTATGGTAAGTGGCCGGCGAGAGTTGACGAACGCGAGCGGTCATATGCTCACAGCACGTGCTCACAGTCGCGCTGCACAGCCCGTACTGCCGCCACCTCATTCCCCCATTTATTATGCTAGCGTGTGCGTGAAATCGCATTGTATGAAGATGTTTTACTGGTATCTACTGTGACTCGGGTGTATTTTACAGAGCTCTAGCTTTTTTGAAGGCTCGAGCCTTTTTTGAAGGCTCGATCTCTTTGGTAGGCTCGAGCTCTTTTGAAGGCTCGAGTTCTTTTAAAGGCTCGAGTTCTTTTAAAGGCTCAAGGCCTTTTAAGCACTCGATCGATCTCGAAGCATTTTCAGGGCTCGAGCCTTTTTTAGCGCACTAGCATTTTTCTGCGCTCTAGTTATAATGGATGCTTATGAATGAAAATAAGTAGAGGCAAAGAACAATAGATTAAGCGTTCGTATAAATGAAGAAATATTTTTTAATTTCAAATTTTTTATGTAAATAATATCTATTAACGATACTTAATCATATAAAAACTACCTATCCGCACTCATGAGAAAAACCTGGATAAAAAAAATATGAATCAATTAATAAATATAAAATACTTTTATCCTGAAAACAACTACGTAATTTATTGCTGTATATTTATTGCTGTTTGTCATCAACATACAACTTGAGCTTTTAGTGAAGGCTTGTGTTCATTTTAAGACTTGACCATGTTTTACGGCTCTTGAAGGCTCGAGCTCTTTTGAAGGCTTGAGTTCTTTTGAAAGGTCGAGCTCTTTTGGAGGCTCGAGTTCGTTTGAAGGCTCGAGCTCTTTTGAAGGCTCAAGTTCTTGTGGAGGGTCGAGCTCTTTTGGAGGCTCGAGTTCGTTTGAAGGCTCAAGCTCTTTTGGAGGCTCAAGTTCGTTTGAAGGCTCGAGCTTTTTTGAAGGCTCGAGCTTTTTTGAAGGCTCGAGCTCTTTTGAAGGCTCAAGTTCTTGTGGAGGGTCGAGCTCTTTTGGAGGCTCGAGTTCGTTTGAAGGCTCGAGCTCTTTTGGAGGCTCAAGTTCGTTTGAAGGCTCGAGCTCTTTTGAAGGCTCGAGCTCTTTTGAAGGCTCAAGTTCTTTTGAAGGGTCGAGCTCTTTTGGAGGCTCGAGTTAGTTTAAAGGCTTGAGCTCTTTTGAAGGCTTGAGTTCTTTTGAAGGGTCGAGTTCTTTTGATAGGTTTAAGCTCTTTTGAAGTCTCGAACTCTTTAGAAAGCTCGAGGCATGGCTCAAAGAGTAAACCATTTTTACAATGCTTAAACACACAAGACGGCATTTTTAAGACTTAATTTAAAACACAGACGTGACGTGCTGTCAACGCAACGCTTTGTTTCGAAACATTCTTAAATGAGTTAGTGGTTGGTATACTGGGGTTGGTATTAGTTGCGAATTAAGTATAGAGACATCATCCGCAAATAGTATGGGTAAGGCTTGATCTTTTCTAATGGTTATTGGGAGGTCATTCACATAAATTAGGAATACCACACTGCCTTGGGGTAGGATTGCCACCTGTACTATATTATATAGTATCGTACTATATTTCAGTCAATTGTACTATGTATATGTTATAGAAAAAATGTATAGTACCTACGAATAATACTATATTTTTATCGGTCATTCCATTGTCGCGTTTTTTATATATTAACTGTGCCTAAACGCATTCGTAATGCAGCATTGGAAATTTCAGAACAAAACGCATCACGTCGTTCGTCGCTCACTTACTTTGTTAACCAAAGCTAAAAGTAATATTAAATACTGATGGAAAAATAAATAATAACTGAATATTAATGTGTACTATTTATTTTCTTGAATTTTCTAAAAGTACTATATTTTTTTGCTACGTTTTGAAAGAAATACTATTTTACCTCCAAAAAAAGGTGGCAACCCTACCTTGGGGTATTGAACAGGTTATATCTATTTTTTCTGATGTAACGTTTTCTATTTCATTTGTTATGGGATTGTGGTATTCAATTTGAACTATTTGTTTTATATTTTGTAAGTAAGATTTTAAACCAAGTATACGCAGTACTTCATATACCACAGCCATATGGCTGTGGTATATAGTTTGGATAGTAAGATACTATGGGAAATTTATCGTATGCCTTAGTTGGTTATAACTTATAATGTTCCAACCTAAGCCTTTAAGCTTAGGTGCATAAAAAGGTGTATTGGGACCTATCACGGGAATCATCTTAGGCAGGGCCGGATTTAAATTTGTGCCGCCCTGGGGCACTGAAGAAAATGCCGCCCTATGACTTAAAATTTTTTTAATAGTTTTGATATCCTATTTCTTAAAAATTAGAATAACCAATTAATTGCGGAAAATTTATTATGTATTATATATTATTTATTATATATTATGTTTAATTTATCAATTCCAGAAAATAAAAATACTTATCAACTTTTATTATTTCAAACCTTTATGGAAATAAATTAATTAAGCTATTTGAATAATTTTCACTTAAATTTCCTATATTATAGTATACAACATTTTAATTTAATACATAATGCATTAATTATATTCCTTGAAAGATAAAATGATTATTTAAAAGAATTAGTTAATTATATATTGTAAAGAAACTTTTTCCTCAGTTTCCAAATTTTGCCGTCCTAGAAAATTTGCAGCCCTGGGCACTAGCCCCGACTGCCCCTAGTGTATATCCACCACTGATCTTAGGTGAAACGGACTTTAGCAAGTTGTATTTAAACCATTCATTTAGAAAATCTGCCCGGATCCATCTCCTGGCGACTCTCTGCCAACTTCACAGGTGCTCTCGGGTCCTCCTGTAGACGACGGCTGGATCCTGGTGGAAACTAAAAAAACAAGTAGGGGCAAGAAGAATGGGAGGAAGTCCCTGCCCTCCAAGCCTTTGGCCGGCTTTCCAATCGGCACCAACACCATGCATAGGCCTCCGAAGCCCAAAGCCAGAAAGCTGCCCCCCCCCTCGCTCCTCGGCTATCATTGTCACACTCCAGCCAGAGGCTATCGAGCGAGGGATTTCATACAAGGACGCTGTCTTAAAGGCAAAACAAGCAGTGCCCCTCCCAGAACTTGGGATCGACCGGATAAAAATACGGCAGACGGCTACTGGAGCCAGGCTGATTGAGTTACCTGGTACCCAGATGACCGAAAAGGCAGACCAACTGGCTGCCAAGATCCAAGACGCGCTGGCCGGAGTTGCCCTCGTCGGTCGACCAACTAGGACGGCGGACCTCAGAATAGTGGGGCTAGATGAATCCGTCACGAAGGATGAGGTGGCAGAAGCCGTGGCCCAAAAAGGGGGCTGCATAATAACGGCAGTCAAGGTTGGAAACATACGCCCGGGCCCGAGAGGGGGGGCGACAATAGTCAACTGTCCCGTGACTGCAGCTAAAGCAGTGTTGGCCGCTGGCCGCCTCTTGATTGGGTGGAGCTCCGTCAAGGCGCAGGCACTAGAGGCCCGCCCCATGCGGTGCTTTAAATGCATGGGGCTGGGGCATACTAGACAGCTATGCCCATCCACGGCAGACAGGACGGAGGTTTGCTACAGGTGCTCACAACCCGGTCACAAAGCACCTAATTGCTCTGCCCCTGCTCACTGTGCAGTCTGTGCAGAGAGCGGCAAGGCAGCGGGACACACTATGGGGGGGAGAGACTGTAGGCCTCCTCTCAAGAAGGGCAAACTGGCCGTAGAGGCATTAACGCAAGAAGTAGGTCGCCAATCGCAACCGGAAGAAGCTAATTTTATGTCCTCATGAACAGTTACGTCCAAATTAGTTTCCTCCAGGCAAACCTTAACCACGCTGCCAGGGCCCAAGACCTACTACTTCAGTCCTTGGTTGAGTGGAGTATTGATATTGCCATAGCTGCAGAGCCCTATTACATACCACCCCAGCCACGATGGGCTGGGGATCGAGATGGCTCTGTAGCAATTGTTACCAGAAGTGGGCTTGCCCCTGCTACTGTTAGGGAAAGGGGCTCTGGGTTTGTGGTCGTCTCCTGGGAGGGATATGCCATTGTAGGAGTCTACTTTTCACCCAACAGCCCACTTTCAGAACTGCAGGTGTTTCTTGGCAATTTGGAGGCCGCAATCCGGAGGGCAGCGCCACTTCCTGTAGTAATAGCTGGCGATTTTAACGCAAAGTCGCGAGCGTGGGGTGGCGCAATAACAAATCCGCGTGGCGTGGCCGTCGAAGAATGGGCGGCTGGACTTGGACTGGCGCTGCTAAATAGAGGTTCCACGCACACGTGTGTACGGTACAACGGCGGGTCAATAGTGGATTTGTCGTTCGCAACACCAGCCGTAGCACGACAAATTCCTAACTGGCGCGTGTTGGAGGAGGTGGAAACACTTTCAGACCACCAGTATATCCGCTTTGAGGTCACCACCCCTCCAATGCAGCAGGCGCCCCATCGTGGTTATGGTCAGAAATTTCCACGGTGGACGCTAACCCGGCTGAATAAGGAGCTGGCTGAGGAAGCTGCCATCGTAGCGGCCTGGTGCTCCCCTATTTCAACATCTGTAGGAGTCGATGATGCGGCCGATCAATTTCGCAACGCGCTGACGTCTGTCTGTGACGCGTCTATGCCGCGCACGAGACGGCGTCCTCACCGAAAGGCTGTATACTGCGGAAATCGCCAGCCTTCGCGATGCCTCAAATAGAGCGCGGAGAGCCTACACTAGAAGCCGCCGACGTGCCACCCGCGATCCAGTATCAGAGGCACACCTCCAGGAGACCTATAAAGAGGCCAAAAGGTCACTGCAAGCTGCCATTGCGCAGGCCAAGGAACGCGCCCGCCAGGAGCTGCTGGCCGAACTAGACGGAGATCCGTGGGGGCGTCCCTACCGCACAGCGCGGAATAAACTGCGAGCCCAAGAGCCTCCGGTTACGGAGACCTTGGAACCGGAACTCCTTGATCGCATTGTGGAGGGGCTATTTCCCGAGGCCTCTGATTTCATCCCGCCGACCATGACTCCGCCAGCGGCTATGGTGCCGGAAGGAGCAATCCCGCCTATCACTAGCGCCGTGATTAAAGAAGCTACCGCACGCCTTCGAGCTCGGAGGACCGCACTAGGTCCAGATGGAGTTCCGGGGAGAGTTCTGAGCCTTTCTTTGGAGCACCTTGAAGAAGATTATCGGGAATTGCTCAACCGCTCCATCGCGGCAGGGCAGTTCCCGAAAATTTGGAAGGAAGGACGCCTTTGCTTATTACGCAAAGAAGGCCGGGACCCTAGTACCCCCTCCGCATACCGCCCGATAGTACTCCTGGATGACGCGGGGAAACTTTTTGAGAGAGTTCTGGTGTCCCGCGTCATCAAGCACCTGAACAACTCGGGGTTCCAGCTAGCGGAGGAGCAATACGGATTTAGAGCAGGGCGCTCGACCATTGATGCCCTGCAATGCCTGAAATCCACCACCTTGGAGGCAAACCACGAGGGAAGCGTAGCGTTGGCGGTGTCACTTGACATTGCCAATGCATTTAATACCCTGCCGCACCAAACAATCGAGGAGGGACTCCGGTATTTTGGAATCCCTCTTTACTTGCGGCGTATTCTCTCCAGTTACCTCCGGAACCGAGAGGTGGTCTTTATAAATAGGGCGGGCAATGTGGTTCGACAGAGAGTTGGTTGTGGGGTTCCACAGGGTTCGGTTCTGGGTCCGACCCTGTGGAACATCGGCTACGATTGGGTGCTGCGGGGTACACTGCCTCCGAGGATGCGTGTTTTGTGCTACGCCGACGACACCCTAATCGTAGCCTTGGGAAAGAGCTTCCCTGAAGCGTCACGGCTGGCTGCTGTGGGAACGAGCCTCACAATAGGCCGCATAAGGACACTGGGCCTCAAAGTGGCCCTCGAGAAGACGGAGGCCCTTTTATTTCATGGCCCTCGCAGGGGGCCGCCGCCGGGCGCTCAAATCACCGTGGAGACTGCGACCATTAAAATCAAAGCCACGATGAAGTACCTTGGGCTACATCTTGATGGCCGTTGGCAGTTTCAAGGGCATTTTAAAATGCTAGCCCCTAAATTTGTGCGCACCGCAGCGGCACTCAGCCGATTGCTACCAAACGTCGGGGGCCCAGCGCCAGCTGTCGGCGATTGTACGCAGGAGTGGTCCGCAGTATGGCTCTCTACGGCGCACCCATCTGGGTCGATGCCTTGAGTCGCCAAAATAGAGCCATACTGCGGAGGCCACAACGAGTAGTCGCAGGGAGAGCTATCCGAGCCTACCGCACGGTCAGTTTTGACGCAGTCTGCGTTCTTGCCGGAACTCTTCCCTGGGAGATGGAAGCGGAGATACTCGCTGCCGTTTACCACCACCAGGCAGCGATCTGCGAGAGGGGGGAGCGCCTTGCCCCGGCGGAAATAGAGGGCGCGCGACGTGGAGCACGCGCCGCAATGATGGCACGCTGGGAGACCAGCCTCGCGGCGGCGGTCTACGGTCAGAGGACCATAGAGGCTGTCCGCCCTGTACTCCTGCCCTTCACCGAACGGAGACATGGTTCCCTCACATTTCGCCTGGTGCAGGTGCTTACCAGTCATGGCTGTTTTGGCCGTTACTTGCATCGGGTAGCCAAGAGGGAACCAACGCCCGCCTGCCACGGGTGCGGCGCGGAAGAGGACACGGCGCAGCATACCTTGGAGGTGTGCGTGGCCTGGAGTCTGCAGCGCAGCACCCTGACCGCGGCAGTGGGACCTGACCTCTCTCTGGGCTGCGTTGTAGCCGCCATGCTCAGCAGTGAGACATCGTGGGCGGCAATGGTCTCCTTCTGTGAGGACGTTATGTCCCAGAAGGAGGCCGCGGAGCGGGTACGGGAGAACGACCCTCTCGCTGACCCACTCCGGCGCAGACGGCTGGGCGGTCGAATGAGGAGGTACGCACACCTCCTCCAATCGTCCTAGCGGACCACGCGGGTGAGGGCCGGGGGGCCCCTACCCGCATTGCACGAATCCGCCTGTCTGGGAGATGATTTCCGTGTGCCGAATCGTCTCCCCCTAGGCGCGGGAGGCCCAGCTAAAGCAGGGCCGATGCTGGGGTGTTCACGGTGGTTTAGCGCTGCGCGATCCCGTGGGCACCTTACATAAAGGCGTAGAGGTACATCCCAGGGGTTTAGTCGGTATACCCCGCCCACTACCATCTTGGGCGGAGCAGGGTTCTCTAATCATCTAGAGGGCCCCGGGAGCCCGACACACCCTGCTGATTCCCCCCGGTCTCAGCGGGACGAACGCATTCCCCTGGGTAAAAAAAAAAAAAAAAAAAAAAAGGTCATTTTGCGCATCTTTGACGAAACTTTTAATACTTTAGCGGTAATAGAAGAGACAGGTGTCCTCGCATATAATGTTGAGTGTCCATTTCATCATCTTCCTAGCGTTATGTCCCGTGTTTAGACGGGGTCCGCTTAGACTATGATCCAGGATTTAGCGAGTCTGGTAATTACATTGACTGGCTCGATGGCGCATTCGGTAGTGACCCTGCCCCATGCGCCAAGAGTTGTGGGTTCGATAATCGATTCCCACCCAGGACAAACATTCGTATGATAAATACTTTGGGGGTCATGTGCCAAGGGCGTGCTCGTCGCGACTCCTGCCAGTCCGATCTCTCGGATTGCAACCTTGGACCGATCTAATACCGCAGAGCGGGGTAGGGCGTTCCCCCGATGCGACGCGCACCGACGATCCCTCGTCGGTGCGAAAAGTGGCGAGTGCGGCGAAGGGGGCCGCCACCCTTCACGCCACGCCGGACACTGCGGAACGAGGAGAACAGAGTGCCGTATAGGCACGTGGAATGTAAGAGGTGGAATGAAAGATAAGATGTATGAGATGATTGACGTAATGAATGAGAGACGCCTGGATGTTCTGTGCTTGACAGAGACTAAGTGGAAGGGCAGCGATGGAGATGAGCTCCCCGGTGGTATGATGGCTCTGTGGTCTGGTGTGGAACAGAATTGTCATGCCAGCGGTGGAGTTGGAGTAGTGCTTTCCTCTCGTTTAGTCTCTGGTGTGAAAGACTATGGATTAGTTGGCCCGAGACTCCTCTGGGTTCGTATTAAACTGGGTATTACGCGAGTCTTTCTGGTTGCAGGCTATGCGCCAGTAAGCTCAGCCAGTCCCCAAGAACTAGAGGAGTTCTGGGAGTCTGTTAGAGAAATTCTGGACCTGACTGAAGGAAATGAGAGGATAATTATGTGTGGAGATTTGAATGGTTGGGTTGGCACCAAGCAATCTGACTATGAAGCAGTCCTTGGCTCATATGGAGACAAGAGAGTGAATGATGCTGGTAAGCAAATCTTGGAAGTATGTTTGCCACCTCCTTGTGGCAAACACTATTTTCCGTCATAAGGATATTCACACGTATACTTGGAGACGGAATGACCAAAAAAGTGTGATTGATTTGATTTTAGTCGATAGCCGCCTCCGCAATAGTATATTGGATACAAGAGCCTACAGAGGCCCTACTCTTGAAACAGACCACTACCTGGTAGTATGCCGGTTTTCTGGGCTTTTCAAGAAGTGGAGGCACTGGTGAGTGCGTACTCCATGCGGAGGCACTGAAAGGATAAGGAATGAAAAACTGGAAGATGAAAGTGTAAGGAGTGTGTATGTAGGCTTAGTCAATGAAAGACTTGCGAATGCGAGTCTTTCTGACCTAGATGTTGATGATTGCTGGAACATTTTGAAAGAGAGCATGGTGGACAGTGCAAAAGAGGCATGTGGATGCGCAAAGAGACGTAGAACAATGAAAGGTGACGCATGGTGGGATGAGGAGGTCAAAGCCTCCGTAGCGAGAAAGAAGAAGGCCTGGCTTGATTATGTCTCATCTTTGCAAATGGATGAAAGTATGCTTGAGATGAAGAAAGAAATATACCGTTATTGCAAGAGTGAAACCAAAGCTTTAGTGAAAGAGAAGCGTGAAAGAGTAGCTATGAATGAAGAAAGGAGACTGACGAATAGTTTCGAGGCTAATTCCAAGCTCTTTTGGAGGGAGGTTAAGAGGTCTCGGGGGTATTCGTCAGCATCCGGAATGAGTAAGATTAAATCTAAAGCTGGTGACATTCTTGCAAACCCGAACGAGGTTTTAGAACGGTGGAGTGAATATTTTGGAGAAATGTATGAGTATGTCTCTGATGTTGGCACTGAGAGTGAGGTTATGTCTGATTCTGAGGTGCCAGCGTCTGATGAAGACATCACTATAAATGAGATTGAATGGTCGATACGAAGTCTGAAAAGTGGAAAGGCCGCGGGAATAGACAAGGTATCTGCGGAGATGATCAAGCTCGGTAGCGCTAGCGTCCAGGACGCTTTCTGGTTCTTGTGCAATCTATGCTGGAGAAACGGAAAGGTCCCAATGGACTGGAGACGGGCAGTCATCGTGCCTCTGTACAAGGGTGCTGGGTCACGTATGGACTGTGCCAGCCATAGAGCCATCAGTTTGATCAGCTTAGCAGCAAAGGTGTATGGCAAGATTATTGAGAGGAGAATGAGGGTGAAATCTGATGGAATGTTGTGGGAGGCACAGGGAGGTTTCCGGAATGGTAGAGGATGTACGGATCAAGTCTTCTCTCTTCGCAACATCGTGGAGAAGCATCTGGCCAAAAGTCAGAGGGTTTTTTGCGGTTTTGTGGATATGGAGAAGGCCTTCGACAGGGTTGTACGAAAGGACCTTTGGGACATATTGCCGAGATATGGGATTGATGGAGCATTGCTTCGTGCTGCGCAGTCCACCTATGTGGGCTGTACGGCATGCGTGCAAGTGGAAGGCAGCCTGTCACCCTGGTTTGACGTCAATATTGGTGTCAGACAAGGATGCGTGCTGTCTGCTCTGCTGTTTATCCTATATCTCGACCATTGTCTCCAGAGGATTAGATCTATGAATGTTGGAGTGCGTATGGGAGACCTGGTTGTGAACTGCCTGCTTTACGCGGACGATGCCGTACTTCTAGCAGAGTCGGCATAGTCACAACATTGAAAGATGATTGCAAGGAGAGAGGCTTACATTTGAATGCGAAGAAAACAAAGATTATGGTTTTTGAAAGAGATGAAATCCTGAACGGATACAAGGATAACGGTTGACGATGTAGTGCTGGAACAGGTGAATGAAATTGTATATCTAGGATCTGCATTTAGTAGAGATGGAAGGTACTCCGCTGATATAGAAAGAAGAGTGAATGCAGGGAATAGGGTGAATGGAGCGTTAGGAAAACTTTTAGGCAGCAAAATCTTAAGCCAGAAGGCCCAGCTCGCCATACACAATGCGGTGCTGATTCCTACGCTAACATATGGAAGCGAGAGTTGGGTATGGCAGAAAGAGCATGAAAGTAGAATAAACGCGGTCGAGATGCGTGCGCTGCGGAAAATCTGCGGTGTATCGCTCACAGACTGCGTTCGGAATGATGATGTAAGAAAGAGAGTTGGTCTGAAGGACAGCGTCGGAGTCAAGGTAAGAAGAGGCATGCTCCGGTGGTTCGGACATGTGAAAAGAATGGATGACGAAAGATTGACTAAACAGATATACAATGCGAATGTGGAAGGATGTAGGAGCCGCGGAAGGCCCAGGCTCACCTACCACGACCACATACCACGATACACAGATTGGTCGTGTATTAAAAGAAGGTGATGTTAGGAGTCATAAAAATCGTAGAGCTTGTATGAAAAGGATTATGAATGTTGAAGAGGCGAGTGAGGTGTGTAAGGATCGTGCCATATGGCGTTCGGTTCTCTCTGCCTACCCCGCTAGGGAAGTAGTTATAAATACTTGTGTTTGTTCTGTGTCTGGGTGTTAATATACAATATTTAAGTATATATTTGTAATACCACTGTTGATTCTGATATCCGTAACACAAGTGCTTAAGCTACTTACGTCGGAGTCAGATCAATGTATGTGATGTATAAATATCCGACTGGATATTTATTATTATTACATTGAAGCGACTGCCGACCTGACCATCGTAACCCTGAGATAGGGGAACCAGAAAATTCTTGGATCATGGTTACAAATCCAAAGTTGTTTGAATTTGCAGGTTTCATCAAGATGTTTTCCCTCACCGTCGAGCTAGTGGTATGAATAGGTACATAGATTAAAAAAATCTAGAGGTACGTGCCCGGGTTTGAACCCACACTCCTCGGTTAAGAGGCGCGTGTCATTACTATTGAGCTACCACCGCTCTCGCAATTAGGTGTCCATTTAACCCAATATAATTTATATTATTTACTTAGATCATAAACATCAATAGGCCTATTTTTAAATCCCGTGCTATGCCTTATGAAACATTTTGCTTTGAACTAGTGAAATGCCGATTTTGACCACTTGATATCTCATATCTCAGGATTTTGAGCGCTGTTCCCGTAATGATGTCTGATCTGTGATTCAAAAAACAAATTATATATATTTAATGTAAAAGACAATAGACCATTTTTAAATTTTTAATTTTTTTTAATTTTATTTAAAAAAAAAAATTATAGTTTCATTAAACATACTACGATATACCACATCTAATCCTACTTGCTAAAGTACTTAAAGTACATAAAACTTAAATAGACAAAATATGAGTTAACCCACCTACCCTCTAAACTGCCCCTAGTGGGGCAGAATACACCTAATTTTAAAACAGTGGAATCTGCCCACGGACTAGTAAAAAAAGAAGGACTCTAGGCCACTAAGTAGACATTGAAGCTCCTCAGGTGCTCCACCTTGACATGCAGCTTACGTCACACCTTGACACAAAAAGTGCTCCAAATGACAGCTATCCGATAAATAAATATAATAATAATAAATAAATATCCGACGAAATCACATACATTGACCTGACTCCGAAGTAAGAAGCTAAAGCACTTGTGTTACGGATATCAGAAACAACAGTGGTATTACAAATATATACTTACTTAAATATTGGATATTAACAGCCAGACACCGAACAAACACAAGTATTCATCACACGAATGTTTGTCCTGGGAGAGGATCGAACCCACAACTCTTGGCGCATGGGGTAGGGCCACTACCGAATGCGCCATCGAGCTCGTCAATATCTAGTATCCTTATGTATCTCACTCACACATGCATAAACGTGGCTTCATGCTATAGTATGACAGCGTGGAGTCCTTCTTTTTTTTACTAGTCCGTGAATCTGCCCTACCAAATCGATTTAGTGCGGCAGATTCCACTGCGAATATTTAAGCGTTCCACTGCCCCACCAGTGGGGCGCCTTGGGGGGGAAAGGTGGAAGAATCCCGTAATTCCTATCTCGGATAATTTTTTTATGAGCTTTTTATGACTAACGGTATCGAACGGTTTTTTTTAAAGTCAATAAATCATTTATTTCTCACCATATACATAAACAGGATACTATTCTTAGTAAACATAGGATCTGATGGATTATGGTAGGCTGACACCGACCTAGGACAGGTCCTGTATCTCA
Source organism: Glyphodes perspectalis (assembly GCA_951394215.1). NCBI lineage: Eukaryota > Metazoa > Arthropoda > Insecta > Lepidoptera > Crambidae > Glyphodes > Glyphodes perspectalis. The sequence continues at coordinate 2,605,497 of OX596230.1, read as the reverse complement.
GGTAGTCAACCCTCCACCCCCTTACATGTTCAAGTAAAAGTGTTTACAGAACGGAAGACTAAAATTAATTTATGTAATATACCTACATATAATTATAAAAAAAAAAAATCCCTTTCCAATAACAGTTCATCTTTTTATTCTAAACTAGCTGTGCCAGCGGTGTCACCCGCGTTTATGGTTAATATTATAAAGACTATTTCCGTCATACATGATTTCTATGTAACTTTAACCATTAAGGCTGCACACGCGACGGAAGCTTAAAAAATGGAGTAACTTCTCCCGTTTTCCCAACATTTCCCTTCACTACTCTGCTCCTATTGATTGTAGCGTGATGAAAAGTATACTATAACCTGCCCAGGAGTATGAAGAATAATTGTACCAAGTTTCGTTAAAGTCCGTCGTTTAGTTTTTGTTTCTATAAGGAACATACAGACAGACAGACAGAGAGACAAAAATTTTACTGATTGCATTTTTGGCATCAGTATCGATCACTAATCACCCCCTGATAGTTATTTTGAAAATATATTTCATGTACAGAATTGACCTCTCTACAGATTTATTGTAAGTATAGATATCCCCTTACTATTAGTATTTTAAATCTAAATGCTTGCAAAAAAATATTAGTTACGTATTTTTTCTTTTGATCAACAAACCAAAAATTATAAAGATACGCTGTGTTAAAGTACCGCGTGGCGTCACTTGGTGCGAAAAAAATTACCGTCCAAGTGACGTAAGCGCAACATTTCAGATCTTTGAAGCTCTCTAAAGAACAGTTGTCATTTTACTAGTTAGTTAGTTAGTTAGAAAGCAAAAAAAAAACTTTTTTTTTTGAGTAAACTAATCTATTAGATAAGTGCCGAATTTGCAGCTCGCGGCTCTCTACTTGTTTTAACTTAATCAGATAGCGAAGTAAGTTACGTCTGAGTTAACTCAAGTGCTGCGCCAGCTCGAAATTCAAAATTCAAAATGTCTTCATTTATGTAGGCCTCAAAAAAACACTTATAAATCGTCAATTTTACAAAAATCTTTAGAGCAATGTGAATCTACCACCGGTTTGTAATGCTGATTCTACCGAGAAGAAACTCGGTAGTTAATCTTTTCAGCGTCAAAATATACATAGGTACAACGTCCCATGTTGGTCTGGGACTTGGCCCATGTCGATCTGGGACAAAAAAAAAAGAATGTGCCAACTGTGGTTCTTGCCTAGCATGTCGTAAAAGGCGACTAATGGTTTACAGGCTTTTGGGTATGTGTCTGAGTAGACGACGAGCTAGCCACTAGTCACTCCTTTTTCACAGCTTTCTATCCAACCAAGCCCACTGTCCCATGTTGGTCTGGGACTTAAAAAGAATATGCCAACTGTGGTTCTTGCCTAGCATGTCGTAAAAGGCGACTAATGGTATATCGGGTTTTGGGTGTGTGATTGTGTAGGCGGCAGGTTAGCCGTTTGTCACTGCTTTTTCACAATTTTCCATCTAACCCAGCCCGGCTTTATTTTTGGCTGAATGTGGTTGAAGGGGCATGCTGCCCCTTTGACTCTGCCTACATGGATTATGATTATGAGCGTGATGTTATGTATGTATGTATGTGAAATATACATGAGTAATATACACTTTTTTTAAAGATCTAAACCAAATCATACAATCAATGACTCTGGTAAATGCATAATATGATTACAATAAAAGTGTAAGATTAACCAGAGCAGACCATCCCCCAAAGGTGGCACCTGTGCTCAAGCATGACGTATGTGTCAGCCATCGCTTCACTCAACCATATCAGAGGGAATGTAACGACCCGCCACATAACGCCACCACCCCAAATAGCGACATGGCGCAGTTTACTAGAGCGCACTAACACAACAAACTAAGCAATATTGAAATTGACTCGAGTTGACTTATTGCCGAGTCACCCGTGGCTACTGGAACAATAACATCCACGCTGAATTGCATATGGATGTATTCAAAAATTGACTATGGAAGTACCAACAACTTGCACAAAGCCTTTAATAGCAGGTCCCGCTATACCATTCAGTAAAACCAAACGCCACCGCGATTTAACTGCGTACAGCGCCATCTGCCCGCGCCGTGGGGGAACCATCTATATCGTCTCCATGGTTTCATGCATTGCATCCTCGCTAAGCTCATTCCGTTGCACCTGCCCTAGGGTTGTCTGTAATCAAATCTTGCAAGTTAAATTTGATTCATTTCCCGGGTACCGATTGATTTGCATGCATGTGTATAAGGCGTGAAAATGCAATGTTTTGATAACAAATAGCTGATTTAATGATGGAGCTGGAAGGTAGCCATTGGAATTAAACGACGCAAGGCCATCGAGTTTGGGCTCGTTTGCTTCGTCTTGATGAGTCTTTAATCCTGGATAGCGACCAGGGTCTGATGATGGAGCTGACAGTGACGTTTAACATGATATTAAATGAGGCTTTTCTGGCCGGGTCAGTTGTATGCATGATACCTAAAATTATGAGTAAAATACCAAGGACTATACTATGTATTAATAATATTGAATCTTTTAAACATACTTTGCGGACATATCTATACTTATAATAAATCTTTAAAGAGGTCAATTCTGTACATGAAATATATTTTCAAAATAACTATCAGGGGGTGATTAGTGATCGATACTGATGCCAAAAATGCAATCAGTAAAATTTTTGTCTGTCTGTCTGTCTGTCTGTATGTTTCTTATAGAAACAAAAACTACTCGACGGATTTTAACGAAACTTGGTACAATTATTCTTCATACTCCTGGGCAGGTTATAGTATAATTTTCATCACGCTACAATCAATAGGAGCAGAGTAGTGAAGGGAAATGTTGGGAAAACGGGAGCAGTTACTCCATTTTTTAAGCTTCCGTCGCGTGTGCAGCCCTAATGGTTAAAGTTACATAGAAATCACGTATGACGGAAATAGTCTTTATAATATTAACCATAAACGCGGGTGACACCGCTGGCACAGCTAGTCTCATTAATAAATGCTAATATTCAATATCTGAATTTTTTAATGACAATTCTGCATATGGTTAATAATGTACAAATAATATTAATGAAAATGATTTTTTTTTGGTTATATAAATTGATGCATGAGTATTGACATTTAAAATTTTTATGCTATCTTTAGCGGAACATAGTGATACTGAATTACATTGTAACATCAATTTGTACCTCTGATTCACAAATAAAAATATTGTATACGCAATTTGTTTCTTCTACATATATCTCTGAAGTCAGCGTATTTTTAGTCGAAATAATTGTTTAATAAATTTGATAGTTTCGTGAGATAAATGCACGTATTTTGAATGCACGTAACTAGAATATGTATTGCATGATTCAATTTGTCTGGTCGCCCCATAGATTTAGAATTTTTTGACTACGCAAAAGATACATAAAGCGTGGGAGCGAGAAATCCTGCTGAAATACAAACCGCCCGAGAGAAAAAGAGACAGCGAATGAAGTACCTATATGTCAATGTTTTTGCGAGTAAGAGGCCATAGCGTCCCGGTCTATTCTACGTCGCAGTGAAATTTGTGAAAAACTTTGGATTATAATCGAGAATATTAAATGTGCAATTGAGGTGACTTGTTCTGTACGTGATTGTGAGGTTACACGACGGAATAATCCGAATAAATACACTTTTAACAGGTAAATACGATTTTATCATTAGATTTTTTCAAACCATATTTTGTCAAATTGTTGCTATTAATCAGTTTAGAAAAATATGTTTACAATAGTATATTGATTATAATTGATCTTTCTAAGTATACATCGTGATTATAAACAGAATTGGGGAAAATATTGTGTAAAATTGTAAATAGTTTGGTTACGCTAGTGCTTGACAAAGCGGTGACGTCACGAGTATCGATAAAAACTTAATCGTCTTTTAGCGACATCATGACATGAATACAAAGTTATTTAGCCAAGTTATGTTGAAATATAATTATATTCACATTGGGAACTCATTATCTCCGTAAATTTGTTAGTTAAGTAACTAATAATTTTTCTAGGTTTCCAAGCAACCCAGCATTGTGTAAAAAGTGGATGCGGACTATAGACAGACCAGATTGGACTCCCAGTAAGAACTCCACTATCTGCAGCAAACATTTTGACGGCAAATGACGGCAGCAAAAAAATTGTTGTACTACATTTTATTTTTAAATAACTAAATGACACCAAATTAAAAGTTGCTAATATATTATTTGTTTTATTTCATTCCATCAGTCAAAGCAAAAGTCATATCTTTTTGTCTTAGTATAAATCATAGAACATATTTCTATTTTTTTAATTTATTACACGCTGAATATACGAAGAATTTTACCATCTCATTGTTTATAGAACTGCTTAGAATGAGATTTCTTACCGACTAATTCTAATTTACCTAATATATACCACTACTGATTTCAGTCAATGCCATAAATAATTAATCAAAAATATAAAAAAGCGTATTAAATACCTATATTATTAGTATACAACTGAATCAGTCGATAATGTGAAAGTGCGTCTTTGACAACACTATTTTTAACTCACACATAGACGTCAACCAACACATGTTTAAATTTATTTTGGTCATGTCTCCGAGCCGTCTTTGTGTATCTTGTACATCCTAAATCTATGGGTCGCCCCATCTAGGTACATAGGTCACGTAAATGACGGAAGTCAGATTAATGACAAAGAAATTTTGAAAATATTCGATATTGAGGTCGAGTACCCACGCTAAGTTCAAATATCCATGTAAGCATAGCGTTTTGACAGCTCATGCTAAATGTGCCAATTTAATGTTTTCATATATTTAAATACTAGCTGTGCCAGCGGTGTCACCCGCGTTTATGGTTAACTAGCTGACCCGGCGAACTCTGTTCCGCCTTAGAGGCAATAAAAAATAAGCAGATTTTAGATGTTATTAAGTTAAAATTTGACATACATACATACATACATACATAATGTCACGCCTTTTTTAATAATTTCCCATGGGGGTAGGCAGAGATCACGTACTTCCATTTGCTACGATCCTGACATACACCTTTCGCTTCTTCTACATTCATAAGTCTTTTCATACACGCTCGTCGGTTAAGGGTGCTGTTTACCTGACCTTTTGCTAATACATTACCAATCTGGTCATGGAAAGTCCGTCTAGGTCTTCCCCTCCCAACGGCTCCATTTACACTTGCCTTATATATCTCTTTGGTCAATCTTCTTTCATCCATTCTCTCAATATGCCCAAACCATCCAAGCATGCCTTTTTCAATCTTAGTCACTACATCTTCTTTTACTCCACATCGTTCTCTTATTTCTTCGTTTCTTATTCTATCAGTCAGTTTCACTCCTAACATACTTCTGAGTGCTCTCATCTCTACTGCATTTATCCTACACTCGTGCTTCTTCTGCCACACCCAGCATTCACTTCCATACATAAGTGTGGGAACCAACACTCCTGTATGAATTTTTTATTACCAATTATTTACTTATTGAAATAGTTCACTCAGCAGTATTTCTGGGCATTACCATTGATTCTAAACTACAATGGGACCGTCATTTTATACTACGTTTTATATACGTTTTATGTCATGTCACACGGGAACGCGGTCGAACGGGATAAAAAGTATCCTTTGTTAGGCTCCTGGTTCTAAAGAACCACTTCACCAATTTTCAGCCAAATCGGTCCACTTTCTTTTATATAAATAGATATAGATTATCAAATAAACGAACCCAAAAACTTTAAAAATTATACCCATATTAATTATTCAAACTTATTAGCTTATACCTATACCCAATACCTATCACATCGATTTTTTAACCTTCTTTATCGAAATCAACATTTTCGAAATCAACGACTTAAAATTCCTCGAAAATGATACCCATATCGATTTTTTACATTTTTATCCCTACCACACCCCTTAATCATCCCCCTGAGGGTATTTTTTTGAGAAAACAGGAATTATATACCTATTAATTCATTATTTTTTTTGAGAACTCAGACAATGTATGGGAAAAACCATGAAAACGACATCAATTTTGATTTTTAGACATTTCGACCCCTTCCCGCCCTATTAAGGGATGATAATATTTTACTTCTAACATTTCGGATTTAAAAATAGATATCATTTTTAAAATAAACGACCTAAAAACCTCGGAAATTATAGCAATATCGATACTCGTCTTTTTTATCCCTAACCCACACCTTTTCATCCCCCTGTTAATAAAAAGTATCCTATCCTTTATCTCAGTATCTCACCTACCTATTTAAAAAATTACATCCAAATACAGCTATCAGTTTTTAATTTTCCATACAAACGCTCACCCCCCTTTTCACCCCTTTAGAGGGTGGTTTCCGGGATAAAAAGTATCCTATGTCCTTCTCCTGGTTCTAAGCTAACTACTCACCAATTTTCAGCCAAATCAATTCAGCCGTTCTTGAGTTATAAGTGAAGTAACTAACACGACTTTCTTTTATATATATAGATATTATAAAGACTATTTCCGTCATACATGATTTCTATGTAACTTTAACCATTAAGGCTGCACACGCGACGGCAGCTTAAAAAATGGAGTAACTTCTCCCGTTTTCCCAACATTTCCCTTCACTACTCCGCTCCTATATAACCTTTCCAGGAGTATGAAGAATAATTGTACTAAGTTTCGTTAAAATCCGTCAAGTAGTTTTTGTTTCTATAAGGAACATACAGACAGACAGACAGACAGACAAAAATTTTACTGATTGCATTTTTAGCATCAGTATCGATCACTAATCACCCCCTGATAGTTATTTTGAAAATATATTTCATGTACAGAATTGACCTCTCTACAGATTTATTATAAGTTTATATATAACCACATGTAACACTCCTGTGCGATGCGTCACTGCGCTAACTCATGCCACTGCGCCAGGTGTTATAACTCACTTCGACTAGATGTGTATGCCGTGTCCCGGAGACTTCGAAATGTGAGACGCGCTACATTTTGCAGCGCCATGGCGCACTTTTGAGTTAACTCAATGATGACTAAAGATTGTTCAGTTTTAACAAATCGTGTACAACATTTACGAAACGAATTAACTAAACTTCACGCCACATCCCTAGCGGGGTAGGCAGAGAAGATAGAGATGATTTATACGTACATAACTGTCTCCCTCGTTAGTTAAAATGAGTACTAGATATTTAATATTCCAGAAAGTCAGGTCTCTGACTCATCAGGCTAGCTGAAAAAAGAGGGGAGGAAGATCGAAAAAATCACTTTTTTTTTCAAATAATTCATAAATGGGTAAATATCGTTTTTTTAGGTAGAAGTTATTTATTGTTATTTATGTGACATCACATGTTTTGCAATTTAACATCCAGAAATTGCAAATGATTGTGATATTATTAAATTTTGAAATGTGATGTCACGAAACTTAGGACCCCTCCCACCCCTTGTCACACCATGTCACACATCGTAGACCCCCTCCGACCCCCTTTACGTGTGACGTACTTTATGGATGGCCCCTGAAAAACTTAAATGATATTTTTTTTTTAATAATTTTGCATTTCATAACATTTGGGCGCGTTTTATGCTATAGAACTTTGCAAAACTTATATACAACTTCTATCGGAGTAATTTTTCGATATTTGGATTCATTCATGAGTAATGTCAAAAAAGTGCTTTTTACATCTTCCTCCCCTTTTTTTAGCCAACCTGACTTTCTGGAATATCAAATAGGTATCTAGTACTCACACAATTGTTCCCGTTGGTCCCATCCTTTCTACTCAAAATGGCAAAGCTAAAGCTTTATTGAATGGACTTTAAATAATTCATGATTGGCGTTATCTGGCTGGCTGCGTTCCGCGCGGCGACGACAGATGGCGCTGTGCGTAGTTGCATCGCGGTGGCGTTTGGTTTTACCAAATGGTATATATATAAGGAGCGAGTCTGACTGAATACAGTTAGGGGTGAGAGTTTCCCGCTCCCCCGCCAGCCCGGTAGGTAGTAAAGGCCGCCTTCGGCCAACTACCGACGTCCTCTCACAAAAAAAAAAAAAAAAAAAAAAAAAAAAAACTGAATACAGTACTTCGAGCGTAATTAATACTTTTCTTTTTGTTTTTTCTGAATTTTTGAATACGTCCATTTGCATCTTTGCGTGGATGTTGTCAGTCCGGAATCTAACAATTATTATAAATTGACAAGCACGTTGGTCAAGTAGTCGGACACCCTGGCTGGCAACGAAACCAAGGGTCGCGGGTTCGAATCCCGCTAGGGGCAAATGTTTCGTGTGATGAACATGGACGTTTGTACTCGAGTCATGGATGTTTATAAACGTATTTAAGTATGTCTATCCGTTCACCTAGTGTCCATAGCACAAGCTTATAGCTTAGTTTGGCACTAGAGAATTGGTGTGTCAGTCTTGAGAATTTATTATTTTATTATTATAAAGGCATAAGTTTGGATATTTGTTGCTCTTCCACGGTAAAGTTATGGTGATGGCTTATACCTAGGATTAGATAGGACACAGGCCCGAAAACTTCAATGTTCCCACGGGAATTACATTTTTGAACTCCTCGCGGGCGAAGACGCGGGCAACGGCTAGCTTAAAATAAATTCACCATCTTTATTATTTGGATATCTTAAAAAAAGGACATATAAAATAAAAAAAACATTTTAAAAACTAACTAACTAAACTTCACGCCACTTCCCCAGCGGGGTAGGCAGAGAGAACCGAACGCCATATGGCACGATCCTTACACACCTCAGTCGCCTCTATAACATTCATAATCCTTTTCATACAAGCTCTACGGTTTTTTTATGACTCCTAACATCACCTTCTGTTAATCACGATTTTAAAAACATGTATTAACATTAATATAACGAACTAAAAAGTTAAAAATAATTTAATTGTACATAAATGTCAATGTGTGATGTAAATTGCGGGTCAAACTTGGCGCGAGGTGATTTTTTTAACTGGCGACGTAATATTATAATTTACCATGCGCACTACATAACCTGTATAATAAAATTAAGAAGCACCATTCTTAATTCACACAAAGTGAATAATTTTCTATAATGTAGGAGAGAAAAGAACAATTCCCAGTCAATTTAGCTTAAGTCTCTCTATCAGTGTATCTAAGCTGTTTCTTTCTTTCAGTGCATATACATTCGTAGGGGCACAGAACAGGTAATGAATGTATGTTGAATGATTAATTTAATGGAGTCATCTTTCTTATTCGTTGCGGTTCCTCGCAACGGCAATAGATGGCGCTGTACGCAGTTACATCGCGGTGGCGTTTGGTTTTACCGGATGGTATATAGATAGCAAGACTGACTGCGAGCGTTTAAGTTGTGAACGAAAATAAACCTGGTTAATTTTTGAATACATCCATAAGCAATCTGCGTGGATGTTTAGTTTCCTATAGACATTTTGCGACTGAGCCACTCACGCGCATATGCAATAGGCGTGGCGTGAATGTCGGATGAATCTTTAAGTAGTATTTAACACCTATCTGCTTCCCGCAAACCATGACCTACATTTTCAATCACTTTAGTTATACGTGATTACCACATCGACATTACTGAACTTGCGTAGTTTTACAGATGTAACCGAACAGACCGCAGCCTTGTTTTATAATATATAAAGATTTAATAAATCTTCAACGAACATTAACTATATGACTTGGTATAAATAATAATAAAATCTGTAAATTTTTATTTTTATAATCAATCTGGCTTCGAAAAGAGTTTCTTGCCAGTTTCTTCTCGGTAGATGCGACATTCCGACCGACATTCCACCGGTGGTGGATTCAAATTGTTCTATTTTCAACCGACTTCAAAAAAAGGAGGAGGTTGTCAATTCGACCGTATATATATATATATATATGTTTTTTTTATGTGTGTTAGCGCATAACTTGGTCATTTATAAACCGATTTTGATAATTCTTTTTTTGTTGGAAAGGAGATATCCCAAGGGTGGTCCCATTATAAGGAAACCAGGATCTGATGATAGCAACCCTGAGAAATCGACAGGAACCTTCGAATACGTTTGTATTTTTTTTCATTAATTATTTTAAAGCACTTCAATTTAATGAAGGTCTGTAGTCAATCTGGTGATGGAGCCAAAAGACAGTTGAGGGAACTCCTCAACGATTAACAGCAGTTACATTGTGTTTGGGTTTGATTAATTTGTATTGCTGAGAACTTTACACCTAGATGGCGACTCATTAAGGGTCCGATAATGAAGACCAAGAACAGTTAAGGGAACTCCTTAACGGTTCACAATAACTACTTAGTGTTTCGACTTAATTGGTTTATATTGTTGAGAACTTATAGGTATAAGTTAGCCATATAGATAGGTTATAAGTTCCATTACCATTCTGATGATGGAGACCATAGACAGTCAAGGGAATTCCTTAAAGATTTACAGCAGCTACCTTGTGTTTGGGTTTGATTAATTTGTTTTGATGAGGTCTTCACACCTAGATGGCGTGCGACTGTCATTAAGGGTCTGATAATGAAATCACAAATTTTATCAATATTGGCACAATACACCACCAATACCACTGACATTGACAACTTAAAGCGAAAAAACCAAAATGGTAAGCCGGCTTCACTTAGGTATTTCTATGACGTCACTTGATGATGTTACCAAATAAAGTTAAGTCAAATATGTTGTTGTCTCTTTTTATGTTTCAGTACTCAGAGCATCTGATACATTAAATTTAAAAAAAGTTTAGTGACGTCACGCGATATTTTAACCACCGACTCTAAAACTAACTGATTATTGTAAATAAATATTTAAATACTTGTTAAAGTTTAATACTTTTATCTAAGCAGTCGAAAGAATTTATTTTATACGTTTTAGTGTTTAGAATAGCTATTTAGGCAGGGTCTTATTTGTATTGTTTTATAAACATTTTTGCGGGGTTTTTATGAAGTCGGTTTTTATTTTTGTTAAAATTTTAATTATTATAGTTATATGTATACACTATAATGGTGTATAACGATCGTGCCATATGGCGTTCGGTTCTCTCTGCCTACCCCGCTCGGGAAGTGGCATGAAGTTTAGTTAGGTAGTTAGTAAGTTAGACTATATTTTTTTTTAACTAAAATAGCCTATTGTGGCAGTAATCGTATGTACATTAATCAAAAAGTTTAATTATTTTTAATATAAATATTTTTTTTTATTATATATATATTTATTTTTATTATATTAATTTCAAACTTAATAATATTTTTACCTACAATAAATATAATAATAACTAAAATTCTTATATTAATAATTATCATTAGTTTTTATAGTTTAAAAAAATCCCGCAAAAAATGTTTATAAAAAAACACAAGTAAAAACTGCCTTAATAGCTTTTTAAATGTCCAAACACTAAAAAGTATAAAATAAATTCTTACGACTGCTTCGATGAAAGTATCAATCTTTAACACGTATTTAAATATTTACAATAATCAGTTAGTTTTGGAGTCGTTGCCAGCCAAACTAAAGAAAAGTAGACACTTAATAACAAATTACCTTCATCATCAACATCCTCTTGCCCTTCTCCCAGTTCATCTGGGGTCGGCGCAGCATGTCTTCCTTTTCCATACGTCCCGGTCAGCCGTCATCAAGCTATCCACTCCCATTTCTCTCATATAATCTTTCACACAATCCATCCATCTCTTATTTGGCCTTCCTCTTCCTCTCCATCCACTAACATTTATACTCATCACTCTCTTTGTTAAATAACAAATTACCTTACTATTAACAATATGAAACAAATTAGTTATTAACAAAAATAAAAACCGACTTCAAAAAACCCCGCAAAAATGTTTATAAAAAACACAAGTAAAAACTGCCTTAATAGCTATTTAAATGTCTAATCACTAAAAAGTATAAAATAAATTCTTTCGACTGCTTCGATGAAAGTATTAATCTTTAACACGTATTTAAATATTTACAATAATCAGTTAGTTTTGGAGTCGGTGCCAGCCCGCGTAATTATATCATCATTTCGGAATTTGCGATTATTTGTTTCTTGGTGAAGGGTGGTAAAATATGTTTTGAATATACAAAATCAATAGTAAGTTAATATACTCATATTTTAACTAATTTGTTTCATATTGTTATTAGTAAGGTAATTTGTTATTAAGTGTCTACTTTTTTTTTAGTTTGGCTGGCACCGACTCCAAAACTGACTGATTATTGTAAATACTTAAATACGTGTTAAAGATTAATACTTTCATCGAAGCAGTCGAAAGAATTTATTTTATACTTTTTAGTGTTTAGACATTTAAATAGCTATTAAGGCAGTTTTTACTTGTGTTTTTTTATAAACATTTTTTGCGGGGTTTTTTGAAGTCGGTTTTTATTTTTGTTGAAATTTAACTTATTTGTTACTTTTTAGTGAAATTTATTAATAGGTAGGTAGACCAAATCAAAACGAGCTGCTTTAATAAGACAGTGCCGGTCTTATGAGACTACAGACGAAAAGGTATAACGAGTCTTTAATGTTTAAAGAATTACTTAAAACTACTAATCTTCAAAGAGTTATACCTTTCATCATCAGCTTAGCAACATAACATGATGAGTACGAGACGCAAATACTGGATCGTTTTAGAAAAAAATTATAAAACACTTAACATGTCGTTAAAATTTAAGAGTGGCCCTCGTTTTCATGGAATCCCATCACTAGACCAAGACTTGGTGAAATTGAGACTATCTCGAGAATAACACTCAATATGGCCCTATAATATTGAAAGAATTATCCACGAACTCCTAATCGTTAAGGAGGTACACCTTCCATCATCAGCTCAGCAACATGAGATTATGAATACCAGACGTAAATACTTAAATTGTTTTAGAAAATTACTAAAATAGATAGTACGCGCCTATAATACTTGAGGGTTTCCCTCGATTTGCCTAAGATTCCTTCATCAGATCCAGATGTGGTACCAATAGGACCAACTCCAGGATAAACCCTTTTAAATAAAAAAAAGAACTCTAAAAATCGTCTTACAATTCTCGAAGATATCAATATTTAAATAATCATAAACTAATTCCTAATCGTTAAGGATTTGTACCTTCCATCATCAGCTCACCAACATAATATGATAAGTACCATGCGTAAATACTTGAACAATCTTGTTGCTTGCAGATGGCGCTGCATAGTAAAAATTAGCTCCGCATAAAATAAATATAAAAAATAGATAACATTATTGGATCATCATAAAACTTGTAAAAACGAAAGTGTAAAGTGTTAAAACTCTGTACCAGTGTTTGTGAACATTTAACTTGTGAAATCAAGTGAAAAACTCAAAAAAAAATAGTGAATAGATATCTTCCTTTAACTTCAAAAGTGATCAAGGCTATCGAACTCTAAACGTAATAAATTAAAGCAAATACAAATGCCATCATTGAGACCCACATATAGTCAGTAAACAGTGCATAGTTTTTAAACTTTAATAACGGATTGTGTGCAAAAAGTTTAAGTGACTGCGTGAATCACCATTTCTCACAAATCATTAACAACTAACGCCATCTAGCGCTGAGTAGAGACTAACGCCATCTAGTGATGTATAGTTGAACTGTTAAGTAACTGATTACGAAAAGCAAGAGATTATCGCTATTCAATATTGAATACTAAATAGTTCTAATAGTTTACCAAAGATGTCGCTGATGTGTTTAAAATGCAATGGCCTAATAACAAATCGTCAATTCTTAAGATGCCGCTACTGCGAAAATACTTACCATCTGGAGTGCACCATTGTCTCTGAAAAAAGATTTTACTTGATGACATCTGAAAACAAGGAAAACTGGAAATGTTCACCGTGTCATGAGTTGATAAATGCAAAAATGTGCGAATACGTAGAAACTCCATGCAGTTATGTTACAAACCGGAAGAAATATGTAATAAATGTCCCTACTGAAAACTCATTTGACTCGCTATCTGATGATGAATATTCATGCCTTACTACAGATAGCAAACTAAATAGAAGTTGCCCAGATATAACCTTTAATACAATTGTGGATTCACAAGAAATTAAATCTAAACTAACGCAACTAGAATGTAGCTTGAAAGCAGCTGAAAATGAAATTGACAACCTGCACTCGGAAAATACTATCTTGAGGAAGAAAATTGCGAAATACGAACGAAGAATAAACGCACTAACCCAAATATGCAAATCAGACTCAAAAAAGACAACCAATAAAAAAAGTAAAACCTAACAGAGCTTAAAGAAAACGAAACTTCATTTTGCTTTGGATGAAAATGAACATAGTACAAAAGGTTCCCCCACATCTTTGCTAGTGAGACATGAAAAAAATAATCCGGCAGAAAAATACATATACAATCCTAAGGAAGATAGTGTTGTGGAAAAACACACAGGAAAACCTGACGAAAGTCTTAACAACTTGGATAGCTCCATTCACAAGCTACACATACTGGCTGATGAGCAAGGACGAGGAGTATGTAGGCAACTCACAAACTCACTTGGAAATAAGTACAAGATCTTTAGTGAAGTTAAACCAGGGGCAACCACGAATAAAATACTTGAAGGCATACAGTTGAACTGTTGTCACTATGGAAAGTCAGACTACATATTAATTATGACAGGGAAAAATGATAACAACATAACAGAGCTAAGTTCCTACCTCTTTTACTACCTTAATCAGCTAAAACCTGGAGGAAACAAAACGCTTAATCCAAAACATATAAACCAAGCAATAAAATCCCTCACCACCCTACTACCTCATGTCACCTTCCTGGAACTACGATATTCCTATATGGGTCTACCACGCAACACCGTCAAGCACTTATGTCAAAACATACTGCAAGATATCCTCAGACTAGAATATAAATATAGAATAGAACAACACCAAATCAAAGAAGTACAGAAGTTACTGAGGCATTCCCAGATGAAAACACGAGAGCACCTACCAAACAACAAGGAAGAGATCGCGCCCCCCCAACAAGATAGTTCCCCCCTTCACAGCTCCCCCCTCAACAATACTATAACCCAAAACGATACATTTTTTCGTCCATAATATAAAAATCTTATTTCAAAATATACAGGGCTTGAGTAACAAAGTACATATCTTAGAACAGCTATTGTATAAATATCCATTTGATGTAATATGTATGTCAGAAACGTTCTTAAACACTCAAAAAATTAATTATATATGTATGGAAGGCTATAAAATGGCAGCAAACTATTGTAGGGAAAGTCACGCTAGAGGAGGAGTAGGAATATTTGTTAAAGATAATACTGATTTTATGAAACGTATAGATATATCCAAATTATCAATTGAATTTGTGATTGAGTACTAGTATTATGTATATATTGGAATGACCGTGAAACGGATACATTTATAGAATCTTTTAAAGCTCTACCTGATATTTTAAAAAAGGAAAAGCATAAAAATATTATAATAGGGGGAGATTTTAATATCGATATGTTAGGAACCAAGAAAATAGCAATAGATTTTAGAAATATGTTATTATCTTATAATTATGTACAACAAGTCAAATGACCAACAAGAATCTGTAAGTCCACGGCTACATGTATAGACCTAGTCTTCACAAATTTTAGCAGAACACAAAATGTATGTGAACTAGGCCTCTCTGACCACCATGGAGTCTCTGTGACCGTACCTACTGACGGTCTCTATGATACAAAGGAAACACAAGTAATAAGTAAACGCTTTTTTGCCGATAGCCAAATACGTAATTTTAAACAGAGCCTTAGTTATATAGACTGGGAAACTCTGCTAGATCAAGCGGATAACATAAATACAAATTATATATCATTTCACAAAAAATTAAAAGAGCTACTAAATATACATTTTCCAATTAAAAATATACGGATAAAAACTAATAATAAAGCTAATAAACCTAAATGGATAACAAAAGGGCTAAAAGTGTCTTGTTATCACAAAAGAATACTACGCATACTTATAAATCAGACAAACGATGTTACAATTAAAAAGTATTATAGACGCTATAGGAAAATACTAAAAAAGGCAATAATTTACTCAAAAAAGTAACTATATATAAATAAAAAGATGATTTCAACAAATAAAACAAGAACAATGTGGCAAATTATAAAACAAAAAACCAATAAAATAAAAAACATAAAAACATTAGACTTGACATAGACAATGGAACCGTAATAGAATCACCCAAAAATATTACCAACTACTTTAATAACTTCTTTGCCACCATGGGACAGAGCGAGTGTGATATGAACACTGCGTCCCGTCATACATATAATACGAGTAGTATAGAGAATAGTATGTACCTAAAGCCAGCGGATGAGAAAGAAGTAAAGTCTATGCTCTTGAACCTAAAAAATTAATATAGCTCAGGGCATGATGATATACCTTCTATTCTTTTAAAGAAGTGTGCCACAGAATTAACTACACCATTTACAATTTTAATTAACCAGTCCTTTGATGATGGTATATTCCCCGATTTACTGAAAGACACCATTGTAATACCAGTGCATAAAAAAAGAAGTAAAAATAACCCGAACCATTATCGACCTATAGCTCTACTCCCGTCGACATCCAAAATTTTTGAAAGAAATATGGCTAATAGACTAGTATCCTTTTTTAACCGACTTCAAAAAAAAGGAGGAGGTTCTCAATTCGACTGAATTTTTTTTTTTTTTTTTTTTTTTTTTTTTTTTTGTATGTATGTTACTCGATATCTCTGAGAATTGTTAATCGATTTCCAAAATTTTTTTTTTAATCGAAAGGGTTTACTCCCGAATTGGTCCCATTGCCACCAAGTCAGGATCTGATGAAGGGATCCCAGGAAAATCGAGGGCAACCCTCAAACTTTATAGGCACGTACAACGTGTTTTAGACATTTTCTAAGATTTTTCAAGTATTTACGTATGGTACTTATCATCTTATGATGGTGAGCTGATGATGGAAGGTACAAATCCTTAACGATTAGGAATTAGTTTATGATTCTTTAAATATTGATATCTTCGAGAATTGTAAGACGATTTTTAGAGTTCTTTTTTTTATTCAAAAGGGTATATCCTGGAGTTGGTCCTATTGGTACCACATCTGGATCTGATGAAGGAATCTTAGGCAAATCGAGGGAAACCCTCAAGTATTATAGGCGCGTACAATCTATTTTAGTTATTTTCTAAAACAATTCAAGTATTTACGTCTGGTATTCATAATTTCATGTTGCTGAGCTGATGATGGAAGGTGTAACTCCTTAACGATTATGAGTTCGTGGATAATTCTTTCAATATTATACGGCCATATTGAGTGTTATTCTCGAGATAGTCTCAATTTCACCAAGTCTTGGTCTAGTGATGGGGTTCCATGAAAACGAGGGCCACTCTTAAATTTTAACGACATGTTAAGTGTTTTATTTATTTTTTCTACAATGATTCCAGTATTTGCGTCTCGTACTCATCATGTTATGTTGCTTAGCTGATGATGAAAGGTATAACTCTTTGAAGATTAGTAGTTTTAAGTAATTCTTTAAATATTAAAGGCTCGTTATACCTTTTCGTCTTTAGTCTCATAAGACCGGCACTGTCTCATTAAAGCAGCTCGTTTTGATTTGGTCTACCTACCTATTAATAAATTTCACTAAAAAGTAACAAATAAGTTAAATTTTAACAAAAATAAAAACCGACTTCAAAAAACCCCGCAAAAAATGTTTATAAAAAAACACAAGTAAAAACTGCCTTAATAGCTATTTAAATGTCCAAACACTAAAAAGTATAAAATAAATTCTATCGACTGCTTCGATGAAAGTATTAATCTTTAACACGTATTTAAATATTTACAATAATCAGTTAGTTTTGGAGTCGGTGCCAGCCAAACTAAAAAAAAAGTAGACACTTAATAACAAATTACCTTACTAATAACAATATGAAACAAATTAGTTAAAATATGAGTATATTAACTTACTATTGATTTTGTATATTCAAAACCTATTTTACCACCCTTCACCAAGAAACAAATAATTGCAAATTCCGAAATGATGATATAATTACGCGGGCTGGCACCGACTCCAAAACTAACTGATTATTGTAAATATTTAAATACGTGTTAAAGATTAATACTTTCATCGAAGCAGTCGATAGAATTTATTTTATACTTTTTAGTGTTTGGACATTTAAATAGCTATTAAGGCAGTTTTTACTTGTGTTTTTTTATAAACATTTTTTGCGGGGTTTTTTGAAGTCGGTTTTTATTTTTGTTAAAATTTAATTGAGAAATATAATTTACTTGATGACCGACAATACGGGTTCAGAAAAAATAGATCGACTACTCTTGCTGTATATCGTTATGTTGAGCATATATTAAATTATATCAACGAGGGTAAATACGGATTAGGCATCTTACTTGATATGACGAAAGCGTACGACAGGGTAAAACATGAAACTCTCCTCCTGAAACTACAATGCTACGGCATCAGGGGTAGAGCGCATGACTGGCTGACCTCCTATTTAAAAAATAGAACCCAAATTGTCTAAATTGACCACCAAGACCCACAAACTGGTAAACTAATTCAGTTTAGATCTGAATCCATAACATTGAATAGCAACTCCATTCCTCAAGGAAGTGTAATTGGGTGTATATTATTTATTATATATATAAACGACTTACCTAAATTCTTCCTGGCTTACATATGGAGTCATCCTGTGGGGAAACAGCACCGATGTACATGACCTCTTCATATTACAAAAAAAGCGTATAAGAATAATAGAAAATGTAAATAACATGGAATCTTGCAAACCTCATTTTATAAAGCTAGAAATTTTAAGTCTTCCTTGTATATATATTTTAGAAATATGTAAATTTATAAGAAATAATCCCGAAATTTTCAACAGTGCAGTATCTAGTAGTCTGCGCAATCCCAGAAGTATACATAAAAATAAACTAAAAATACCATATAGCCGCACGGAAATGTATAAATCTGGTCCCTACTGTTCAGCAAGAAAAATTCATAACAACCTACCTTTAGGACTGCGATAAGAAGCAATTTACTAATACCTAATCTAACACTATTAATACTGTGTTATCTATTAATGATCCGTCCCATGTTAATTATTAAATATTTTATATTGCTATGCCTAAATGGGTAACATGATGTACTGTAATTTGTATAATTCCACCTTTGTATCACATTCATGAAATGCAATAAATAATTTGACTTTGACTTTGACTTTGACTTTGAATCTTAGAAAATGTCTAAAACACATTGTACGTGCCTATAAAGTTTGAGGGTTGCCCTCGATTTTCCTAAGATCCCTTCATCAGATTCTGACTTGGTGGCAATGTGCAAAAAAAAAAACATTCAGTCGAATTGAGAACCTCCTCCTTTTTTTGAAGTCAGTTAAAAAACATTTTAAAAACTAACTAACTAAACTTCACGCCACTTCCCCAGCGGGGTAGGCTGAGAGAACCGAACGCCATATGGCACGATCCTTACACACCTCAGTCGCCTCTATAACATTCATAATCCTTTTCATACAAGCAAAAAAAAAAAACCGGAAATCTGTCGAATTGAGAACCTCCTCCTTTTTTTTGAAGTCGGTTAAAAATTAAAACATTGGTCTTGTATTAAGTGAGAATATGTCCTCGTGGTGGCGTCCAGGCGATATTGTCATTCTTAGTGATTATTTATGCGTTTTCCTTATTTTTGATGAGGGAATTTCAAATGATTCATTTATGTGTCATCATCTTTATTATCTGTGGTTAGAGAGCGGTGGTAGCTCAATGGTAAAGACACGCGCCTCTTAACCGAGGAGTGCGGGTTCAAACCCGGGCATGTACCTCTAGATTTTTCAAATCTATGTACATATTTATACCACTAGCTCGACGGTGAGGGAAAACATCGTGATGAAACCTGCAAATTCAAACAACTTTGAATTTGTAACCATGATCCAAAAATTGTCTGGTTCCCCTATCTTAGGGTTACGAAGGTCAGATCGGCAGTCGCTTCAATGTAATTACCAGACTCGCTAAATCCTGGATCATGGTCTAAGCGGACCCCGTCTAAGCACGGGACATAACGCTAGGAAGATGATGATCTTTATTATCTGTGGTTCCGTGCGGCGGCGACAGATGGCGCTGTACGTAGTTACATCGCGGTGGCGTTTGGTTTTACCGAATGGTATATAAGGAGCGAGTCCTCCAGTAACAGCCTGTTCTCGGCGACTCTACTCAGTTTGCCAAGCTATTTTTGTATACATCCATTTGCAATCCGCGTGGATGTTGTTCCCAGTAGGCACGGCTCTGCGCCGCCTTAGTGACTCGCGCGCCGGCTCCTCGCGTCAGGCCTCGTCACTCGCTCAAGGCCACGCGCTAAATGCCTACGGGTCGGCGTATCGTCGACGATACAACCGTCTAAGGGCCGCCACACGCCCGCCTGAGCATAGATTAATAAATAATTACTGGCGTAAGTACTTCGTTTGTTTTATTTGGTGACGCATTTGCGTCCTTATCAAATGGTATGCAATGCAATTGAGTATAATCTTATAATTTTATTTATTACTAGCTGTGCCAGCGGTGTCACCCGCGTTTATGGTTAATATTATAAAGACTATTTCCGTCATACATGATTTTTATGTAACTTTAACCATTAAGGCTGCACACGCGACGGAATCTTAAAAACTGGAGTAACTTCTCCCGTTTTCCCAACATTTCCCTTCACTACTCTGCTCCTATTGATTGTGGCGTGATGAAAAGTATACTATAACCTGCCCAGGAGTATGAAGAATAATTGTATCAAGTTTCGTTAAAATCCGTCGAGTAGTTTTTGTTTCAATAAGGGACAGACAGACAGACAGACAAAAATTTTACTGATTGCATTTTTGGCATCAGTATCGATCACTAATCACCCCCTGATAGTTATTTTGAAAATATATTTCATGTACAGAATTGACCTCTCTACAGATTTATTATAAGTATAGATTCCGCTGCGGCAACGTTTGGCCATTTGCTAGATTTCATATAAAACGCCTTTAGGCGCGGAACGGTAAAAAACCAAAATGGTAAACGATCTCAAAATGGTAATTTGAACATACGTTGTATTGAATTTGTGCTTAATATTTGCAAAAACAGATACGATAAAATCTCAATAGGTACAAACAAATTGAATTATATACCTATCCATTATGAAGGCTAAACACGTCATGCTCCTCAGCAACCTCTATGGCTTTGATAACATTTTTTTAGCCAACGTAATTGTCCATAATATGTACTCAATTAGTACACATTTAAAAAAAACTGTACCTTTGCAGGTTACAGCGTACAATTATTACAATTTGGGGCTGCTGGAGAGCATCTCCCCAGCAACCCGATATTGAAATTAAGGTAATTCTAGGCAAATACTAAGAATTCAGTAAGCGATTGGTTATTATTAAAATGTACAGTTGCTCTAATAAGGGTGAAACCATTCTAATTACTCAGTTTCATTTAAAAATCTGTATTTATCTGAATTAACGCCTGCGTTTGATTTTATATGTATAAAATGGCAAATTAAAGTCTTTTTTATCATACACTATAAGCGTTGCTTATACGATAAAGATATTAAATATTATTATAGTATAGGTATTTACGCAAACTTGGGGTAAAAAAAACTTTTATTTGCCATTTTATACATATATGATTCCTAATGTACCAGTCCAAATAATTGCTATGAAAAAAATCATAGGCGTTAAAAAAATATATAATTTTCTCGTTATTACTTATTACCAGTCGCATTTCATCCAGACTGTGTATTTTTATGAGGTACATCTTTAATGTACATTTGTCTTGTAAATACTTATGATATGACTAAAAGTTATCTAGTACATTACTTATCAGCATACACCCGCTATTCAGACCGTAAGAACCGCGGCTCACTTTATTATTATAAATAATAATAATATAATAATAATAAATTCTCAAGACTGACACACCAATTCCCTAGTCCCAAACTAAGCTTATGCTTGTGCTATGGATACTAGGTGAACGGATAGACATACTTAAATACGTTTTTTATAAACATCCATGACTCGGGAACAAATGCCCATGTTCATCACACAAAACATTTGCCTCTAGCGGGATTCGAACCCGCGACCCTCGGTTTCGTGGCCAGGGTCTCTAACCACTCGACCATCGGGCCAGTCAAAGTCAAATTATAATAATTGTTTCCGTTTTATTGAGGTACATTAAATTTCATTAAAGGTATGATTGATTGAATGATTCACACGTAAAACTTTATCTCATAACACTCAATAATTAACGAAATACAGTTTAAAAACTAACCACCGCAATTCGTACATTACCCGACCGTGTTCGGTAGGCTACAAAAAAGCGGCCGTGCAGTACATTGGAATCAGTTTTTGATGAATAACTCCGCAATGGTTGGACGCATAAATTATTACTAACTACGCACAATCACACGACGTCATGCACTAAATATCTGCTAAACTCAAAGTATGAAATTTGAACTTTTTCCGCTGGGGCAACACGGGGAGCGTAGCGGCGCGCGCGCAGCAGTCTGATCCTGGGACACGATCGGTCATGGTCGTGGTGGCATATCAAATGTGAATTGGTTTGGCGTGATATATGTATACTCTTATTCTGTCTAAACTTTATAGAAGAATTGTCAATACAGTTTCTTAAAGTTTCTTTTGACAAGCTAGATGGCTCATTCGGTAGTGACCCTTCCCCAAGCGCCAAGAGTTGTGCGTCCGATTCCCACGACAAACTTTAGTGTGATGCACACTTTTATTGGTTCTGTGTCTGGGTGTTAATATGAAATATTCAAGTATATATTTGTAATACCATTATTGTTTCTGATATCCGTAACACAAGTGCTTAAGATACTTACCTCGGAGTCAGATCAATGTATGTGATGTAGTATGATATTTATTTATTTAAAAATATAGCTATCTTGTTATGCTAATAAATAAGTAACAAAGTATCATATCGAGCTAACGAAAAAAGGGTAAAAATAATTCATGAATGTCGCAGGTAGTTCGGGCATGTGACATTCGCAGTGACTTTTGCAATTGATAAATATGTGTGACATATCCGCTGACGTTATAACAAAAATAAAAACCGACTTCAAAAAACCCCGCAAAAAATTAAAAAAAAAACACAAGTAAAAACTGCCTTAATAGCTATTTAAATGTCTAAACACTAAAAAGTATAAAATAAATTCTTTCGACTGCTTCGATGAAAGTATTAATCTTTAACACGTATTTATATATTTACAATAATCAGTTAGTTTTGGAGTCGGTGCCAGCCCGCGTAATTATATCATCATTTCGGAATTTGCAATTATTTGTTTCCTGGTGAAGGGTGGTAAAATAGGTTTTGAATATACAAAATCAATAGTAAGTTAATATACTCATATTTTAACTAATTTGTTTCATATTGTTATTAGTAAGGTAATTTGTTATTAAGTGTCTACTTTTTTTTTAGTTTGGCTCGGTCAGGAGGACATTATAAAAATATCCTTATTCATTGATGATTAATTAGCTAAAACCACAATAATTTGATGATACATTTTTATGAGATTAAAAACAATTAAAAACGTGGTAACACCCCTTTAAACCCTGTAAATCCATTAATTTATAGGAGACGGAGATGTTACCATATACCACTTCTACAGACATACTTTTTTAAGGTTTTAAATATATCTTATGTTTTATTTTAGTTTTAAATAATTTAATAAAATAAAGCAACTTTAATGTAATGAAATAATATACTAACTAACTAAACTTCACGCCACTTCCCTAGCGGGGTAGGCAGAGAGAACCGAACGCCTTAAAGTATACATTATAATTTAATCAATACCATTATATACAAGGCAAGCATAAAAATAAAGCACATTATATCATCATCTTCCTAGCGTTATGTCCCGTGCTTAGACGGGGCCCGCTTAGACCGTGATCCAGGATTTCGCGAGTCTGGTAATTGAACGTTGAAGCGTTTGGCGATCTGACCTTCGTAACCCTAAGATAGGGGAACCAGACAATTTTTTGACATACAAGTTGTTTGAATTTGCAGGTTTCATCACGATGTTTTCACTCACCGTCGAGCTAGAGGTATAAATCTGTACATGGATTTGAAAAATCTAAAGGTACATGCCTGGGTTTGAACCCGCAATCCTCGTTTAAGACGCGCGAGTTACCATTGACCAGTTACATTTACCACCGCTCATAAAGCATATTATATAACACTGTTTAATTCCTAAACTTACAAACATAACATATACTTAAACGTTTTCTGAACTTCATCTCTTACTTACTTGTGTGTGAATAATAAAGAATTTATTTATTTAATCGATTAGTAACTGTACCGATAAAAATGATTTGTATGTTAGTTCATCTCTTTTAAATTTTTAGAAGAAATATAGCACAATGTATAAAATGCATTTTTAATTTCCCTGGCGGCAACAGATGGCGCTGTACGCAGTTACATCGCGGTGGCGTTTGGTTTTACCTGATGGTATATAAGGTTCAGATACACGGGTGGCAGAATCTTAGTAACGATCGCATATTGAAGATATTCACAATTTTTGAAAACGTCCACTTGCTATTGGCGTGGATGTTGGTATTACTTACACAACGTGAGGCCTGCTATCCCTGAAGGGGTATGCAGAGATCAAGGAGCAAAAAGACCCTTAAAATACCCAGACCAGTGATTACCTGTAACTATATAAGGCTATAGGCTATAATGTTGAAGAGGCGAGTGAGGTGTGTAAGAATCGTGCCATATGGCGTTCGGTTCTCTCTGCCTACCCCGCTAGGGAAGTGGCGTGAAGTTTAGTTAGTTAGTTATAAATAATGTCCTCCTAACCGATATCGGTCACGGCGGAAAATCTCAACGAGCATTAGCCATCTGCGCAGGATATATTATAGTGCACAAGTGTGTGCGCAAACACAGGTGCACTCTCTATTCCTTCATTCTCATAGTCCGGTGAGACGGCAATTCGACATGACCGGAGAGAGATCAGGCGCAGGACCGTCGGCTTAACGTGCTTAAGCTTAAGTTAGTTATATAAGGCTGAGGTTGACTGGACACGAAACCGGGTCGCGGGTTCGAATCCTGCCAGGGGCAAATGTTTCGTGTGATGAACATGGACATTTGTATTCGAGTGATGGATATTTATAAGCGTATTTAAGTATGCCTATCCGTTCACCTAGTGTCCATAGCACAAGCTTATAAGCTTAGTTTGACACTAGAGGATTGGTGTGTCAGTCTTGAGAATTTATTATTTTATTATTATAAAGGCATAAGTTTGGATATTTGTCGCTCTTCCACGGTAAAGTTATGGTGATGGCTTATACCTTGGATTAGATAGGACACAGGCCCGAAAACTTCAATGTTCCCACGGGAATTACATTTTTGAACTCCACGCGGGCAAAGACGCGGGCAACGGCTAGCTTAAAATAAATTCACCATCTTTATTATTTGGATATCTTAAAAAAGGACATTTAAAAAAAAAAAAGCATTTTAAAAACTAACTAACTAAACTTCACGCCACTTCCCCAGCGGGGTAGGCTGAGAGAACCGAACGCCATATGGCACGATCCTTACACACCTCACTCGCCCCTTTAACATTCATAAGCCTTTTAATACAAGCTCTACGGTTTTTTTATGACTCCTAACATCACCTTCTGTTAATCACGATTTTAAAAACATGTTAATATAACGAACTAAAAAGTTAAAAATAGTTTAATTATACATAAATGTCAATGTGTGATGTAAATTGCGGGTCAAACTTGGCGCGAGGTGATTTTTTTAACTGGCGACGTAATATTATAATTTACCAAGCGCACTACATAACCTGCATAATAAAATTAAGAAGCACCATTCTTAATTCACACAAAGTGAATAAATTTTCTATAATGTAGGAGAGAAAAGAACAATTCCCAGTCAATTTTGCTTAAGTCTCTCTATCAGTGTATCTAAGCTGTTTCTTTCTTTCAGTGCATATACATTCGTAGGGGCACAGAACAGGTAATGAATGTATGTTGAATGATTAATTTATTGGAGTCATCTTTCCTATTCGTTGCGGTTCCTCGCAACGGCAACAGATGGCGCTGCACGCAGTTACATCGCGGTGGCGTTTGGTTTTACCGGATGGTATATAGATAGCGAGACTGACTGGAAGCGTAAGGGTTCTGAGTGTAAATGAATTTTCTTCATATTTTTGAATACATCCATAAGCAATCTGCGTGGATGTTGAGTATCCAGTAGACATTTTGCGACTGAGCCACTCACGCGCATATCGATACCTGTGGGCTCAAAGGTCGTAAAGGACATTTGGTCGAAAATGAGTTATTTACATAGTTTTTCTCAGAATTTCATTCTCTATCGATCTGTGTATTCCGTTTAGCGAAATTCGCATTTTTTTGTCCTTTACGACCCGCAATTTTTTCCACATTTAACAGGAATCATCCAGTGAATTTGGTGGTAAATAACATGTAACTATTTATGCAGGTTGTGAATGGTAGTAAAGGCCAGTCGAAAATGTTTTTTAAGTTGTATAGGCAATCATTGTTAACATTGTCCGTTAATTTTGTTGGATTATTAGATTGAAGAATACCAAAATAATTAACATTAATTTAGAAGGTCTTATTTTGTTATGGAAGAACTTTTTGTTAACCGACTTCAAAAAAAAGGAGGAGGTTCTCAATTCGACTGAATTTTTTTTTTTTTTTTTTTTGTATGTATGTTACTCGATATCTCTGAGAATTGTTAACCGATTTCCAAAGTTTTTTTTTTAATCGAAAGGGTTTACTCCCGAGTTGGTCCCATTGCCACCAAGTCAGGATCTGATGAAGGGATCCCAGGAAAATCGAGGGCAACCCTCAAACTTTATAGGCACGTACAATGTGTTTTAGACATTTTCTAACATTGTTCAAGTATTTACGCATGGTACTTATCATCTTATGTTGGTGAGCTGATGATGGAAGGTGTAACTCCTTAACGATTAGGAATTCGTTTATGATTCTTTAAATGTTGATATCTTCGAGAATTGTAAGACGATTTTTAGGGTTCTTTTTTTTATTCAAAAGGGTATATCCTGGAGTTGGTCCTATTGGTACCACATCTGGATCTGATGAAGGAATCTTAGGCAAATCGAGGGAAACCCTCAAGTATTATAGGCGCGTACAATCTATTTTAGTTATTTTCTAAAACAATTCAAGTATTTACGTCTGGTATTCATAATTTCATGTTGCTGAGCTGATGATGGAAGGTGTAACTCCTTAACGATTAGGAGTTCGTGGATAATTCTTTCAATATTATAGGGCCATATTGAGTGTTATTCTCGAGATAGTCTCAATTTCACCAAGTCTTGGTCTAGAGATGGGATTCCATGAAAACGAGGGCCACTCTTAAATTTTAACGACATGTTAAGTGTTTTATTTATTTTTTCTAAAACGATTCCAGTATTTGCGTCTCGTACTCATCATGTTATGTTGCTTAGCTGATGATGAAAGGTATAACTCTTTGAAGATTTGTAGTTTTAAGTAATTCTTTAAACATTAAAGGCTCGTTATACCTTTTCGTCTTTAGCCTCATAAGACCGGCACTGTCTTATTATAGCAGCTCGTTTTGATTTGGTCTACCTACCTGTTAATAAATTTCACTAAAAAGTAACAAATAAGTTAAATTTTAACAAAAATAAAAACCGACTTCAAAAAACCCCGCAAAAAATGTTTATAAAAAACACAAGTAAAAACTGCCTTAGTAGCTATTTAAATGTCTAAACACTAAAAAATATAAAATAAATTCTTTCGACTGCTTCGATGAAAGTATTTATCTTTAACACGTATTTAAATATTTACAATAATCAGTTAGTTTTGGAGTCGGTGCCAGCCAAACTAAAAAAAAAGTAGACACTTAATAACAAATTACCTTACTAATAACAATATGAAACAAATTAGTTAAAATATGAGTATATTAACTTACTATTGATTTTGTATATTCAAAACCTATTTTACCACCCTTCACCAGGAAACAAATAATTGCAAATTCCGAAATGATGATATAATTACGCGGGCTGGCACCGACTCCAAAACTAACTGATTATTGTAAATATTTAAATACGTGTTAAAGATTAATACTTACATCGAAGCAGTCGAAAGAATTTATTTTATACTTTTAAGTGTTTAGACATTTAAATAGCTATTAAGGCAGTTTTTACTTGTGTTTTTTTATAAACATTTTTTGCGGGGTTTTTTGAAGTCGGTTTTTATTTTTGTTATAGTTATTTTCTAAAACTATACAAGTATTTACGTCTGTTACTCATAATCTCATATTGCTAAGCTGATGATGGAAGGTATAACTCCTTAACGATTAAGAGTTCGTGGATAATTCTTTCAATGTTATAGGGTCATATCTAGTGTTATTCTTGAGATAGTCTCAATTTTACCAAGTCTTGGTCTAGAGATGGGATTCCATGAAAACGAGGGCCACTCTTAAATTTTAACGACATGTTAAGTGTTTTATTTATTTTTTCTAAAACGATTCCAGTATTTGCGTCTCGTACTCATCATGTTATGTTGCTAAGTTGAAGATTAGTAGTTTTAAGTAATTCTTTAAATATATTAAGGGCTCGTTATACCTTTTCGTCTTTAGTCTCATTAGACCGGCACTGTCTCTTTAAAGCAGCTCGTTTTGATGGTCTACCTACCTATTAATAAATTTCACTAAAAAGTAACAAATAAGTTAAATTTTAACAAAAATAAAAACCGACTTCAAAAAGCCCCGCAAAAAATGTTCAAAGAAAAAACACAAGTAAGAACCTGCCTTAATAGCTATATAATTGTCCAAACACTAAAAAGTATAAAATAAATTCTTCCGACTGCTTCGTTGAAAGTATTAATCTTTAACACGTATTTAAATACTTACAATAATCAGTTAGTTTTGGAGTCTTACATTATAAATTAGTTCTGTCACCGAGTAATAATATACTACGTAGAACAGAGAGTCACTGCCCATACTTGGAATGTTACTGATATAACTCGCGCAAGAACAGCGACAGTGGTGAGCAGAGTTGCCACCCGTCCCGATTTTGCCGGGACAGTCCCGATTTCGAAGACATTGTCCCGCGTCCCGATGGCCTATCGATTTTGTCCCGATTTTTGACAATATGCGATAGGCTCTATCAATTCATTCACGGGTACTCAACCCAGTCACGCGCCACCGCGTCATCTAACGCGCGCCGCATGTACATACCTCCTTCAAATGCGTATATTGAGCGCGTATTTTCACTAATGACCATGAAATGGTCTAATGTCAGAAATCGTTGCTCGGTAGATTTGATAAAAAAAGAATTGCTAATTTCTTTGAACATACACATGTCTTGTTCAGACTTCATAAATAAATACAAAAATGATGTAAGTAGAATTATTAAAAGCAGCTCGTAACAACAAGAAATACGTATGGAAAAATAAATAAAATAAAATAAATACAAATAAAAACACAAAATAAAATTTCAATTTCCTTAGACTGTCTCACATGGGTCATATTTTGATTGGACCAAACTCCGAACGTCTCTGATGGATGCCCAATCGTCCCGATTTTTATTTCCCTAAAGGTGGCAACCCTGGTGGTGAGTAATACAAGATGGCGCTACAAGCACAGGTTAGTTGTTTCTTATTAATAATACGCCATCAGTGTAAAATTCATGGTTTTGTTATGATTCTTTTTACCTAAATTTAATAAATTATCTAAGAAATATTTTATGAATAAAACATTTTTTAAAAGTGAAATAATAACGTTTTTAATCGGTTTTATCTCTCAATCAGTCTGAATGATGCCTGTAGTGATATCTGTCTGTATCAAGTCGATACGAAATCTATAATGTATGTAACTGACCAGACATGGTTCTGTATTATAAATAAGTTCTCCCGCAGCGCCGATAGATGGATCTGTACGCAGTTACATCGCGATGGCGTTTGGTTTTATCGAATGGTATATAGCGAGACCCAACTGTATCAAATGTGCTTTCTATTGAAAAACGTAGTTGAATTTTTGAATACATTCATATGCAATTTCGCGTGGATGTTATTGTTCTTAAGAGACATCAGTTGACTCAGCGAAAGAGTTGGCGTCAACTCAGCAACTCAGGCGCAGCGCATTGCGCCAGCTCATTGAGTGAATTGAGTCAGCCTAATGTTGCGCCATGGCGCAGCACATGGCGTGCGCCTAGTGAGCCGTGAGGTACTAAACGCGGTCTTATTCTCCCGGTTTAACACAGTGCGTCAACAAATTTGAAGAAGTTTGTCGCAGCGCAGTGACTTCTTTATATATAGATAGATAGATAAGTAGACTGGTCGTTATATCTCAGGTCTCAAGTCATCGAAGTTGCATTAATTTTTTGACGACAGTCATATGTCATCTGTCATATTATGTAGTATACAAGCCGATATGAGTTAGCGCAGTGCGCTGCACATGAGTTACAGGGTTGACGCAAAGATTTTTACTGCAATTTTATTTGGCGCATCACTCAGTGCCGTATATAAGTGCATTAGCATGGCGCAGTGCGCCGTGCGCCAACACATTTTCCAGAGTAAGTTGACTCGCCCAGCGTTATGAACTAAAAAGTAGTTTGACCTCGGAATCTAAATATATCCCGCGCTAGGATATATTTAGATTCCGAGGTCAAACTCCTCGGTCACTCCACTATTTCACGGCTTATAAAATGTATGATAAGTAATTCATGATTGATGTCATCTTTCCTATGGGTTGCGGTTCCGTGCGGCGGCGACAGATGGCGTTGAACGTAGTTACATTGCGGTGGCGTTTGGTTTTACCGAATCGTATATAAAGAGATAAGTAACTTGATTGGTATCCTGTCTAGGGGTGAGAGTTTCCCGCTCCCCCGCTAGCCCGGTAGGTAGTAAAGGCCGCCTTCGGCCAACTACCGACGTCCTCCCACAAAAAAAAAAAGATTGGTATCCTCTGTTCTCGAGGTGTCGAAGTTATTTTTAATTTTTGACGACAATCATATGCATTCAGCATGGTTGTCTTAATAGACACTATATAAATTCTTCATACTGACACACCAATTCCCTAGCTCCAAACTAAACTAAATAATAATAATGTCCTCCCAACCGATATCGGTTACGGCGGCCAATCTCAACGAGGATTAGCCATCTGCGCAGGAGATATTATAGTGCACAAGTGTGTGCGCTAGCATAGGTGCACTCTCTATTCCTTCACTCTTATAGTCCGGTGAGACGGCAATTCGACATGACCGGAGAGAGGTTAGGCGCAGGACCAACGGCTTAACGTGCTCCGAGGCACGGGGGTGATTAAACCGCCAACTTCCTGACTCCGGGCTGTTACTGAGTAATTTGGATATTAAAATACCCAGCCACAAATTTTTGGCCCGACCCGGGATTTGAACCCGGGACCTCTTGGTCCTTAGGCGGCGCATGCTACCGCTAGACCAACGAGGCAGTCAAACTAAACTTATAAACTAGTTCTATGGATACTAGGTGAACGGATAGACACACTTAAATACTTAAAGTTGAGTAGGAATGTCTATGTTCATCACATTATAACATTAAATCAATGAGTCGGGACAGTAAATAGAATATGGTGTTTTTTTTAAAGGTAAAACGCGGTGTCACCCGCGTTTATGGTTAATATTATATAGTCTATTTTCGTCATACATGATTTCTATGCAACTTTAACCATTAAGGCTGCACACGCGACGAAAGCTTAAAAAATTGAGTAACTTCTCCCGTTTTCCCAACATTTCCCTTCACTACTCTGCTTCTATTGATTGTAGCGTGATGAAAAGTATACTATAACCTGCCCAGGAGTATGAAGAATAATTGTACCAAGTTTCGTTAAAATCCGTCGAGTAGTTTTTGTTTCTATAAGGAACATACAGACAGACAGACAAAAATATTACTGATTGCATTTTTGGCATCAGTATCGATCACTAATTACCCCCTGATAGTTATTTTGTAAATATATTTCATGTACAGAATTGACCTCTTTACAGATTTATTATAAGTATAGATTGGTCTAGTACGTAATACACCAACTGTATTCGTCTAGCATGCATAGCATGTCGTGAAGGCAATTAATGGTGTACTGTATGAGTATATCATAAAGGCGACGAGCTCCATGGCACATTTTGTTAACATTTTGCATCTTTTTTTTTTTTTTTTTATGTGAGGAATGCGGAAGGATGGATGGAGGAATGTGAAGAAGGAGGATGAGGAATTTACGCACCGTCCAAGTAAACCTAGGTTCGGCCTACGAGGGATGTGTCGGGCTCAGAGGCGGGGAAAGCACTCTACTACCGACTAAACCTCACGGTGGTCATTCTTCGGGCGTTGGCACAGATTCCGGGCTCCCCACTCGGGACTCTACGCGAAATCTACGTCTACGCCGCTGCCGATCCATGCGGCCCATCTCGAGGGAGAGGCAACCTCGCCCCCAGAACACCTCGCGGTGCTTATGACGGCACAGACCACAGTGTCACCCCATCCTATTTAACGGACGAGGATCCACGTGTCGTCATCTTCTCTGGGGCTGCTTAACGAAGTGAATGCAGGCCCCCCCGCAAACACTCCACAGCCCCAAAGGCCCTTTTAGTCGCCTCCTACGACAGGCAGGGATACCACAGGTGTATTTGGAGCCCCCCCTGTAGGGCGCAACATTTTGCATCTAACCCAACTCAGTTAAATTTTTCCTTTATTCCCGTTGTCCCCATAACTTAGTAGCTAACGGGGACAACAGGAAGTAACATTTTACGAGTTGTTGACCCTTTAAATCTTCATTCCTGTTTTATAAATAGTATAAATAAATATCTGACTACATCACATATATTGATCTGACTTCGAGGTAAGTAGCTTAAGCACTTGTGTTACGTATATCAGAATCAACAGTGGTATTACAAATATATAATTAAATATTCAATATTAACACCCAGACCCAGAAAAAACACAAGTATTCATCATACGAACGTTTGTCCTGGGTGGGGATCGAACCCACAACTCTTGGCGCATGGGGCAGGGTCACTACCGAAAGCGCCATCGAGCCAGTCAAACTTGAGCTTAGTTTTCATCATCTTTCTCATCTTCCTAGCGTTGTGTCCCGTGCTTAGACTAGGTCCGCTTAGACTATAATTCAGGATTTAGCGAATCTGGTAATTACAAGCGACTGTCGGTCTGACCTTCGTAATCCTAAGATAGGGGAACCAGAGTTGAACTTTTTTAACCTTAGTTAAGTGTGGGTAAAAGGAAAGTGAAAAAAAAACAAAATTAATTTATTTTCGACCTTCTCACTCGGAGATGACATTGGTGAGTCAGAGAAAAACATTACCACGTAGGTGACTCGATCGGCGTATGAGTTAGCGCATGCGCCAGCCGTTTGAGTTAACTCGAAAATGCGCTACGGCGCAGCATTAGGCCCGCATCTGAGTTTAAAATAAATGCGCCAACAGCATGTCGTGAAAGACGACTAATGGTGTATTGGGAATTGGGTATTGAGTTCGTGATTAAGTAGGCGTCGAGGTAGGCACTTGTCACGACTTTTTCACAGATTTCAATCTAAGTCAGTTTAATTTTTAGGCTAAACGTGCTGCCTCTTTGACTCTGCCTAGCCCCTTCGAGGATTTAGACGTGTTGAATAACACGTTAAATAAAACAGCTTCAAGTCATGGTAATAACACAATATATTACTTATTCAATAGGATTTTGTACAAATCAAACTTAGAAATAATACGTATAATAAGCTTTTTATATTAAATTGTTTAAAATAATATAAATTAACTTAGCTAAGTCTCTACTCACTCGTGTGTAAGGTCACATGGATGTTACATATTACTATGATTTGTATTTTCGTACATCTATTTTTATTCTCAGGACGCAATATAGTTTACTAGTTTCTGTGCGACTTTGCTCGCGTGGTATATTGATGAAACATAGCTTGTGTGTTACTCTAATGTATAAGATATACTATTGCAAAGTTTCATTAAAATCCATGCAGTACTTTTTGCGTGAAAGAGTTACAAACATCCACATATCCATCCATCCATACAAACTTGCGATAGTTATCTTACTACGCTAATTATCGCGAACATTAAAATAACACATAAGCTATATTTCATCGATGTACCACGCGAGCACAGACGCGGGCAGAAGCTAGTATTTAATAAATAATACTTGTATGTTGATTGAAATTTTTACAAATAAACATTACTGTCTCTATCTTAATTTTCTTAACATTCATGTTTGAACCTTAAGGTGAAATAGTAAATAGTATCATTTGACTATTATACTATTTGTAGTAGATGGAGAGGAAGAGGAAGGCCAAATGAGAGATGGATGGATTGTGTGAAATATGATATGAGTGAAATAGGAGTGGATAGCTTGATGACGGCTGACCGGGACGTGTGGAAGAGGAAGCCATGCTGCGCCGACCCCAGATGAACTGGGAGAAGGGCATGATGATGATCATTTGACTATTTTACCTTCTTTATTCTCACACAGGAGAACCACCCGATTAGATCATAGTTTCAAATCATACTTATCTGAATAAGGTAAGTAATACTTAATAATTAAAAAAAATCTTAAGACTGACACACCAATTCGCTAGTTCCAAACTAAGCTTATGCTTGTGCTATGGTTACTAGGTGAACGGATAGACATACTTAAATACGTTTATAAACATCCATAACTCGAGTACAAATGTCCATGTTCATCACACGAAACATTTGTCCCTAGCGGGATTCGAACCCGCGACCTCTGGTTTCGTGGCCAGGGTCTCTGACCACTCGACCAACGGGCCAGTCAAAATTTTACTTTGCTTTATTATTGTGTTATTAATATTCTTTGGCATTAAAATAGTTACTTTTAAGGGGGGCAACCATCGATTATGTGAAGGAGGAGGGGTTGGTAACTAAATCTCATCTTATAGTCTCCCTATGGGCGATAACACCACCAATTTATGATATACTTTTATGAGCTGTCAAAACGCAAAGCTTCTATAGATTTTGTATAGAAATACTGAGGTGTGACGTAACTGCTCAGTATATTAAACTGACTGTTCTATGTTCTATGTTAACGGAGATGGTTTCCGCACTTAGTCCTTAGAGAGGACCATTTTACGTGAGCCATGGCGGCCGGTTCATTCAACTGACTGATTGTAAATTATTTTCAAATTAATTAAAAAAAAAAAAAAAAATTTTGATGATAAAATTCACCTCAATCAATGGATGCCCCTTAGTAAGGTTCCCTCATACAATAGGGATGATGACTGCATTAAAAAACTATAATTCTTTTTAGTCCGTCAGTTAGATTATACAAAAATACTAGACACATATTTTTCGCTTTATCAAATGAACAAAAAATCACAAAGATAAAGAGCATCCAAGTTTTGGAGTGGGGGCTTGCGTCGTCACTATTTTGTAGAAATTGTACGAAAGCGTCACGCCACGCGCAACTTGAATCCATTGTATTTTCGTCAATGTTTGTTTGACAAATAAATTCAAAAATACGGGTTCAATAATTTTTTATAATCTAACTGACTTAGTAAACAGATTTTTTTAGTCACTTAGCCTATTATCTAGTTAATACAATATCTTACGGTATAATAAAACCAGTTATTATAAATATGGAGGGAGGTAATCATCAAATTTCCTTACGAGTAAGAGGTATCTCTTACTCTTTCATGTTATTAAGTTTTGTACATAAAAAAAAAACAATGATATTTTCGGTACAAACAAGTGTACTACGGTAACATAATGTCCTCCTAACCGATATCGGTCACGGCGGCCGATCTCAACTAGAATTAGCCAACTGCGCAGGCGATATTATAGTGCACAAGTGTGTGCGCAAACACAGGTGCGCTCTCTGTTCCTTCACTCTCATAGTCCGGTGAGACGGCACCGACATGACCGGAGAGAGGTCAGGCGCAGGACCAACGGCTTAACGTGCTTTCTGAGGCACAGGTGTGATAAAAACGCCAACTCCTTCGTGCCGGTACTGAGTAATTTCAATATTGAAAAATCCAGACACACATTTTTGGCCCAACCCGAGTTTGAACTTAGGACCTCTTGGTCCCTTGGCGGCGCATGCTACCGCTAGACCAACGAGGCAGTCCCTTTATAGTGTAATATTGATTGCATTGACAGACAAGACATTACGTAGTATTTTTAAATAACCCATAATACTATAGTGTGCTGTTTAACTAATAATCATAGTGATCTAAGAATGTCACTTGATGAAACTTAATGACGTTAGTTCACACCTTGTGACGTCACCAATTATGTATGATTAAGTTGCGCAAATTACAGGAACAAATACTAGATGTTGCTTAATAATAATCCTATATCTAGACTAATACCTGTTACATATCACCTATTCCAATACTATCGATTTTAACGATCCAATATTGTTCTCCAATAATATAGTTGCGTCACTAATCCAGATCACGTACGATTACATACGATTGAAATACCTGTTACTTATCACCTATTCCAAATTGTGTGCTACAATTATTTTGTTGCGTTTGTGACCCAGTCCACATACGTATATTTTCTAGTCTCTTGCCTGAGATTTATTACTTAATCCAATAATAGTGACTATGACCCATTATTTTACTGTAATGTGATTAAATAAATTAGTTTTATCCATGTATCTAATCCAATATTCGAATAAATACACCTGTTCCTTGTCACCTATTCCAATACCAGTGACTACGACCCAATCTTATGCCCCAAAGCTTTAGCCGTCTCTCTGATCCAGTCGACGTACGAAGCTACTCTAGTGTAAACGCCCGGGCGCGCTCGCCTCGCGCACCCCGCGCCCCACGACACCACCCCGTGCAGTTGCCACCTGTCAGATGTCTTGCAGGCGAGGGGGCCGCCAGAGTCGCCACTGCACGCGTCCACCCCTCCAGAAAGCACACCTGGAAATAATTAGTTCATACATTTTAAGTTTATTTTAAAGAGCGGTGGTAGCTAAGAGCGGTGGTAGCTAAGAGCGGTGGTAGCTCAATGGTAAGGACACGCGCCTCTTAACCGAAGAGTGCGGGTTCAAACCCGGGCACGTATCTCTAGATTTTCAAATCTATGTACGTATTCATACCACTAGCTCGACGGTGAGGGTAAACATCGTGATGAAAACTGCAAATTCAAACCACCTTAGATTTGTAACCATGATCCAAAAATTTTCTGGTTCCCCTATCTTAGGGTTACGAAGGTCAGAACGGCAGTCGCTTCAATGTAATTAGCAGACTCTCTAAATCCTGGATCATGGTCTAAGCGGACCCTGACTAAGCACGGGACATAACGTTAGGAAGATAATAAGTTATTTGTTTCCACATCATACATACATACATACATATTTCATGCCTGTAATCCCCGAAGGGCTAGGCAGAGTCAAATAGTAGCCTTTACCACATTCAGCCAAAATTAAAACTGGGCTGGTTTAGATGGAAAATAGTGAAAAAATAGTGACAAGTGGCTCGTCGCCCACACAAACACACACCCAAAACCCGATATACCATTCAAATTCAAAATTCAAATTCAAATTCAAAATTTCTTTATTCATGTAGGCCTTAAAAAAAGCACTTATAAATCGTCAATTTTACAAAATCTTTAGAGCAATGTGAATCTACCACCGGTTCGGAATGCTGATTCTACAGAGAAGAAATTTATCATCATTAGTCACGTTTTACGACATGCTAGGCAAGAAACACAGTTGGCACATTCTTTTTAAGTTCCAGACTAACATGGGACTAAAAGTGTGTCGAAGCGACTAAGTATCTGAACCTTAGATAGGGTAACCAGACACATTGGAGGTTTCATCATGATGTTTCCCCTCACCATCAAGCACTTAGATGTGAAGAATTCGTAGGTACGTGACAAGGTTCATACCAGCATTCCTCGCCAAAACAAAACTCCACTTACCTGCGCAAATCATAGAGTCCAAAATCGCCTGTTGCCTTCCACCCAATACCTGATTCTTTCTACACGTTGCTAGATCCAATACCGGGACTGATGCTGCTCTCAAGATGGGTGCGAAGGATTCTGTGCTTTCTGTTGGTATAAATAATGTACAGTTTACATATTGAGATAGCGAGGTTTTTTCGGTTAAAATAAAGGTGATAATTTTGGCCAAAAGCGGCAGCAAACCACTTTTGTGCTTCAAAAACTGGGCTGGGTTAGATGGAAAATTGTGAAGCGTAGTGACAAGTGGCTAGCTCGTCGCCTACACAATCACACACTCAAAACCCGATATACCATTAGTCGCATTTAACGACATGCTAGGCAAGGAACACAGTCGGCACATTATTTTTTAATCTCCAACAAACATGGGACAAAAAACTTTAACGCATCGTCTCATCTTATTTTTTTGTCAGCTGTACAAAAACAAATACTCATCCAATGAGAGTTTTCAAAAAACAAAAACCGCCAGGTGGCGCGAGGGAGTCTTGTGGTCTTATCACTGTCACTATTGGTTTTTGACAGTACCCTTCATAATATGACGCGTATGTCAGTTTGGCCTGACAACTGACCAATGAGGAGGG
Organism: Glyphodes perspectalis; assembly: GCA_951394215.1. Classification (NCBI taxonomy): domain Eukaryota; kingdom Metazoa; phylum Arthropoda; class Insecta; order Lepidoptera; family Crambidae; genus Glyphodes; species Glyphodes perspectalis. The sequence continues at coordinate 2,566,993 of OX596230.1, read as the reverse complement.
TGACAAGACCGCAAGTCACAGTTACGCCATATTTTGGATGTTTTAATTCAAAAAGTCCCATGTTGGACTGGGACTTAGCCCATGTTGATCTGGGACAAAAAAAAAAAAGAGTGTGCCGACTGTGGTTCTTGCCTAGCATGTCGTAAAAGGCGACTAATGGTTTACGGGTTTTTGAGTATGTGTCTGAGTAGGCGACGAGCTAGCCACTTGTAAGTCCTTTTTCACAGCTTTCCATCCAACCCAGCCCACTGTCCCGTGTTGGTCTGGGACTTAAAAAGAATATGCCAACTGAGGTTCTTGCCTAGCATGTCGTAAAAGGCGACTAATGGTATATCGGGTTTTGGGTGTGTGATTGTGTAGGCGACAGGTTAGCCGCTTGTCACTGCTTTTTCACAATTTTTCATCTAAGCCAGCCCGGCTTTATTTTTGGCTGAATGTTGTTAAAGGGGCCTACTGCCCCTTTGACTCTGCCTACCCCTTCGGGGATTATGGGCGTGATGACAAGTATGTATGTTAAAAGAAATTGAATTTTTGATCAAAGATATCTAGATTCCGGTGTTTTATTGATACTTCGTTGTAAAGCCGATTCATTCTTGTTTTGGGATTATAAAAGGATGTAGTATTTATGTATGTTTTTAAATAAAACGTTTTGCGAGGTATTCGGGGTTTCATATTGTAAAATTACATGTTTTTCTTTAATTAACAGTTTTGAATAAATATAAAACGGTGAGCTGTACAAATAAAAAAAATATTCAATTATTATCCTAAAAAAACTTAACAGCCCGTAAGCTAGATTATCAAAAAATGTTGAATATGTATTTTTTTCTTTAATTGATACTAAAAAAATTAAAAATATAGCGCCTCAAAGATCTGAAATTTAGCGCTTTACGTCACTTGGGTTGTTAAATTTTACATATCTAGTGACGTCACGGGGTACTTTAACGCGCTGTATCTTCATTTTTTTAGTTTGTTGTACAAAAAAAAATACGTAAGCAATATTTTTTTATAATCTCAACCAGTAGACTATATATTTTTTTTTACGAGGATAAAATCTTGCTATACCATTTCTTGTCTAAGTGGTTTGGCCATGGGACCATTACCACTTTTTACCTTGATTATGGGAATTGACATAGGACTTAGTATCCTTTAGAAATGAGAACCAGATTTAACAGGTTATTGTACTATTCAAGTATTCTTCTTTAAAACTGAAAAAAAAAAAATCTAATGTACTTATCTAAGTAATTTAGTCTCAGTAGGCGAAGCTCATAAAGAGGAAAGATGAAAGATTTGTATGTTAGTAATGAATAAACTTAAATATAAGAAAAGGAAGGAAGCATCTCTTATTTGGAAGGCCAAATTTGGAAGGCCAAATAAGAGATGGATGGATTGTGTGAAAGATGATATGAGAGAAATGGGAGTGGATAGCTTGATGACGGCTGACCGGGACGTGTGGAAAAGGAAGACATGCTGCGCCGACCCCAGATGAACTGGGAGAAGGGCAAGAGGATGATGATGATGAATGAATAAACTTAAAAACTAGTGTACCACTTTGATTATTTTTTTTTTCTCAAATAAAGAGCTTAATTATATCCGAGTAACATAGGCATTACTAAATATTTTTTTTTTTTCAAAATATCGTAGAGTAATAAAAGTGTGTGCTAACCTGCTTGATACCCCCAGCCAGTGACGGCGCACCAACGGCCCGTACTAGCGGCCCGCGCTGACGGTAGACATATGGGTCGCACGTGGGAGTTGAACTGAACGCCGCCGCTGCGACCCACCACCACCAAGGCTATGTCATTGCTGTGCGGGCCATCTGGAGAGAGAACCAGAGATGAGAGACTAATCAGAACACAATAGACAAGATAGAATGGAAGAAGAATAGAAAAACAAAAGTGATTGGCTCGATGGCGCATTCGGTAGTGACCCTGCCCTATGCGCCATGAGTTGTGGGTCCGATTCCCACCCAGGACAAAATCAATCAATAGTTTTCTTTTTCCATTAAATTTTAATAAGTCGCCTTTTACAATTGACCAATGAAGTCAAAAGTTAATCCGATTTTGAATCTGTATTCCCACGGGAACGTAACAACGTAACGCTAAAGAAATAGCACTCACTCTTCCTGAACTCTGGGTGCGGCACCACCTTCTCAGCAAGGAACCTGAGCTCATGCTTATCCTGGAGCTGCAGGCGGTGCTCTCCCACCACCAGCCGCACGTGTTCCAGTTGAAGGGGTTGCTGGAACATAGGAGAAGCTGAGGGTTTTGGTTGAAGATAACCTTAGCCTTGGCTTTGGCCTGGACGGTGAGGGAAAACGTCGTGATGACACCTGTACATCCAAAATAACCATGGCCGTGATACCATGATCCAATATGTCTGGTTACTGTCTAAGGATCAGATAGGCGGTCGGTTCAACGTGATTTCCACTTGCTAAAGTGCGGGAAACATGCCCAACTAACTAACTAACTTATACTTCCAGTCCAGGGGCTCCAGTCGTAGTGACGATCCGGTAAGGGAGGGGGTCGTCCGACCCCAAAAAGCGGCGCCTGGATCACAGAGGAATATATCTGATCTAGGGATTGCAATACTGGATCCGGCGACATGTGCTGATTTCATGGCACTGCATTGCAGTCCCTACTAGCGATCGCAATGCTGAATCAAGCAATCCAGCAGGTTCCAACACAATTTTAGCTCTGCTTCATCTAGCGTCATGAGCTGCATCCAGCAGATATTGTCTGATCTAGGGATTTCAATACTAGATCTAGTGACATGTGCTGATTTCATGGCACTGCATTGCAGTGCTGCTTTTTCACAGCTTTCCATCCAACCCATAAACTGTCCCGTGTTAGTCTGGGACTTAAAAATAATATGCCAACTGTGGTACTTGCCTAGCATGTCGTAAAAGGCGACTGTAATTCGGGTTTTGGGTGAGTGATTGTGTAGGCGACAGGTTAGCCGCTTGGCACTGCTTTTTCACAATTTTCCATCTAATCCAGCCCGGCTTTATTTTTGGCTGTATGTGGTTGAAGGGGCATGCTGCCCCTTTGACTCTGCCTACCCCTTCGGGGATTATCGATCTGATGTTATTTATTTTATTTATTTATGCATTGCAGTCCGTACTAGCGATCGCAATGCTGAATCAAGCAATCCTCCAGGTTCCAGCACAATTTTAGCTCTGCTTGATCCAGTGTCATGAGCTGAATCCAGCAGAAAATACCGCTCGTTTGCCACCCGTAGCCTAGTTTCTTCTCTTCATGAGCTCTTACCACTTACCTTGTCGAAGCAGTGTGCGGCAGACAGCACCAGTCGTTCGCCGATGACAGCACCCCCACAGTGGTGCTCGAATTTGAGGATATCCACATCTAACATCTGAATCTCCACCTGAAACATATTTCATAACTACAGAACGCACAATAACATCGCGTCCGCAATCCCCGAAGGGGTAGGCAGAGTCAAAGGGGCAGCAAGCCTTTAATCACATTCGTCCAAAATAAAACTAAGCTGGGATAGATGTAAATTGTGGAAAAGTTGTGATAAGTGGCTAGCTCGTCGCCCAATACGCTAGGGATGTTGACAAATTTGTGGAATTGATTTTCTTTCATAGATAGACCGTATTTAAACACGAAAATAATAATTTCATGAAAAAATACGTCAAATTTTGATAAAAAAAATTGTAATTAAAATTATATTTTAGAATTCTCACTAAAACCCTTTAAACTGTCACGTGACTATGATTACGTCACAGACCGCTAAACAATCCCGCGATCTGTCAAAGTTAACCTGACCTTGAGTGAATTCTTACTATTATAATATATCATATCGGCTTGTTTGCGCGGTCAGTGACGTCATCGAGCTTTGATGGCGTTTGCAGTCACGTGATAGGGGTATGAAATAACACAATTTAAATTAATTTTCTTTCAAATTCAAATTCTTTATTGCAAGTCACATTAAAAAATAAAATTCTTTATCTTATGACAAATAAATATGTTCTTAAAATTTTATTATAAAACATAACTTTACATGATTTGGTAAGCTGTGTCAACATCCCTATTGTATCAAAAAACGTACCAACATATTACTTAGTCCAAAATGTATTTTTAAACAGTTCCTCCTCAATAGTAGTTTACGTGAGTCTTATAACTAACTAACTATGAAAGCACGATCCTTACACACCTCACTCGCCTCTTCAACATTCATGATCCTTTTCATACAAGCTCGACGGTTTTTATGACTCCTAACATCACCTTCTGTTAATAATAGCGAGTATTTTAATAGCCGTAAATCCCACATCCGATATGTAAAAGGGAAAATAACTTATCTCGATCGATTCGGCGAACTATAATGATCTAAGTCGGATATGTAATTATGTCGAAGCGTTCATAAGACTTGTGAGAGTACGAGTGCAGTGTAGTGAACGAAACAGTAAAGCCACTAAGATAATCGTGTATCTCATCATCTTCCTAGCGTTATGTCCCGTGTTTAGACGGGGTCCGCTTACACCATGATCCGGGATGTAGCGAGTCTGGTAATTACATTGAAGCGACTGCCGATCTGACCTTCGTAACCCTAAGATAGGGGACCAGACAATTTTTGGATCATGGTTACAAATTCAAAGTTGTTTGAATTTGTAGGTTTCATCACGATGTTTTCCCTCACCGTCGAGCTAGTGGTATAAATATGTACATAGATTTTTTAAAATCCAGAGGTACGTGCCCGGGTTTGAACCCGCACTTCTCGGTTAAGAGGCGCGTGTCCTTACCATTGAGCTACCACCGCTCCACAAAAATGTTAAAAAGTATTAATATAAAATTATAAGGCCAGCGCGTCGGCAACAACTTTATACTTATTATTTAGATATGTCGCAGGCAATTTGTATGATTCGGCATTTTACAAACGGCGTCGTCCGTTTAAAAACGCTCGCGTTTTGAAATATGCCGAAGGCAAAATGTATATTGCGGTCATTGTATAGTATGACGCAAGTATTTAGTTTAGGTCAGGTTAGGTAGTAGTTAAAATAATAGGTACGACGACGAGCGAAGCGAGGAGTAGTGTTAGGTACAACTGCGACCCTACAGCCAGAACCGAAGAAGAACAACCAATGTCGAAATTATAACAACTGATTGAATGAGTGACCAATGTACGTATTTATACCACTAGCTCGACGGTGAGGGAAAACATCGTGATGAAACCTGCAAATTCAAATAACATTGGATTTGTAACCATTATCCAAAAATTGTCTGGTTCCCCTATCTTAGGGTTACGAAGGTCAGATCGGCAGTCGCTTCAATGTAATTACCAGACCCGCTAAATCCTGGATCATGGTCTAAGCGGACCCCGTCTAAGCACGGGACATGACGCTAGGAAGATGATGATGACTTTTTAACATTTTTGTATTTTCAAGTTTAGAATTGTAAATTAATTTTGATATAAAGTATTGTTTTTCTATCAGTCCTTTCACAAATACACGTCTGTACACATCTTAGCAGTCTTTATCATTTATAATATTGAAATATGAACGTAGTCACATTAAAAGCGTGCAAAATAAGCACGCTTAGACATTTCTCTGCTGCTAACGTAATAGAAACATAAAAAAAAAAATGCATCTTTTCCATTCCGGTCTGGAACTCGAAAATAATGTACCACCTGTGCGCCTGGCATCTAGAAAAGACGACTAATGGCGTATTAGGTGTGTGATTATAAAGACGACTAATGGCGTATTAGGGTAATATGTGTGTGATTATGTAGTCGACGAGCGGAGCAATTGTCACAACTTTTTTTACAAATTTCCATCTAACCGAACTCGATTTTTGGCTGATGGTTTAGGGATCGTCTTGTCTTTTGGACTACTCCTTCGGGGATTGCGGGCGTGATGCTAATTGTTGCTGTGTTCGCCTGTAAGAGACTGTACATTTAGCATAGTTTATTTTAAGATAATAATTTTTCTTGTAAGTATCAATGTACTCAGTTGTAGGCAAACCTTATTAAATAAGTAAAAATAATAAAATAATTGTTTTAAGTATTCTTTTATTATGTACTAGCTGTGCCAGCTGTGTCACCCGCGTTTATGGCTAATATTATAAAGACAATTTCCGTCATACATGATTACTATGTAACTTTAACCATTAAGGCTGCACACGCGACGGAAGCTTAAAAATGGAGTAACTTCTCCCGTTTTCCCAACATTTCCCTTCACTACTCTGCTCCTTTTGATTGTAGCGTGACAAAAAGTATACTATAACCTGCCCAGGAGTATGCAGAATAATTGTACCAAGTTTCGTTAAAATCCGTCGAGTAGTTTTTGTTTCTATAAGGAACATACAGACAGACAGACAGACAGACAGACAAAAATTTTACTGATTGCATTTTTGGCATCAGTATCGATCACTAATCACCCCCTGATAGTTATTTTGAAAATATAGGTATTTCATGTACAGAATTGACCTCTCTACAGATTTATTTTAAGTATAGATATATCACTAGTATTCACTTTACTGTGGTATTACTCAATGTTTACAACGTGAGGTCAAAATAAATGACATTTTTTATCCATATTCGTTTTACCAGACCTTATGTAAGAGCAAACATTGACATAATACCCTGCTTTTGGATAATGAAACCAAACCTGTTTAGGGCTGATTTTCAACAGTCAGATAAAAGATAACAATCGAATAAATCACAATCCGGATGATTGTAAAATGTCATTGCCTGTTTCATAAGTAAAATACCGTATGATGTCCGCAAATTGGTGACTTTATACTTTATCAGTTGGTTAATCCTTATTTGACCATTAAAAAATCGGCCCTTAACCGACTTCAAAAAAAAGGAGAAGGTTCTAAATTTGACTGTTTTTTTTTGTATGTATGTGATTGGAAGGTTTATTTCTAGCAATGTTTTTATTATTATTTATGGTAGTTCAATGGTAAAGATATGCGTGGGGTGTGTATTTTTACACATTTAACGCAAACCCGAAACGGTAGGCAGCATTTCCAAGTCTGAGCTAACCCATTTCACACCCTTATTAAAACCCCTTATAATTCAATCGAAACCCCCACCATTCAAACCCCTTTATTAAATTGAATTAAAAATTTCCGTTGAATATAGTTTTAAATTATTTTGCCGTATAAAAAACAATTGAGCATCACAAAAACAATGGTTACAGAACAACAACCTCTTTTTTGCTTAACCTCAAAATCCAGCCAAAGAGGTTGCATAAAAACGCAAAGGAAACAATACAATCGATGTGTCGGGAGGCCGAGTGAAAGTGCGCCACAATACTCCACAATGTGTGAGCGTATGGCGTCCATCTGTCAAAGTGACGCGCGCTTTGTTTTGGCGGGAAGGCATCTCCGTTTAGGGTACCGCTATAGAGTAGAATAAACCTGCTATTTGATTCTTTAAAGGATATTTTACTGGCTTAATTTAAGATTTGTCCCATGTTGGTCTGGGACTTGGCCCATGCTGATCTGGGACAAAAAAAAAAGAATGTGCCAACTGTGGTTCTTGCCTGGCATGTCGTAAAAGGCGACTAATGGTTTACGGGCTTTTGGGTATGTGACTAAGTAGGCGACGAGCTAGCCACTTGTCACTCCTTTTCTACAGCTTTCCATCCAACCCAGCCCACTGTCCCATGTTGGTCTGGGACTTAAAAAGAATATGCCAACTGTGGTTCTTGCCTAGCATGACATGACAATGTATGGTAGATTCATATTATTAGTTGATTTTCCTGTTGAATTGACGATTTATAAGTGTTTGTTTCAAACCTATATAAATAAAGAGTATTTTGACTGTGACTTTGACTTTGACTTTATGTAATATTGTTACACACGATACGATGTTTTTTGTAAAAGTACAAACAACTCGAATGGAAATACTGCGTTAATAAGCCCTTCAACTTTGCCTGTAATCATTCATTATGTTTCTAGTTCAACTGAAATCCATGAATATTCAGTGCGTGGTTATATATTCATGTATGTAAGGTACTATGTATGAAATTTGCGCGCTAAAAAAAACTGCAAATACAAGCTTATCGGGAAAATGGATCATCACATGTGTTTTATCTGCGGAACCTACTCCATGGAATTCGGTCTAATACATAAAGACTATTGCGGATCTGTGTTTTTTCCAAAATAAAAATATAATGTCCAATGTTGGTCTGGGACTTAAAAAAAATGTGCAAATTGTGTTCCACACCTAGCATGTCGTAAAATACAACGGTATATCGGATTTTGGGAACTTACTTACGAGCTAGTCACTTGTTACTACTTTTTCACAGTTTTCCTAGGTGAAATGTTGTTGATGTTGACTCTGCCTACCCCTTCGGGGATTATGGGCGTGAAGCATGTATATTAGTAATAATAGAGGCATGCCAAAATTTTGCGCAACCGGTTAAGTAGTAGTACATGACTAAAGACGTAACAGATAGAAAGAGTTATTTAAGCTTTTAGTACAGTCAAATAAATAAATAATAAATCAATTCTCCATACTGACACACCAATACTCTTATAACAAGCTAAGCTTATGCTTGTACTATGGATGCTAGGTGAACGGATAGACATACTTAAATACGTTTATAAACAGCCATGTCTCGAGCACAAATGTCCATGTTCATCACACAAAAAGCGAGATTCAAACCTTGGTTTCGTGACCACTCGACCAACGGGCCAGTTAACTGGTAAAAATGTAGGGTTTCTACGGCGTACAAATGGCACTGATTGGCGAAAATACACATTCGCTAATAATAAAAGTGAATGTACTTCTTAAAGCACTGAAAAAAACTAAATACAACAAGTCTTTTTAAGTATTTCGTAGTACGCTGTATATGATTGGTTTAAGACCAGGTTGCAAGATGTTCATTTTGATAAAATTGCTGCACTTTAATGAAAGATTTTAATAAACAAATAAAATAAAATAAATATCCGACTACATCACATACATTGATCTGACTCCGAGGTAAGTAGCTTAAGGACTTGTGTTACGGATATCAGAATCAATAGTGGTATTACAAATGTATACATAAATATTGGATATTATCACCCAGACACAGAACAAACACAAGTATTCATCATACGAATGTTTGTCCTGTGAGGATGGCGCTAGTATACAAATATTTTTTTTATTTATTTATGGAACTAAACTTTGTTACATTATCTTTAAAAACAAAAATTATAATTGGTAACTCTATCACTAATTCGTTTGTATACTACTAAAAATGTAAATAAAAAAAATATATCTACCGAACTACGCCACAACAGAGCGTTCGCGCTTGCCCGGATAATTTCCACGAAGGTTAAGCAAGGAGGTTACATAACACCGCCATCTTTGTTGCATTGTTTTTTTAATTTCAGTCTCGGTTAATTGCACTTTGGTTTTTTGCATGAAGTAACTATTTTCGGTAAGATTGTTTTGACGTTTAGCCTAGTGGTTAGAGATCAAGATATCGAAGGTCGTAGGTTCAAATAAATAGAGGTGATAACTTAATGGTGAAGACACATACCGTATATGTGAGGGATTTTAATTCAAACCCGGCACGCACTTCTGGATTTTTCCAATTTATGTACGTATTTATTGATGCCGCATTCGGTAGTGACGCTGCATGCGCCAAGAGCTGTGGGTTCGATCCCCACCCAGGACAAGCATTCGTGTGATGAATACTTGTGTTTGTTCTGTGTCTGGGTGTTAATATCCAATATTTAAGTGTATATTTGTATTACCACTGTTGTTTCTAATATCCGTAACATAAGTGCTTAAGCTACTTACCTCGGCGTCAGATTAATGAATGTGATGTAGTCTGATATTTGTACCACTAGTTCGAATAAAACATTGTGGAAAATCTCGCACATTTACAAATAACTATAGACGTGTAAGTATGATCTAATTTACCTTTAATGGCTGAGGATCAAGATCATGCTGAAGAAAAGAGTACAAAAAAGTGCACAGCTGTCACGGACTATAAAACAAGAAGGATTCCGCACCATTAACTAGACGTTGAGGCTCCTCAGGTGATCCAACTTGACACGCAACTTACGTGACACATTGTTATAATAAGCGCTCCAAATGACAGATATCCGATATCTGGTATCCATAGGTATCTCACTCACACATGCATAAACATGGCTTCACGCTGTAGTATGATAGCGTGGAGTCCTTCTTTTTTTACTAGTCCGTGACAGCTGTACAGCTTAGTAGAGACATTACTACAGCCTTCTTTGACGCCGTGGCTGGGCCAGGTCGGAACACATGTCCTTTCAAGGTTTATAACTAAACTAGTTTCTGCCCGCGGCGTTGCTCGCTCGTTGATGACACATAGCTTATGTGTTATTCTAATGTATAAGCTGTACATTTTTAAAGTTTCATTAAAATCCGAATTCGAACCGGTGACCCTTGATTTCGTGGCCAGGGTCTCTGACAACTCGACCAACGTCCCAGTCAGAATGGATGTTATTATTAAATATGCGACCTACCCTAATACTACCCTCGATCCAAGGTTTAGTTACACTCTTAATTTAAACTAATATTATAAAGAGGAAAGCTTTGATTGTTTTTTCGTATTGAATCATTGAACTATTATTACTAGCGTATGGAACCGACGCAGCGAACAAGTTTTTTGCGCCGTACGTTGTTGCCGATCGGCAACAACTCGTTTTGTCACTCGCCTACGTTCACGCGTAAGCGCCATGAAATTCACGGCGTTTACGACGTTTTGGTCGCGAGAAAAATCTACTCTATGAGCGATCTAGCGCTGCGTGTTTTAATAGCTTAATTAGACGACATTGTTAGTTTTAGCGCTGCAAATGCTGAAACACGCTCAGTCCATGCTTCGTGATAATATTTTTGTTTGACATAGCTCCTCTATACGTAGAATTAAAAGCTCAATGTATTGAATAGGCTCCGAAACCACTGGACCGATTTGAAAAATGTTTTCACCAATGGGAAACTAATTCATCAGCGAGTAACATAGGCTATATTTTTTCCCTGTATTCCTACGGGAACGGGAACTACGCGGGTGAAACCGCGGGGCGCTGCTATGCAATAATAATAATAATAATAAATAATAATGTCCTCCTAACCGATATCGGTTACGGCGGCCAATCTCAACGAGGATTAGCCAACGCAGAAGATATTATAGTGCACAAGTGTGTGCGCAAACACAGGCGCACTCTCTATTCCTTCACTCTCATAGTCCGGTGAGACGGCACCGACATGACCGGAGAGAGGTCAGGCGCAGGACCAACGGCTTAACGTGCTTTCCGAGGCACGGGGGTGATTAAACCGCCATCTTCCTAACTCCGGGCTGTTACTGAGTAATTTGGATATTGAAATACCCAGCCACAAATTTTTGGCCCGACCCGGGATTTGAACCCGGGACCTCTTGGTCCTTAGGCGGCGCATGCTACCACTAGACCAACGAGGCAGTGCTATGCAATAACTAAGATGATGAGTAAACCAAGTCTCACCTGCCAAGGGAACGCGCCATAGGGCGTCTCCGTTCCTCCCACGATCTTCCCAGTCCTCCGAGGGTTGAAGTCGACCGTCCTAGTCCCGCATTGTATCATTTCCTTCTCGTTTTGGTTTGATATCGAGTTCTGGTTGAAATAGTTTGTGGAGAAGCTGGTGAAAGCCTTGGACGGTCTGGTTCGATTTTTATAGAATTCCATGTGGTTCACTCTGTTCAGGAAATATTCGGCATTTGAGGTGTTGAATAGGAGGAATAGCAGGAGAATCATTTTGTTTTTCATTTTGCTTGTTGTTGAATGGGGATTTTTGTAAATGGCTGTAGTTTTCTTTTGTGGTGGAAAGGTATTTTTTTGGGTTTTTAGAAAAAAAGATCAGGAGCTAATTTTGTTTTGGTGAAATAAGTTTTTTTCATATAAGCACTCAATGTTTTCTTTTCAAATAATGTATTTAGGAATTTATTTTCTTCAAGTTTTATAATAATTGTTTCTTCAATATGATCTCGTAATTATAACACAGTTTTTAAAGATATCTTAAAACCTATTAATTAGACACTTCTTTTTAAGTTTTCCGAAGATATCACTGTATTTCACACGCGACTAACTGTTATAATTATATAAACGTTCAGAAAAGAATTTTCACTATTTCACAAAATTTACAGTTCTATTACCAAATTTAAGTCAATCCGTAGAAATAACAAGTAAAGCCTTAAAATATCCACTAATCTTTTTCAATTTCCCGCCACACCTTTCAGCTGACACTTTTTTTATTTATTAAACGTGCGCACGATTTGCGATCCAAAATTGAAATGAGGTTCGATTGGATGCTTGTTTTTTTAAAGCGTCGAACTCGACTGAGACATATGACACACACAGCAATGTATGTCAGTGGACCAGTCCCGAGATGCAACGAATAAAAAATATTGAACACCTCTGTGGTCGATTTCTTTATCTGTGGGTCAAGGTGAGAAATGCGTTTTGTCTATGAAAAGCGGCGCTGAAAAGGATAATTGATCTGGTGAGAGTTGTATCTTAAAGTTTGATGGAGACTATTGATGCAGAGAGAACGGATTGAATGTCTTATAGGACAAAAACATAGGTGAACTGGTTTATTATCTCGTTCTTTCTAATACCTAATGGCCTATTTATAATGAAAAACTTGATTAAAGGACGATTTACAACATTTTTTTTTTGATGATTTTCTTTACAAAACGAAGATAAAAATTTTCACGACTGAAGTTTATACCAAACAATATAGGCTTATTTAAATATTAAAATAATGAATATATCCCACTGGACATACGATGATCCAAATTGTCTAGTTTCCCTGTTAAAATTACGAACAGACCGGCAGTCGATTCAATGTAATTACCAGAATCGCTAACTCCTGTATCATGGTCTAAACGGACTCCGATTAAGCACAGGACGTAACGCTAGAAGGATGATTTTACACATAGATACACTCTTAGTGACAAATCAAATTTCACACAGGAGGAGCCGTTAGCAAAAGCTAGAATAAGGATTTCTTTTTTGTAACTAGCTAACTAATAAACTTCACGCCACTTCCCTAGCGGAGTAGGCAGAGACTAGAGAGAACTGAAGGCCATATGGCACGATCCGATTTTTTTTAAGTAAGTAATAACATACATAACATCACGCCCGTAATCCCCGAAGGGGTAGGCAGAGTCAAAGGAGCAGCAAGCCCCTTCAACCACATTCAAGCCAAAAACAAAACTGGCCCCGGTTAGACGGAAAATTATAAAAAAAGTTGTGACAAGTGGCTAGCTCGTCGCCTACACAATCACATATCGATATAATATCATCACTGTCCACTATTAGTCTAGGACTTAAAAATAATGTGCCAACTGTATATCTTGCCTAGCATGACGTAAAAGACGACTAATGGTAAGTTACCTATTAAACTTCACGCCACTTCCCTAGCGGGGTAGGCAGAGAGAACCGAACGCCATATGGCACGATCCTTACACACCTCACTCGCCTCTTCAACATTCATAATCCTTTTCATACAAGCTCTGAATTGAAGTGGCGTGAAGTTTAGTTAGTTAGTTTTAGTTTTACCTATTATTTTTATAGAAATATATTTCGTGTAATCTGTTACAATAAATATTGTAACAGATTTATCTGAAGACACATTTCCCAGTCTGCAGCCACCACTGCAATCTGTATTTGCATCCCAATGTCAGTATGCAAGTTCGTTTAGCATCGTTAGCTGATAAATCTTGCATTTTTCTTGTTAAGGCTCCATTTTCATTGTGTGAAATTTATTGAATGAACGGCCAAGTGAGTATTAGGTAATACATATTTTTAAGTACATAATACATATTTTTTTATAAGGTTTTTTAAGTGTTTAAAGAGGCCTGCTGTCCCTTTGCCTCTGCCTACCCCTTCGGGGATTACAGGCGTGAAGTTATGTATTTATGTATATTTTTTAACATAAAGCATTTATCTAACTCATTTATATACATACATACATACACCATATTCGGCCAAAAATAGAACTAGGCTGGGTTAGATGGACAATTATAAAAAAATGGCTCGTCAACTACACAATTACATACCCAAAACCCGATACACCATTAGTCGCCATTTATGACATGTAAGACAAGGAACACAGGCACATTATTTTTAATATCACAGACTAACATGGGACAAATATAATGTTAATATAATATTAGTCATCTTCCTAGCGTTATGTCCCGTGTTTAGACGGGGTCCGCTTAGACAATGATCCAGGTTTTAGCGAGTCTGGTAATTATATTGAAGCGACTGCCGATCTGACCTTCGTAACCCTAAGATAGGGGAACCAGACAATTTTTGGATCATGGTTACAAATCCAAAGTTGTTTGAATTTGCAGGTTTCATCACGATTTCTTCATTCACCGTCGAGCTAGTGGTATAATACGTACATAGATTTGAAATTAATTTTTTAACGAAAATAAAAACCGACTTCAAAAATAACATACATACATAACATCACGCCCATGATCCCCGAAGGGGTGGGCAGAGTCAAAGGGGCAGCATACCCGTTCAACCACGTTCAGCCGAAAATAAAGCTGGGCTGGGTTAGATGGAAAATTGTAAAAAAGCAGTGACAAGCGGCTAACCTGTCGCCTACACAATCACACACCCAAAATCCGATATACCATTAGTCGCTTTTTACGACATGCTAGGCAAGAACCACAGTTGGCATATTCTTTTTAAGTCCCAGACCAACATGGGACAGTGGGCTGGGTTGGATGAAAAGCTGTAAAAAAAGAGTGACAAGTGGCTAGCTCGTCGCCTACTCAATCACATACCCAAATGCCCGTAAACCATTAGTCGCCTTTTACGACATGCTAGGCAAGAACCACAGTTGGCACATTCTTTTTTTTTTGTCCCAGATCAACATGGGCCAAGTCCCAGACCAACATGGGACATCAAAAGTTGTTTGAAAATTCACCGTTGAGCTAGTGGTATAATATGTACATAGATTATAATTAATTTTTTATCGAAAATAAAAACCGACTTCAAAAAACCCCGCAAAAAATGTTTATAAAAAAACACAAGTAAAAACTGTCCTTATAGCTATTTAAATGTCGAAACACTAAAAAGTATAAAATAAATTCTTCCGACTGCTTAGATAAAAGTATTAAACTTTAACACGTATTTAAATATTTACAATAATCAGTTTTGGAGTTGGTGCCAGCCGTTTTTTATAACAATATCTTGCATGAAAATTAAATTTTCCTATCTACGATTTTTCCTTAACCTACAATGGAATTTAACCAAACGTCCCTGAAAAAGTGTTCCAACAAAAAAAAAACCATCACAATTTCCATAGAAAAACACGCAGCGCCATAAACCACCATTATTTATTATTGCATAGCCTTAACGCGCCCCACATACAGTTATTTATTACATATGCGACTTATCGCATAACTTTGACCTATTCTGTGTTCAAAGGCCACAGCTGAAACTACAAAGCAATATGGCCACTGAAAATGTACGCATGGACGGAATATTAATTAGCAAGTTTACATTTACACAATCGGCTTGTTATATAATACTTTTGGTAATTTTGACAGGTTGATAGTATCGTATTGAGCGGTGGTAGCTCAATGGTAAGGACTCGCGCCTCTTAACCGAGGAGTGCGGGTTCAAACCCAAGTATGTACCTCTAGATTTTTCAAATCTATGTACAGATTTATACCACTAGCTCGACGGTGAGGGTAAACATCGTATGTAAACAATTAGAAAAATAGAGCCATTTAATCTTATGGACGTGCTTAAGAGCGAAGAGGCCACCAATGAATTTATGAAGATGGTGAGCCACATCTATATAAATAAAACAAAGTCGTGTTTGTTACACCACTTATAAGTCGAGAACGGCTGAACCGATTTACGTTGTTTTTGATTTGTTGGATTTGTCTTCGTCCAGAATAACAGAATAACTATTAAAAACATTGAAAAATTTACGATTAAACAAAATAAAAGCAAAAGTATTTTCTCATAAAAAACGGTGGGATTCGTATCTGTCAATGTTAAATGTCAATCGACAAATCAATGTCAATTTTAATTTGCTGGGCGATACGAAGTTCGCCGGGACAGCTAGTTGTAAATAAATTAAAAAATATTAATCGAACCTAAATCTCAAATACTTTATACATCAAACAAATTCGTCCTGTATCCAATAGCAGGACACAAAATACTTTTGCCCTAAATTATTGCCGTAAAATTTTTATGTTACAACTTTAAAACATTCAAAAAACCATTTACCTGTTAATAAAAAAAAGAAAATGTAACGTGTGTAACCGTGATCCAAACATTTTCTGGTTTTCTAAGAGCTACGAAGGTCAGATCGGCAGACGCTTTAATGTAATTACCAGACTCGCTAAATCCTGGATCATGGTCTAAGCGGACCCCGTCTAAGCACGGGACATAACGCTAGGAAGATGATGATAGTATCGTATAGTACAAAGACGTTACCTTTCAAGCGTTATGTCCCGTGCTTAGCCGGGGTCCGTTTAGACGTTCCGCAAGCATTTTGTGTTCAAGGGACATCAAGGTAAATAACTATTTTTTTAATTAATGACTAGTACTCGTATGTGTAAACTTCATCCCATGTTGGTCTTAAAAATAATGTGCCAACTGTGTTCCTTGCCTAGCATGTCGTAAAAGGCGACTATTAGTATATCGGGTTTTGGGAGTGTGATTGTGTAGGCGACGAGCTAGCCACGTGTCACTACTTTTTCACAATTTTCCATCTAACCCAGCCCAGTTTTATTTCGTGTCTGAATGTGGTTAAGGGGGCTAGATGCCCCTTTGACTCTACCAACCCCTTTGGGGATTACGGGTGTAATGGTAAGTATGTATAAACTCCCTTTTGACACGATGCAACTTTGCAACACGCAAATGCATTATTTGACGAACAGTATCTTTGTATTTAAAATGCGTAATCTGTGTCAAGGTCTGAGGTTCGGTTTTACCTGAGAATTTTTTTCCTGTACCCAATACTGACAAAGGCTTCGACTCTTGGTTCAAGGAACTTACCTAATCAATCAAGGAGAAGGTAGAGGTTTCATCAAGTAAATATATAAACTGACTCGATGGCGCATTCGATTGTGAGTGAACCTGTCCTATGTCCCCGTCCTGGTCGGGTCAAGTTTTAGTTAGTAATTTATACATTTTTAATTTGATACTCTACAACAGGCCCACACTAAAACCTTGTTCAAAGTTAATTATGATTTATACACCTTGTATAAATTGTATTGAAAAGAGTAACTACCGAGTTTCTTGCCGGATTCTTCTCGGTAGATACAACATTCCGAACCGGTGGTAGAATCATATAGCTGTGGCTTTACCTGTATTTGACGATTTATAAGTGTTTCCTTGAAACCTATATAATAAAGAATATTTTGACTTTGACTTTGACTTTGACTTTGACTTTGACTTTGACTTTAACTATGCGCCAAGAGTTGTGGATTCGATCCCTCATAGGACAAATATTCGTGAGACGGATACATGTTTGTTGTCTGGGTGTTAAGTCTGTTGTCGCTGATATCTGTAACAGAAGTGCATAAGTTACTTATTTGGAGTCAGATCAATGTAGGTATGTGATTTGTTTGGACATCCATCATCTTCCTAGCGTTATGTCCCGTGTTTAGACGGGGTCCGCTTAGCCATGATCCAGGATTCAGCAAGTCTGGTAATTACATTGAAGCGACTGCCGATCTGACCTTCGTAACCCTAAGATAGGGGAACTAGACAATTTTTGGATCATGGTTACAAATCCAAAGTTGTTTGAATTTGCAGGTTTCATCACGATGTTTTCCTTCACCGCCGAGCTAGTGGTATAAATACGTACATAGATTTGAAAAATCCAGAGGTACGTGCCGGGTTTGAACCCGCACTCCTCGGTTAAGAGGCGCGTGTCCTTACCATTGAGCTACCACCTTCCAGTAGTCGTTATATTGTTTCTTAGAAATAATAATGTGTAGTCTACAATACAAATGCAGAATCTTTGAAGGTCTCACAGTATGTGCAAAAAAATTAAACACGTATAATCTAATAAAAAAAACTATAATTACAAAACAAATTAATGTAATTACCAGACTCGCTAAATCTAAGCGGACCCCGTCTAAACACGGGACATAACGCTAGGAAGTTGACAAAACAAATTAAGCGGAAATTCACAAATTAAATAAAAAAAAACAAAGAACAAAGAAACAAAAAAATAAATAAATACATAAATAAATTCTACAGACTGACACACCAATTCCCTAGTCCCAAACTAAGCTTATGCTTGTGCTATGGATACTAGGTGAACGGATAGACATACTTAAATACGTTTATAAACATCCATGACTCGAGTACAAATGTCCATGTTCATCACACAAAACATTTGCCCCCAGCGGGATTCGAACCCGCGACCCTTGGTTTCGTGGCCAGGGTCTCTGACCACTCGACCAACGGGCCAGTCAAACTTTAACACTTAACATCATCATCACAGCCCTTTTAAAACTAGGAACCTGTCATTAAAAATATCTACATTGTGACTGACACTATTGTCAGTTGTTGTATCAGGATATGGCGGAAAATTGCTTCAAGTTGGTTCTAGCAATAGGTCGACTTAACAAACCAACTTCGACCTGCGTCGTCGTCGGGTATCTTCGCCCCTAGGGGCGGTTTCAGGCCTCGAGCGGAGGCTCTTTGCCCGGGCTGTTTCTCCCGAGCTCATCAAGCCCGGGGTAGCGTGGGCCTCTCGGCATGAGAGTCCTCCCTTTGCGCTATCCGACGCACCCTCGGCGCGGTCGGACCCACCGGGTGGAACCCGTTGGGGAAGCCCAGTGAGTCGGCCAGCGAGCGGGTGCGGCTTACAGGTGCGGCGCAGAGGGGAGGAAGTCGGTCAGTCTGTCGGGGGGCATGGTATTTGTTAACAAATGTCTCGTCGGTCGTGTCGGTCGTGGGCTGGGTATATAAAGATAGTGTTATTCGACCTGCGGGCGTCGCGTGGCGTCGGGTTTCATCACCCCTAGGGGGCGGTTACGGGCCTCGAGCGGGGTGCTCATTGCCCGGGCGTCTTCTCCCGAGCTCTTCTAGCTCGGGGTAATCTGGGCCTCTCGGCTGGGAGAGTCCACCCCTTGCGCTATCCGGCGATCGCTTGGGCACACGTATCGGGACACTGATGTTATCTGATTATATTATTATTATAGTGGTCTATAGCGCCACGCCTGTTTCAGAGATAATTTATATTTTTTTCCTTTATAAAACACTAGCAGCGCCCCGCGGTTTCACCCGCTTAGTTCCCGTTCCTGTAAGAAAATGGGGATAAAATATAGCCTATGTTACTTCCGCATAATGTAGCTTTCCAATGGTGAAAGAATTTTTGAAATCGGCGCAGTAGTTTTTGAGTTTATTCATTACAAACATACACACACACAAAAATATAATAATACAAATCTTTCCTCTTTATAAGTAATACTAACATAGACTAGTACGGATATCATATGGCGTTTTTTTCCTACAACCAGATAGCTAGACACTGCTTTTTCGCAAATTTTCATCTTTCTCGCCTGGCATGTCGTAAAAATCGGCTAATGGTGTATTACTGGTGTGTAACTAAAAGGTTATGTGATTATGTAGGCGACGAGCTAGCCACCCGTCACTATTTTATCACAATTTTCTAATTTTTTTTTCCTGCGTGAAATCCGTCATAGATCTCTCACGGCTCGGGGGAACTGCGGGAGGATGTCAGACTCCTACTGACTATAACACCTGTGTTGTTCCTCCGCATCGCTCTTGGAGAACCCTGGGAACGCTATGCCTGCCAACGAACCTCTCCCAAAACCCAACTCAAACCAATTTTTAGCTGAATCTAATTCAAGGAGTTTATCGCTCCTCTGACTGCCTAACCCTTCGGGGATTGCAGGCGTGATCATATGTATGTATCAGATAAGTGTTCTCGTACTTCGGCAATGTTTACGCATGTTGCGTCATTCCGCGCATTTTAATGATGCGTATGCGCATATAATTGTAGCTTGGATGTGTATTTGTTTGTTTGTCTTCTAAGCGGTTTTATTGCAGTTGATGAGACTAAGTCCATCTATAAGTACAGTAGTACAGACATACAAGCAGTAGCGTAGCGACGTGGGGGCGGAGGGGGCGGCACTTGTTGGGGGCGGAAAATTTGAAATAACAGTAAGATTTTCAAAGATTCATACAGTAAATCAATTATGGGTGAAAACGTCTGACTTTTCCCCCCCACCGGGGCGGAAGAGTTTAGGACCGCCCCGGGCGACAGAAACCGCTGCATACCGGTACACAAATGTACATACATACACAATGATATAAATATATATCAGACTACATCACATACATTGATCTGACTCCGAGGTAAGTAGCTTAAGCACTTGTGTTACGGATATCAGAATCAACAGTGGTATTACAAATATATACTTAAATATTCAACATTAACACCCGGACACAGAACAAACACAAGTATTCATCATACGAATGTTTGTCTTACGTGGGGATCGAACCCACAACTCTTTGGCGCATGGGGCGAGGACATTACCGAATAAGCTATCGAGTTATTAAAAAAACATATTTTTGGCTGACAGTGGTTAGAGGAACTTGTTCTTTGGACTCTGCCATCCCCTTTGGAGGTTGTGAGAGTGATACTATGTATTAAACACAAGCAAAGCTATGCGACAACACTAATACTTGAAAAAAATCATTGAAATATACAGCAAAATTGCATCATGCTTATAAGCGCTGTTCATGAGTGAACAATTTAGTTTATTTGCTGTTTTTATTTAAAGATAGATTAGACCTGAGTAGGGCGTCCATTAATTACGTGAGGTTGTCAGGAGGGGGGAGTGAGCAGGCAAAGTCTTTCCAAACCTCACCTGGGTTTAAGCAAATATCATGTAATTTTTACATGACTGATGACAAAAATCTGTTTAGTCCGCCAGTGAGATTATGAATGATAATGATAATTTATACATAAAAGGATTATGAATGTTGAAGAGGCGAGTGAGGTGTGTAAGGATCGTGCCATATGGCGTTCGGATCTCTCTGCCTACCCCGCTAGGGAAGTGGCGTAAAGTTTAGTAAGTTATAAAAAATATTGAACACGTATTTATTTATTTATTTGTCAAACAAACATTGACGGAGATACAATGCATTCAAAGTTGCGCGTGACGTCACGCTTTCGTACAATTTTTACAAAATAGTGACGTCGCAAGCCCCCACTCCAAAACGTTGATGCTTTTTATCTTTGCGATTTTTTTGTTCATGTGATAAAACGCAACATATGTGTCTAATATTTTTGTATAATCTAACTGACGGACTAAATAGAATTATAGTTTTTAATGCAGTCATCATCCCTGATAAAGGGATCGAAAAATTCTCAAAAGCGCCTCGTGTAATTAACGGACGCGTCCTAACTCATCAAATTCCTTTCGTCAACTCAGTAACTTACACTAAGGCAAAATGAGTTAACTCAAGAACGCATCAAATTATACCCTTAAGATTCTAAGTCCTTACTTTATGAGCTATGTCATCGTATGCGTCGTGCGCTAACATTTTGAAGAAGAGTCAGTGGACTGAGTAAGCGCAATTTCGTAGCGCAGTGTCTAGGTCAGGGTTTCTCAAACTTATAGCTCCACGTACCCCTTTCAAAGTCTCATCTAGAGGAAGAGAGACGGCAAACCACTAGAGCCCCAAATCACAAACGCAGGTGCACTCTCTGTTCCTTCACTCTCATAGTGCGGTGAGACGGCACCGACATGACCGGAGAGAGGTCAGGCACAGGACCAACGGCTTAACGTGCATTCCGAGGTATGAGGGTGATTAAGCCGCTAACTTCCTGACTTCGGGCTAAGTAATTTCAAAATTGAAATACCCAGCCACAAATTTTTGGACCGACCCGGGATTTGAAGCCGGGACCTCTTGGTCCTTAGGCGGCACATGCTATCACTAGACCAACGAGGCAGGAAAACCATGTAAATTTGGTAAGTATGAGAATAGGATAGGTCGTAAGGAATTTTTAACCCCCCTAATTGCAGAACAACTTCTGCCGGTTCAGCTAGTTCACTTATATTAAACTCGGCTTCTAGCGTCTCAAAGGTCCTCGTACAGGAATGTCAACTCCACCGCTTGTCACATCACGCGCCAGATCTGCTGTGACCGAACCATTGTGGCTTGCACTCTAACTGTATCTGTAAGTGCATTCATAATGCAATGCATTCAATACTACAAAAGAGCAATTCACTGCTTAAAATCTCTTAACACACACACATACATACTATTACGTCCCGTGTCGGTCTGGGACTTAAAAAAGAATGTGCCAACTGTGTTTCTTGCCTAGCATGCTGTAAAAGGCGACTAATGGTATATGGGGTTTTAGGTGTGTGATTGTGTAGGCGACGAGCTAGCCACTTGTCACTGCTTTTTTATAATTTTCCATCTAACCCAGCCCATTGTCCCAAGTTGTCCTGGGACTTAAAAATAATGTGCCAACTGTGATTCTTGCCTAGCATGTCGTAAAATGCGACTAATGGTATATGGGGTTGTGGGTATATGACTGTGTAGGTGACGAGCTAAATCCAGAATCATGGTCTAGGCTGACCCCGACTAAACACGACACTAAATGGGTTTGAACCAGAACTCCTCGCATATGAGACGCCTTACCATTGAGCCACCGCCCCACATGTTCAAGTTATATCGGGTAAGATGTTCCGTGCCACAAATAACTATATTGTTGCGCCCACGCATTTGATATACATCGCTACACTGACACATTGACATTTCGATCAGTCATCATTACTTCCTTGTTCCGTTGGTATTAGAGTTGGATTTCCACTGGCAATTTGGGCAGGAAAATGAAAGCATTGTGTATTGAAAGTGTTAAATGTCATGAGAATATTCGGTGAATATCGGTAGTTTTGAGAAGTACTCGGCTGTGGCATTATGACTCACGTGAAATGATACGTTTAGTCATAAAATGCCTAACTCTCAAAAGAACTAATTCTTAAAAAAAAAAACCTTTATTTCAATCAAAATATGTCGACATTTTATTTCTTTATAGTAGCTTTATTAAAAATCTAATACAAATAACTAATTAAAATTCACTAGTACGATACGTGTTAACCTGAATCAGCCGAAACATTGTTAACAAGTAACTGCAACGGTTCCTGCGACACAGGCCTTGAGTCTAGTGCAGCGGCCGCTGTTAAAGTGGTTTGTAGTTCCAAATAGCTAGTATTCCTCTTTTTCTGTTGTTGTAACTTCTTAATGCTAGTACATAATGTAATTTATCTATGAGAGTGATATAATTAAGAAAGTTATAATATGTTATTTGTGAACCAGTTCCTTGAAATAAATTTATTTATTATTATTTATTATTTAAATGCCTAATTCCCAAGAGAACAAATTCGTCCCATGTTGGTCTAGGACACAAAGAATGTGTCAAATGTGTTTTTGCCCTAGCATGTCGGAAAAGTATTATCGAGTTTTAGGTGTGTGATTATGTAGGCGACACGTTAGCCACTTGTCACTACTTTTCCGCAATTTTCCATCTAATCTAGCACAGTTTTATTTTTGGCTGAATGTGGTTAAATAGGCCTGCTGCCCCTTTAACCCTGCCTACCGCTTTGGGGATTATGGTCGTGATGTTATGTTTGTATGTAAGAGGAAAATAATGTCAAAATATTCCATACTATGTAACGAAGGCAGTAAAATGCTGTACATGATTAATTGATTTGAATTGTTTTAACATTGTTAACACTACCTGTGTAGGACAGACAATAGGCTATTTTCCTCAATTTTTTTTATAGAACTCTATTGAGATAACAAAAAAAATATTGCTCACGTATTTTTTTGTTTTGTTCAACAAATTCAAAATCATGAAAATACAGCGCGTTTTAGTACCGCGTGACGTCACTAGGTGTGTAAAATTTTGCCGTCCAAGTGACGTAAAGTACTAAATTTCAGATCTTTGAAGCGCCGTATCTTTGTCATTTTTCGAGTATCAGATAAAGCAAAAAATACTTATTTGATATTTTTTGATAATCTAACATAAGGCCAAAAAAATTTTTTGAGGGTAATACCCTCGCCTGTAATGTAATTTTGCTTACCATTACGCAATTAATCCCCGAAGGGGTAAGCAAAGTCCAAAGAGAACCTCCTTAAACCAATGGCTACCTCTTCGCCTACGTAATCATAAATCCAAAACTCCATACACCACTTTTTTCCTCTTACGAAATGCTAGGCAAGAGTAAGTACATTATTTCTGAATATCAAAGCAACGTGGGGTCCAATAAATATATTTAAATTTTTATTCTACTAATATTATAAAGGCGAAACATCCATAATCAAAATATCCATATAAATGGATGAATAAATGGATGTATGAGTAGATGTTTGATACTTTTGCACGCAACAACTGCTGAAAGCAATTTAATGAAACTGTATGGTAATAACGCTCATACAGCAGAATTACATACATACATACATAATGTCACGCCTTTTCCCCATGGGGGTAGGCAGAAATAGAAATAGAAATAGAAATATCTTTATTCATGTAGGCTCCACAAAAGCACTTATGAATAGTCATAATAATACAAAATAAATATTCTACCGCCAGGTTCGGAACGTTGATTCTACCGAGAAGAACCGGCAAGAAACTCGGTAGTTACTCTTTTAAATCGCCATGTATACAATAACAATGCTACTTTATATCTACTTCTACAAATTTATATATTCCAAATATAATTAATGTAATACATTACAATAGGAGAGTAGACCATGCAAGAATTAGAGCGCAGACTGCAGATTCCTGTCATTGAAAAAGTCTTCAATTCTATAATAGCCCTTTTTCATGAAAAATGTTTTCATATGTGATTTGAATTTATGAACGGGCATTTGAATTACCTTATCTGGTAACTTATTAAATAACTTAATGCTAAGCCCCACAAAAGAATTACTTCAGAGATCACGTACTTCCATTTGCTACGATCCTGACATACACCTTTCTCTTCTTCTACATTCATAAGTCTTTTCATACACGCTCGTCGGTTAAAGGTGCAGAATTCCATATAGGTTACTTATCCCGAAATTCCGAGTGGTTCCTGCGGGAACACGGCGTAACAGTTGTATTTTGTATGAAGATGTCATAGACCTACGATGTAATTTTTTAAATACACTTATTCCATCCTCTGTGAACCGAAGTACGAAGTCCAAACGAACTAGCGTGAAAAAGCTAGTTTTCTAGTTTTTTTTTTGTGTTTTTTCTTGAATATTATTTTCTACAAAAATGTACCCCGATAAAAAAGAATATATAAGAATATATAAAATTTTTGTATTAAATTAATATATCTATCTGTCACATTTTCCTAAATGTTTGACAAACAATTCAAATTCAAATTAAATTTAGACTCTCCTTGCCTTTTTTCGGCAAACTGATTTATTAATTTTGAAATTTTTATAAATTTTTGCTTACGCATTTCGGGGGCCCCGTATAATTGATATGGCAGATACGGCGGTAGCTGCGCCCCTCAAACCCGCTTTACAAATGAAACCCGCCCGGACACTCCGGATGGCGACCCATCTTTAAACCACGTTCAGATAAAAGTTACATTGGTTTGGTTTCAGCAGAAAATTGTGCTTGTTATTATTATTATAACATAACATAACATAACATCACGCCCGTAATCCCCGAAGGGGTAGGCAGAGTCAAAGGGACAGCTGTCCCCTTTAACCACATTCAGCCAAAAAAAACTGGGCTGGGTTAGATGAAAAATTGTGAAAAATTAGTAACACGTGGCTTGCTCGTCGCCTACACAATCACATACCCAAAACCCGATATACCATTAGTCACCTTTCACGACATGCTAGGCAAGAACAGTTGGCAAATTATTTTTAAGTCCCCGACCAACATGGAACATCGTCTTATTTTCATTATTATATTTATATTTCTGACTTTTGAAAAACCGGCATTACTCTCTTTCAACTACATGTTTAAGTTTAAAAAGTCCCTTTTATTTAAATAAAAGGGACTTTTTAAGGGGTGCAAATAACAAAGCCAGCATTCATAAAATTAATCCCGACGCCGTAAATTTAGATTCGCCTACAGCACCAACAGATGGCGCTGTACGCCGTTAAAACGCGGTGGCGTTACGTTTTCCCGGCAGTATAAGGGTCGAGGCCACCCTTCGACCCTTATGTGATAACTTTACCTAACTGTGATAAAGTTACTTTCGTACAACTAGGTTAAGTTAGCCTAAGCGACTGATGTATACCTAAGTTAGGTTCGAAAGGTTATTAATTCCAACTTTTACTTTAAAGCATAGCTTAAAAGTAAGAGTAAATAATTTTTGAGTACATCCCTAGAGCGTCAAACGCTTGGTGGATGTCGATGATCTGACTCCGAGGTAATTAGCACTTGTGTTACGGATATCTGAATTAACAGTGGTAATAAAAATATATACTTAAATACTGAATATTAATACCCAGATATAGAACAAACACAAGTATTCACCATACAAATATTTGTCCTGGGTGGAGATTGAACCCGCAACTCTTAGCGCATGGGGCAGGGTCACTACTGAATGCGCCATCGAGCTTGCCATATACAATAAGGATGATGACTGCATTAAAAAACTATAATTCTATTTAGTCCGTCAGTTAGATTATACAAAAATACTAGACACATATTTTTCGCTTTTTCAAATTACCCATAAAACACAAAGAGCATCAATGTTTTGGAGTGGGGGCTTGCGACGTCACTATTTAGTGAAAATTTTACGAAAGTGTCACGTCACGCGCAACTTGAATACATTGTATCTTCGTCAATGTTTGTTTGACAAATGAACAAAAAAATACGTGTTCAATATTTTTTAAATTAAACTGACGGACTAAACTTCTTTTATTTGTCATCTTGCCTATTTAAATATATAATAAATCTTTTACCATTAATAAAAGATTTATTGAATTTTGGCGTTTATTTTTATACATATATTTGCTCTTTATTTATGTACCTATTATATCTTTATTTATGTATCGCTCACAGACTGCGTTCGGTATGATGATGTAAGAAAGAGAGTTGGTCTGAAGGACAGCGTCGGAGTCAAGGTAAGAAGAGGCATGCTCCGGTGGTTCGGACATGTGGAATGAATGGATGACGAAAGATTGACTAAACAGATATACAATGCGAATGTGGATGGATGTAGGAGCCGCGGAAGGCCCAGGCTCACCTACCACGACCAGATTGGTCGTGTATTAAAAGAAGGTGATGTTAGGAGTCATAAAAATCGAAGAGCTTGTATGAAAAGGATTATGAATGTCGAAGAGGCGAGTGAGGTGTGTAAGGATCGTGCAATATGGCGTTCGGTTCTCTCTGCCTACCCCGCTAGGGAAGTGGCGTGAAGTTTAGTTAGTTAATTAGTTAGTTAGTTATGTACCTAGGTTTGAAACAAACACTTATAAATCGTCAATCAGAATATCAACTAATAATATGAATCTACCACCGGTTCGGAATGTTCTATCTACCGAGAAGAAACCGGCAAGAAACTCGATAGTCACTATTCAACCGACTTCAAAAAATATAAAATACACGGTCCAATTGAAAACCTCCTCTTTATTTTTAAGTCGGTTGAAAAGGAGGTTCTCAATTCGACCGTTTATACACATACATATACAATACTATAAGTAGTAAACTAAAAATAAGAAATCTCACTTTGCGGGAATTGAAAGGTACTCTTGAAACCTGGCTATTAGAACTGGACTACCAAGAGACGGAATACTTACTGAAAACCTAAATTCTCTGTATCATCACACACACACACACACACATACACACACACATACACACACACACACACACACACACACACACACACACACACACACACACATACACACACGCAAACACACACACAAACACACAAACACACACACACACACACACAATCACACTCACTTTCCAACACATACTCATATACTGAACTGCAAACAATTTAACAAAATTTTACGTTCCTTTTCAACCTTTTACTTTTAGTTATTCAATTCATAATATACTTTAATTTCCAACATCGCTTGAGCTGGTATACTTAAAATTATTGTATGGTAAATGAGACTGGCTCCTGCGATACAAGCTTGATGCTTAGTGCAGATGCCGCTAGAAATAAGCAACTATTGTAATTGTTTTTATGGAAATAAACATTTTATTATTATTATTATTATTATTACATACATAACATCACGCCCATAATCCCCGAAGGGGTGGGCAGAGTCAAAGGGGCAGCATGCCCCTTCAACCACATTCAGCCAAAAATAACACTGGGCTGGGTTAGATGGAGCATTGTAAAAAAGGAGTGACAAGTGGCTAGATTGTCGCCTACACAATCACGTACCCAAAACCCGATATAATATTAATCGCCTTTTACGACATGCTAGGCAAGAAACACAGTTGGCATTTTATTTTTAAATCCTAGACCAACATGGGACAGTGGGCTGGTTGGATGGAAAGCTGTGAAAAAGGAGTGACAAGTGGCTAGCTCGTCGCCTACTCAGTCACATACCCAAAAGCCCGTAAACCATTAGTCGATTTTACGACATGCTAGGCAAGAACCATAGTTGACACATTCTTTTTTTTTGTCCCACATCAACATGGGCCAAGTCCCATACCAACATGGGACTTCATCACCGTTTATATGTATATATTTTTGTGAGTTCGCAGATAATTTCGTCGTTTGATGATGACCAGATTTTGATGATTTTTTTTTTGTCAGTAGACATAAGGATAAAACCAAATTTTGAAATTTCCCAAAAATCTACTTTATCAATACTCGCCTTTATTATTTGCCCAAATAAATCACTGTTCTAATAAAAACATCATTAATGCTATCTGTCTGTTTGTAACAATTTAATTTGATCAATTAACCTTATATAAAACAGTTATCGCCCACCGTTATGTTATCACGTCTTATAATACTAACGATAAATCACAATGGACAGACAAGATGATTTTGTTTTTACATTAAACAAGCCTTTTGGCGGTTTAATTGATAATGTTTAGGTGTCATTAATCATTTGTTGATATTATAGACGTAGAGATAAGGTAGTTCTGTTTTTAACCGACTACAAAAAAAGGAGGAGGTTCTCAATTCGACTGATTTTTTTTAACTAGTTTTAATAGTAGTTTTGCTTATGAGATGTTTTTGTAATAACGCGAAAATGTCTAGTGGTTATATAATTATTATATTTTAAATCATGAATGAAATTGAATGAATCTGTCAAATCCGCCATCTTGTAAATGTGACGCAAGTCGATGACATTTGTAAAATTACCTAATTCGCAAAGAAAATTGCGTTAAGTCAAGTTTTAACACAGTTTTTGGGCAATAAAGCATTCTATTCTATTCTTTCCATTGGGCTAGGCAAAGATCTCTATTTGCTACGATGCTGCCATAAATTCATACCGATCTCTTGTACTATACAAGTGAAGAAAGATGTTACATTAAAATACTATTGAAATTATAATTTACACTTAACGATTTCATAAAATATCATAAAGAAAATAATCTTCATCTTTCTAAATAAGTTCTTAAATGTGCACACGCAGCGTTTGATACCGGAGGGGGTAATAACACAATTTTAAACGTTTATGGGCAATACAAATTTATTGGTAAATTCTTATAGTAGATAAACGTTAGGTCTTAAAGTCAATAGACACTCTTGCGTACGCCCATGAGTACTTATTAGTTTTGTAATTCTTTTTCTAAATTTTATTATCTATGGAAAGTCCCATGTTGGTCTAGGACATGGCCCATGTTGATCTGGGACAAAAAAAAAATAATGTGCCAACTATGGTTCTTGCCTAGCATGTCGTAAAAGGCGACTAATGGTTTACGGGCTTTTGGGTATGTGTCTGTCACAGCTTTCCATCCAACTCAGCCAACTGTCCCATGTTGGTCTGGAACTTAAAAAGAATGTGATAACTGGGGTTCTTGCCTGGCATTTCGTAAAAAGCGACTAGTGGTATATCGGGTTTTGGGTGTGTGATTGTGTGGGCGACAGATTAGCCGCTTGTCACTGCTTTTTCACAATTTTCCATCTAACCCAGCTCGTCTTTATTTTAGGCTAAATGTGTTTGAAAGGGCATGCTGCCCCTTTGACTCTGCCTACCCCTTCGGGGATTATGGGCGTGATGTTATGTTATGTATGTATGTATGTATCTATGGAAAAACATAAAAACGAGCCCGGTTCTCCTAGATAAGGTTTACAAGGGTCTTATAAATGTTAACTGACTCCCTAAATCCTTTATCATGGTCTAAGCGGACCCCAAGTGGCTTATCTTGACTGGCTCGATGGTGCAATCGGTTGTGACCCTGACCCATGCGCCACGAGTAGTGGGTTCGATCCCCACCCAGGGCAAACATTCGTGTGATGAATACTTTTGTTTGTTCTGTGTCTGGTGTTAATAGCTTATATATAAGTATATATTTGTGATACCACTGTTGATTTTGACATTCGTAACACAAGTGCTTAAGCTACCTACCTCGGAGTTAGGTAAGTAAATGTATGTGATGTTGTCTGATATTTCAACAACTTTCTAGCGTTATGTCCCGTGCTTAGACGGGGTCCGCTTAGACCATGATCCAGGATTTTGCGAGTCTGGTATTTATTATTTATTAATCTATCGTCCCCGTATCGTAAGGTATAAACGCTAACTTGTTCCACGTCGCATCTCGGTCACCATGTCACCTTTGTCAGTTGTCCCATTGTTATAATATGCGTAGGCGCAGTCTGTGAATATATCTCAAGTGTTTGTTTATCGATATACTCGTATGTGTTTGTCAGAGACGTTAGAGCCACTGGACTCATATTAGCGGTGGTGGATTTAATTTCCATCAATCGTCAATTCAACAGGAAACATTTTATTACATTATATTAACGATTCTGCACAAACAGTTTTCAGGTTGCGTTTACACAAAAAAAAAGTTTTATAACATCTAGAATCATTCTCAATATGATCCACGCCGTTTGCGGATGTCTACAAAAATTACTTTGAAGCTTAAACGGTCCGTACGCATGCGTGCGCGCATCTTAAGAAGTCCCGGGAATACAAAACGCCACCGCGTTGTAACTGTGTACAGCGCCATTTGTCGGTCGGTGTAGCGGGGGAACCGCGAACGATCTTTATATTAGTTACCATCTTGGACAGCAACTCGATTTCAACTCAACTTTGACTGGCTCGATGGCGCATGCGGTAGTGACCCCATAGATTTAGAATTTTTTGACTACGCAAAAGATACATAAAGCGTGGGAGCGAGAAATCCTGCTGAAATACAAACCGCACGAGAGAAAAAGAGACAGCGAATGAAGTACCTATATGTCAATGTTTTTGCGAGTAAGAGGCCATAGCGTCCCGGTCTATTCTACGTCGTAGTGAAATTTCTGCATTTATGTATTAAAACTTGTATTATAATCGAGAATATTAAATGTGCAATTAAGGTGACTTGTTCTGTACGTGATTGTGAGGTTACACGACGGAATAATCCGAATAAATACACTTTTAACAGGTAAATACGATTTTATCATTAGATTTTTTTAAACCAAATTTTGTCAAATTGTTGCTAGTAATCAGTTTAGAAAAATATGTTTACAATAGTATATTGATAATAATTGATCTTTCTAAGTATACATCGTGATTATAATCAGAATTGGGGAAAATATTGTGTAAAATTGTAAATAGTTTGGTTACGCTAGTGCTTGACAAAGCGGTGACGTCACGAGCATCGATAAAAACTTAATCGTCTTTTAGCGACGTCATGACATGAATACAAAGTTATTTAGCCAAGTTATGTTGAAATATAATTATATTCACATTGGGAACTCATTATCTCCGTAAATTTGTTAGTTAAGTAACTGATAAATTTTATAGGTTTCTAAGCAACCCAGCATTGTGTAAAAAGTGGATGCGGACTATAGACAGACCAGATTGGACTCCCAGTAAGAACTCCACTATCTGCAGCAAACATTTTGACGGCAAATGACGGCAGCAAAAAATTTGTTGCACTACATATTATTTTTAAATAACTAAATGACACCAAATTAAAAGTTGCTAATATATTATTTGTTCCATTTCATTCCATCAGTCAAAGCAAAAGTCATATATTTTTGTCTTAGTATAAATCATAGAACATATTTCTATTTTTTTAATTTTTTACACGCTGAATATACGAAGAATTTTACCATCTCATTGTTTATAGAACTGCTTAGAATGAGATTTCTTACCGACTAATTCCAATTTACCTAATAATAATTCATCAAAAGTATAAAAAAGCGTATTAAATACCTATATTATTAGTATACAACTGAATCAGTCGATAATGTGAAAGTGCGTCTTTGACAACACTATTTTTAACTCACACATAGACGTCAACCAACACATGCTTAAATTTATTTTGGTCATGTCTCCGAGCCGTCTTTGTGTATCTTGTACATCCTAAATCTATGAGTGACCCTACTGCATGCGCCAAGAGTTGTGGGTTCGATTCGGGACAAACATTCGTGTGACGAATACTTGTGTTTGTTCTGTGTCTGGGTGTTAATATACAATAATTAAGTATATATTTGTAATACCACCATTGATTCTGATATCCGTAACACAAGTGCTTAAGATACTCACCTCGGAGTCAGATCAATGTATATGATGTAGTCGGATATTTATTATTTATTATTATTATATATATATATGTAGATAATACGAATATCCACGCCAATAACAATTGGATGTATTCAAAATTGTGTGATTTTCTAGGAAAAATACTCTTCTAGTGAGTGCCCCCTTAGCTACGGCTCTGGCCTCTGGCTCTATAATCATAAGTAAAACCACGCGTTAAAACCTAGTCTATATGCTAATGGTGAACG
Organism: Glyphodes perspectalis; assembly: GCA_951394215.1. Lineage (NCBI taxonomy): Eukaryota > Metazoa > Arthropoda > Insecta > Lepidoptera > Crambidae > Glyphodes > Glyphodes perspectalis. The sequence continues at coordinate 2,534,109 of OX596230.1, read as the reverse complement.
GTTAAACTCGTGTGAGTAGCATACTAAATTTTTTATCAAATATAAATTGATTTGTTTTGCTTATGTAACCATTTTCTTGTTTATGGTGAAAATAAATAAACATTATTAATGTATGTAATTATTAAATGTATGGATTTACACCAGTTCAGCTGAGTAGGCAAACGGAAGAAAACTGCAAATCAACACAAATTGTTCCTGATCCAAACTGTCCGGATTTTCCTCAATGAACTTGCTAAGTCTACTGTCGCGTCTAAGATATTACGAAACAGCGCCATCTATTAGCGCCTAAACGAACTTAATTACTGATAATATTTAAGGATGTTGTCTCTTGCCTGTATAAAAGCAAACAAATTATCTCCGAAATAGAGGTTGGGAGACACAGAGGTCACTTTTTTGTCTAAAAGACACCTCGTAATATTGGTCGCTATGCTTTAGCTTAAGATTATCGAATACTCAATAAAATTACAGAAGACGTAATTGAAACGTCACATATAAAAAACAATTCTAATGAGAAAGGGAAATCTTTGAATTGATGATATTCTGCCTACTAGAATAGTAAATATTAACATGTCTAATTAGAACTGTTTTTTTTTTGATATTACATACTTGAATCCCATAATAGTTACTTACGTGTGCACTGAGTGTCTAAATTACTATGACCTATGGCCATCTGGCATTCCCCTTTAAAGGTGGCGCCCAACGTGGTGTTGATGTATTACTACTACATTTAAAACAATTTATAACATACATATCTTCACTAATGCGCCAATAGTCGCCATAAATAACATGCTGGGGAAGGAACACAGTTAGCACATTCTTTTTAAGTCCCACCTAACCAAGACCAACATGGGACTAATACATACATACATACATACATAACATCACGCCCATGATCCCCGAAGGGGTAGGCAGAGTCGAAGGGGCAGCAAGCCTCTTCAACCACATGGGACTAATGGTAACTGTATTACTTTGATTCTGTTTTCCACACGACGAGTGCTCAGGCTTGCTATAGAATGTCATCATCATCATCATCAGCATGGCGTTGTCCCGGTTGCGTTCGTGTACCGAAGCCCGGGGTTCGCCTTCCTTACTTTACGCCTCCACTTCGGCCGGTCTTTCCGTCCCTGGTTGTGAGACCATTTGCACGCATGTCATCCGCTATGACATCAAGCTAGAGTTTCTTGGATCTTACCCGTCACCGGGGCCCGGTGGAGACGGCATGGCCAGACATTTGTTCCCCAAGTAGCTTGCCGGTTTTCGCCAAATGTCTGTACCAACGTAGGCGGCTCTCCTGCAATTTATCGGCAATGTCACGAACATGAAGGCTGCCGCGGATGCGGGAGTTCCTGACGCGGTCCCTCCGCGCCACCCCACACATCCACCGCAGCATTTTCATCTCCGTGACCCGCAACTCTTGCTTGTGTCGCTTAAGTACTGGCCACGTTTCACTGCCATAGATAAGGACAGGTCTAATAATGGACTTATAGACCTGACCCTTCAACTTAACCGGCATCTTAGGATCACAAAGTGGGTGGCACGTTTTACGGTCCTGTACAAGTCGCGATCTTCAGGAGATTTGGATGCTTGCCACCTGTTGAAGAGTGCTTTCTTTACCCTTGTCTCCCTCTGGACTGTGTCGTTCCACCATAAAGTCTCCATGTCACATTTGCCACGGCCTTTAGACGCTCCGAGCACTGCCTTCGCAGCACCAGTAATAGCTGCTTGAATCCTGTCCTAGTGGTTCTGAACTGGTTCGCCGTCAAACCCAGCGCACTTGTCGCCAATGGCTGAAGCGAACACCTGGGATTTAACTTCATCAAGCAACCACCACCTAATTTGGCCTACCTAATAGGCTAATAGGCTTAACGCTCTCTGCGTTAAGCCTATAGCCAAACACATCCATGACAAGGAGACGGTGGTGTGCAGTAACACTCTCACCGAGTATGGAATGTATGTGGTGTTTTCTAAAAAAATATATGTACGTAAGTCAAGAGTTTTTTTTATTTTTATTTATTTATACATAAATAACATCATGCCCATAATCCCCGAAGAGTTAGGCAGAGTCCAAGAGGCAGCATGCCCCTTTAACCACATTCAGCCAAAGATAAAGCCGGGCTGGGTTAGATGGAAAATTGTGAAAAAGCAGTGACAAATGGCTAACCTGTCGCTCACACAATCAGCATTGCCGAGAAAGAGGAGGAGCTGAGTGTGTCGTTGCTCGCCTCCCTATCCTCGGCAACCCGACAGGGGCGCACTGGGTTGCGTTGTGGTGGGTCGCGGAGGGATCTCCTCTCCCTCCGCGTCGACAGGGCTCTCCCCTTAATTTGGGCCGCCGGGTGCTGCTTTGCCGAGCAGAGGGTGACGGCTCGTGGGAGATTCCCAACTAAAAAAAAAAAGCGACGGCTGACACATACGTCATGCTTGGGAACACGTGCCACCTTGGGGGCTGGTCTGATCTGATTGGGTCAAGGTTTTGGTTTGTAATTTATATATTTTTATTTTAATACTTTACAACAGGCCCACACTAAAACATGGTTTAAAGTTAATTATGATTCAAACACGTTTGTATAAATTGTATTGAAAAGAGTAACTACCGATTTTCTTTGACGGATTCTTCTCGGTTGGTACAACATTTCGAACCGGTGGTAGAATTATATAGCTTTGGCTTTACCTATATTTGACGATTTATAAGTGTTTCCTTGAAATCTATATAAATAAAGTATATTATGACTTTGACGTTGGTACTAGGAACTTGCTTCTTACTACTAACTTGACTTCGGTTGCATAGTAAAATATTTGATCCCGTTATCGTGGGAGTTTTACGTTCGTTCTTTGGTCTCCAACCTAATACTACTTATCTGCATACAAAAATTAGATAGACAATAAAAATGGTTCCATTTAGATTTCCCGATTCCATTGACTCGCTCGATGGCGCATTCGGTATTTATCCTGCCCCATGCGCCCAGAGTTGTGGGTTCGATCCCCACCCAGGAAAAACATTCCTATGATAAATACTTGTGTTTGTTTTGTGTCTGGATGTTAATATCCGATATTTAAGTATATATTTGTAATACCACTGTTGATTCTTATATCCGTAACACAAGTGGTTAAACTACTTACCTCGGAGTCAGATCAATGTATGTGATGTCGTCGGATATTTATTTATTTATTATTATTTATTATTGACCCCGTATAAACCTGGTCGTGATAGTTGCAAACACAATATAAAAATAATTATTCGATTTGGAACAGTCATTCTAGTGTTATGCGCGTACATACATTTCGATTAATGTCAATTTTCTGTTAACGTCCAAGCTTTCTTGAAGAGAGGTTCCCATATATTTTTCTATATACCCATAAGAACGTAAATAAATAAATAAAATAAATTCTCCAGACTGACACTTCAATTCCTTAGTTTCAAACTAAGCTTTATGCTTAGTTTGAAACTAAAGAATTGGAGTTTTCGCTAGGTGAACGGATAGGCATATTTAAATACGTTTATAAACATCCATAACTCGAGCACAAATTTCCATGTTCATCACACGAAATGGGGTGTAGTTAAGAAATTATTAACTTTTTATAATCCGCGAAATAGTGCCCGAGGGGTTTTGACTTCGGAATGTAATATCTCGCGCCAATTTAGTTCATAACGCTGAATCAACTTACTCTGGAAAATGTGTTGGCGGACGGCGCACTGCGCTATGCTAATTATGCTTGCGTACGGCACTGAGTGAGGCGCCAAATATGAATTGCAGGAGAAATTTTTGGATTTAGCACAGCAACTCAAGAGCAGCGCACTGCGCTAACTCAAAGTTAGCGCAGCGCTGCGCAGTGCGCCGTGCGCCAACACAGTACGTGCGAGTGAGTTGACCGCAGTCAACTGTATCTTTTATGACAATCACGCTTATTGCATATGATTGTCGTCAAAAATTTATGAATTTTAAGACAGTCAAAGATAACAGACAGACTACGTTCCTCTTCATATACGATTCGGTAAAACCAAACGCCACCGCGATGTAACTGCGTACAGCGTCATCTGTCGCCGCCGCGCGGAACTGTAGCGAATAGGGGAGATGTCATTAATAAATTTTGTGTTATTGTATACTTTAATTCGATAGATATTTACATAAATAACCAGGACTAATGTTAGCAAGACCGTGTTGTGCTTAAATTTAAGTAACCCCGAACACGTATAAATTGATTTCTGTTCATTAAAAGACCGTATAAATATTTAAAAAATGAACGTCGCTGAGTCGGGATGAATTTAGCTAAGTATAAAAAATGAAAATTTTCAGAGCAAGCGGTCCCCTTACTCCAAAACTAACTGATTATAGTAAATATTAGAAATATACGTGTTAAGCTAAATCCCATCAAAAACAATACTTGTCAAAAAACCAAGTCTCGCAACTCAGTTGTTCTACGGTAAAAAGTTGTGAGATCCATGTAATACCAAGTCGGTTATTAATATATTCAGTCTCTACTTAAGTGACTTTCTGTCTTAATACGTCCAGTCCCTAAGACCACGATCGTGGTCCAAAACAATTGAAAATCAATTGTGTCTGGAATCTCCGTACTCGAAGCATTAAGTTGTTACGTAATAATTAACAGCATCTTATAGTGATGCATATCAATATTAAAAATCTTTAACGTTTTATATAAAACGTTAAAGATTTTTAATATTGATATAAACTTTTCTTATTTTTGTAGGTAGCCTTGACATATGAACTTTTCTTATTTTTGTAGGTAGCCTTCCGTTTTCTCTTTTCCGGTACTACTTCTTGAGCTTCAGCTACAGTTTTTCTAAGAGCCCACTGCCTGTCTCTATGCGTTTTTCTGGGAGGCTTTGATGTTACAAGTTTTGACAAATCTGGACGATAAATTATGCTTCTTGGTCTGTTGTATTCACAAATTGAGGATTTCTGCGCTTTAACACTTCCAAAGGTGACATTAATTAGATGTAAACCGCCCAGACTTGTAATTGTAAGACTTGTAATTGCGGAATGAATTCGCATGACGGGAATACACATTTTTTGCTCGATTTGGTAGATGCACTAACGTGCGCCTATATTTATATGGGATTACAAAGTTATTTAAGCAGTTATGTATCTAGAAAACTGGACTGAAATTAAAAAAAAATACTCGACTTGGCGGCGGCACTACCGTGCGCCTTATATATTTATATGGTATTAAAAAAGTTATTTAAGTAAGTAGTTAAATATTTATAAAACTGGACCGAAATTGAAAAATTTTGCTAGACTTAGCGGTTGCACTACCGTGCCCCCAAATATTTAAGTTTTTTCTTAGTTCATACAACAAAAACTACTTATATTCCAAATTTGAAGCTTCTAGGTCTTCTAGAAGTGCCTTAGAATTTTGATGATCGGTGAGTCAGTCAGTGAGTGAAAAAATTAAGAAACCTTGACCCATTATAATTCTTAAACTACTGGTTCAAATTAAATGAAATTTTAAATATACCGTGTCTTTACAATGCCTGCATGGTTACTGACAATTCAGTCTTCTAGTTTTATCCACAACGAAGTTACAGGGGATCGAAAATGGCCTGAATTGCTTCGAGAAAAGGATATAGTACGGCCGTGCCGCTTTTTTGCTCGACTTGGCGGGGGCACTACCGTGCGCCTTTATATTTATATGGTATTTCAGAGTTATTTAAGTAGTTAAATATTTATAAAACTGGACCGAAATTGAAAAAATTTGCTAGACTTAGCGGTTGCACTACCGTGCCCCCAAATATTTTAGTTTTTCCTTAGTTCATACACCAAACACTTCTTATATTCCAAATTTGAAGCTTCTAGGTCTGCTAGAAGTGCCTTAGAATTTTGATGATCGGTCAGTCAGTCAGTCAGTCAGTCAGTGACAAAATTAAGAAACTTTAACCCATTATAATTCTTAAACTACTGGTTCAAATTGAATGAAATTTGAAATATACCGTGTCTTTACAATGCCTGCATGGTTACTGAAAATTCAGTCTTCTAGTTTTATCCACAACGAAGTTACAGGGGGTCGAAAATGGCCTGAATTGCTTCGAGAAAAGGATGGTACGGCCGTGCCGCTTTGTTGCTCGACTTGGCGGGGGCACTGCCGTGCCCCCAGATAGTTTCATCTAACTAAGCAGTTGGAAGATTTTATTTTATACTTTTTAGTGTATAAGTATTTAAATAGCTATTTAGGCAGCTTCTTTTTTGTATTTCTTTTATAAAACCTTATTTTCATGTTTTTTTTAAACATTCTTGCAAATCCGAATGGGGTGTTAGAACGGTGGAGTGAATATTTTAGAGTAATGTATGAGTATGTCTTGGATGTTGGCGCTGAGAGTGAGGCTATGTCTGATTCTGTAGTGCCAGCGTATGATGAAGACATCACTATGAGTGAGATTGAATGGTCGATACGAAGTCTGAATAGTGAAAAGGCTGCGGGAATAGACAAGGTATCTGCGGAGATGATCAAGCTAGGTGACGCTAGCGTCCAGGACGCTTTCTGGTTCTTGTGCAATCTATGCTGGAGAAACGGAAAGGCGTCAAGGGATTGCAGACGGGCATTCATCGTATATCTGTACAAGGGTGCTGGGTCACGTATGGACTGTGCCAGCTATAAAGCCATCAGTTTGTCTCCAAATGATTAGATCTATGAATGTTAGAGTGCGTATGGGTGACTTAGTTGTGAACTGCTTGCTTTACGCGAACGATGCCGTACTTTTAGCAGAGTCGGCATCAGATCTGCAGCAAATAAATACAACATTGAAAGATGATTGTAAGGAGAGAGGCTTACATTTGAATCCGAAAAAAATTAAGATTATGGTGCTTGAAAGTTTTTGAAGTCGGTTATTTTTTTGGTAATTTTTTTTTTATTGCAGGGTTTTAAGTGATGGGTAGAATTAACCTGAAGGAACTGAACATTTAGGTATATTAAAACGTATTATGTAAACCCAACAAAAAGTAACTGCTATATTCGTTGAGAAATTCCCTCGACTGTCTGGGTCTTCATAATCATACCTGTAATGGCATATGACCCATACGAGTGCAAAATTCTCATCAAAATAAATGAATTAAGTCCGAAAACAAGGAAGCTACTGGAAACCGTTGAGGAGTTCCCTTAGCTGTCCTTCGTCTTCATCATCAGACCCCTAAGGGCAGTCACAAGCCATCTAGATGTAAACTTCTCATCAATACAATTTAATCAAGCCCAAACACAAGGTACCTGCTGTAAATCGTTGAGGAGTTCCCTCGACCGTCTTTCGGCTCCATGATCAAATCGACTCCAGACCTTCATTAAATTGTAGTGCTTTAAAATACTTAATGCTATTAACAAAAATAAAAACCGACTTCAAAATAACCCCGTAAAAACGTTTATGAAAAAAACACAAGTAAGAACCTGCCTTAATAGCTATATAAGTAATTGTCCAAACACTAAAAAGTATAGAATAAATTCTTCCGACTGCTTCGATAAAAGTATTAATCTTTAACACGTATTTAAATATTTACAACAATCAGTTAGTTTTGGAGTCGGTGCCAGCCCGCGTAATTACATACGGTCGTCATCAATTTGGAATTTTGCAATTTGTTGTTTCTTGGTGAAGGGTTTTGAAGATACAGAATTAATAGTAAGTTAATAGAAACTAATATTTTAACTAATTTGTTTCAAATTGTTATTAGTAAGGTAATTTGTTATTAAGTGTCTACTTTTTTTAGTTTGGCTGACACCGACTCCAAAACTAACTGATTATTGTAAATATTTAAATACGTGTTAAAGATTAATACTTTCATCGAAGCAGTCGGAAGAATTTATTTTATACTTTTTAGTGTTTAGACATTTAAATAGCTATTAAGGCAGTTTTTACTTGTGTTTTTTTCATAAACGTTTTTACGGGGTTATTTTGAAGTCGGTTTTTATTTTTGTTAAAATTTAACTTATTTGTAACTTTTTAGTGAAATTTATTAATAGGTAGGTAGACCATCAGAACGAGCTGTTTTAATGAGACAGTGCCGGTCTAATGAGACTAAAGACGAAAAGATATAGATTTACTTAAAACTACTAATCTTCAAGGAGTTATACCTTTCATCATCAGCTAAGCAACATAATATGATGAGTACCAGACGCAAATACTGGAATCGTTTTAGAAAAATAAATAATACACTTAACATGCCGTTAGTGTTTAAGGGTGGCCCTCGTTTTCATGGAATCCAATCACTAGACCAAGACTTGGTGAAATTTAGACTATCTCGAGAATAACACTCGATATGACCCTATAATATTGAAAGAATTATCCACGAACTCCTAATCGTTAAGGAGTTATACCTTCCATCATCAGCTCAGCAACATGAGATTATGAATACCAGACGTAAATACTTGAATTGTTTTATAAAATAACTAATATAGATTGTACGCGCCAATAATACTTGAGGGTTTCCCTCGATTTGCCTAAGACTCCTTCATCAGATCCAGATTTGGTGCCAATAGGACCAACTCAAGGACATACCCTTTTGAATAAAAAAAGAGCTCTAAAAATCGTCTTACAATTCTCGAAGATATCAATGTTTAAAGAATCATAAACTAATTCCTAATCGTTAAGGAGTTGTACCTTCAATCATCAGCTCACCAACATAAGATGATAAGTACCATGCGTAAATACTTGAACAATCTTAGAAAATGTCTAAAACACATTGTATGTGCCTATAAAATTTGAGGGTTCCCCTCGATTTTCCTGGGATCCCTTCATCAGATCCTGACTTGGTGGCAATGAGACCATCTCGGGAGTAAAACCTTTCGAATAAAAAAAAAATTTTGGAAATCGGTTAACAATTCTCAGAGATATCAAGTAACATACATACAAAAAAAAAAAAATTCAGTCGAATTGAGAACCTCCTCCTTTTTTTTTGAAGTCGGTTAAAATGAACAAACGCTTTACTCGCCCTGACGATTTTCGAAGATTGCCTTCGATTTTTCTGGGATATCTTCGTCAGATTCTGGTTTCCTTGTCATGAGACCCTTCGGATGTCTCCTTTCCAACAAAAAAAGAACCTCCTCATATTTTGAAGTTGGTGAAAAATACGCGGAGATATAGAACAAACAAATTGCATATACAAATGTTAAACGGTAAAGACTAACTTATTTAATATCATGTTAAATGTCACTGTCAGCTCCATCATCAGACCCTGGTCGCTATCCAGGATTAAAGTACTCATTAAGACGAAACAAATGAGCCCAAACTCGATGGGTATGCGTCGTTTAATTATAGAGTTCCTATGGCTACCTTCCCTCCATCATCAGATCATCAGTTGATTAGCACTTATAATTGACTGGCCGTTGGTCGAGTGGTCAGAGACCCTGGCCACGAAACCAAGGGTCGCGGGTTCGAATCCAAGGGGCAAATGTTTTGTGTGATGAACATGGATATTTGTACTCGAGTTATGGATGTTTATAAACGTATTTAAGTATGTCTATCCGTTCGCCTAGTATCCATAGTACAAGCATAAGCTTAGTTTGGGACTAGGGAATTGGTGTGTCAGTCTGGTGAATTTAATTATTTAATTTATTAATTTATTTTAATTTATTTATACCCCAAAAAAAATCAAAAATATCATTATTTTCACTGATGTGCAAACCCTATTTCAGTAAATTAAAGAGTAAACTACGCAGAACGTACCTATATTTCTACCTAATTCGCGGAACGACAAAAATTTTAAAGATTTGAAATTATTTATTTAACTATATATAATGTTAATAATGAATAATGAATAATATATAATACTATACTTAATATACCTACGAGTAAAATAAATACTTTTAAATATTTATAAATTTAGTAATTAAGATACCTATATGCAATGCTCTTACAGGGCGTCACATGTAACCTTTATTTACAATGTAACACCTCTTACTGTACTGTGACATGCAATAAATAATTTGAATTTGAATCTCTGAATCTCTGAATCTAAAACACATGAATGCAATTCCCTTCAATCGGTACCAGGTTATTTTCAAAATTACCAGCTATTGCCCGCGATTCCGCCCGCCTGGAGTTCGGTCTCAGTCTATATTACGTAAGTTCCCAATCTTTTTGGATATCACTCCCTTTGTAAGAAAAAAATCCTCCCCTTTATATAATAAACCATATATTATCTATTAATAATTACAAATTTGTAAATTTCTTATAAGTAGTACTGTCATAATGTCATCCTATTGCCTTTTGTTCCCGCTACGGCTCCCCTAAAGTCTCCAGCGCCCACTAGGGGGCGGTTTCATCCCCGTTAGGACCCTATGGTCTATAATATGAAGACTTAATCTTGCATACCGCAGGAAATATTTTTTAGTATAAGAAGTAGCCTACATTTTTCCTTAAGATAGTTAAAGAGAAATAAAGAAAGAAAGAAAGAAAAAATGTTTATTTGGTACCAAAAATACATGTGAAAACGAAATACATGAAGTAAAAATACAATTTACAAAAAATATTCTACAAGCACAATAAGGATAGGTACCAAAATGGTCTCCGCTCAGTATCGAGCCTTGACGAGCAGGGTGCGCACGTCACGACCACTGGTATTCTGCGGATGCCATGGCGCGGGCGTTTAGCCCGGCCAAACAGACTGCACCATATTATTATATTATATACTAGCTGTGGCAGCGGTGTCACCCGCGTTTATGGTAAATATAAAGAATATTATAAAGACTATTTCCGTCATACATGATTTCTATGTAACTTTAACCATTAAGGTTGCACACGCGACGGAAGCTTAAAAAATGGAGTAACTTCTCCCGTTTTCTCAACATTTCCCTTCACTACTCTACTCCTATTGATTGTAGCGTGATGAAAAGTATACTATAACCTGCCCAGGAGTATGAAGAATAATTGTACCAAGTTTCGTTAAAATCCGTCGAGTAGTTTTTGTTGAACATACAGACATACAGACAGACAAAAATGTTACTGATTGCATTTTTGGCATCAGTATCGATCACTAATCACCCCCTGAGAGTTATTTTGAAAATATATTTCATGTACAGAATTGACCTCTCTACAGATTTATTATAAGTATAGATTACAGTTAATAGAGGTAAAATAACAGGTCACGTTGCATATGTAACAAATCATATAGTTTGAAGGCGCGTCTGCAGCGCCACCTAATTAAATAATCGATTTTTGGAAATCGTATCGATTAATTGATGAGGGCGAGAGTAGCATAGAGGGCGCTACTCTAGCGGAACGTCACGGTCGTCGGGCGGCCATATCGACTCGGCACTTTTGAACGAGCAGTGACAGCCGCCGGACTCCTTGCCGGATCGCTTACGTCCTTATCTGTGTTCATCTAAGCCAAATTAAGTTAATTGTGCAATTAGTAATGCAAATAATGATTAAAAGTTTAATGTGTGCACATATGTGATTTTATTTTCGGGATACATCGCTCGATCATCCACATTATGGGCTCTGAAACCGATGTAGATCCCCACGCGCCTATATCAGAAGTGGGATGCGAAGGACAGCCATATATCAGGGAACAGCCACCTGCTCCGACTCAGACCAGCGACAGAGGGTTACTTAACAATATGGAAGCTCTGTTAACCCGTTTGTTATCGACACCGCCGCAAGTACAGCAGCCTGTTTCAAACAATTGCGTCACTCAGCTTATTCAATTCAACCCTGATGATGGAGACGCTGATATTGAAGGTTGGTGCCGCGTCACAGAGTTGGTCGTTACTAGTAAAAAGTTAAGTGGAGTGGAGCTTTTAGTGGCTTTAACAAGTGCGCTAAGAGGGCGAGCGGCTTCCTGTTTAACAAAATTACGCTTGGAAGATTTAACATGGGAAACTGTGAAACAAACGCTATTGGCTAAGTTCTTAAAACCCAGATTGATACAAGATTATTTCGACGACATACTTCGCTTCCAGATTGAAGCAAAGGAAACGGCGGGTGAATCAGCTGTACGTTTATGGGAATTAATTGAACGAATCCCGAAAGTCGAGATGACGGAAGAAATTACCACTGGATTTGTGATATCTGTTTTAAGCTCCAAAGATCATGTGATACGCCGTGAACTCAACTCCCACGTGATTACAACTCGCGCACAACTGTTTCGGACGCTCAGCGGGATTTCTTTGAAGCGACGGGCTGAGACTATCGACGCAAATGAAAACTGGGCAAAACGACCTCGTCTCATGGAATCGAAGTTCAATGGGAAATGTCATCGATGTGGAGTTCCTGGACATAAAATAGCAGAATGTAAGAAGCGACGTGAAGACACAGGAAAAGCAACCCGCTATGATACTTCTCATCTGGATCAAGCCAAGGAAAAGTTTCCATCAGTAACCTGCTTTACATGTGGAAAACCAGGACATGTATCGACTTCATGTCCTGAGAGAAGGAGTGGCGGAGCAGTGGTGAAGGAGGTCAACATCTGCGAGCACAAGGCCTCGAGAAGTACCCTTTTGACGTCATCCGGTGAGCATATCTGTTTCCTTTTTGATAGCGGCTCCTCTTGCTCTTTAATAAAAGAAAGTATGTCTTCATGTTTTCCTGGTGCCGAACGTAATAACATTGTGTACTTAACTGGTATTGGAGGCGACGATATAGAGTGCACGAGAGAAATTTCTAGTGTGGTTAAAATTAATGATCTTTACTTGACACCTTAACTGCCGATTCCGCTACTCTGACTGCATCTTCCGCGACAATTACGGCTCCTTCTGAAATGGCTAGCACTGATTCTGAAGACGAAGGTCCTTTGACCTTCGATGTAGAAGTGGACATTCAACGCGTATAGTACGTTCAAAATTTGAGGTACGTTTACCTAGCAGTATGTTAGGGTTATGTTGTCCGGTTTTGCCTACTGGTGATTCGAAGGGACGCATAGCCAGAGGTATAAGTGGCAGATAGGTAGAAGTGTTGTCCGGCCCTTGCTAGTCAGCTCGGTCGAAGGGAAACACTTGTGTTGTCCGGTCCATTCTTCGAGGTTTGAACTTGTATGACTGGTCGAAGGGACGCACTTGGCTGAAATGTATGTGTTGTGCCTCAAAGTTGAAGGGACGGTGTTTCTTGATGCAGTTGATTGATCTTAGCTGATCATTACCTAGCTGATCGATACCTAACATTTGTCCGGGCTTTGAGTTGTGTGATTTTCATAGTGTAGAGACGTGTGTGTGCTAGAGGGTATGATTAACGAAATACTGGTATGCCATATTGTGCATAGTTGTCAGGGTGGACGAGCGCGAATACTTGATTAGCAGTAATGGCGACCCCTTTGTTACAGGAATTCGCGATTGCTCGAGGACGAGCAATAGTCAGTCTGGCCGTGAAGGCGCGTCTGCAGCGCCACCTAATTAAATAATCGATTTTTGGAAATCGTATCGATTAATTGATGAGGGCGAGAGTAGCATAGAGGGCGCTACTCTAGCGGAACGTCACGGTCGTCGGGCGGCCATATCGACTCGGCACTTTTGAACGAGCAGTGACAGCCGCCGGACTCCTTGCCGGATCGCTTACGTCCTTATCTGTGTTCATCTAAGCCAAATTAAGTTAATTGTGCAATTAGTAATGCAAATAATGATTAAAAGTTTAATGTGTGCACATATGTGATTTTATTTTCGGGATACATCGCTCGATCATCCACATTATGGGCTCTGAAACCGATGTAGATCCCCACGCGCCTATAAGTTTATATTGTTATGTTTTGTGTGTTTAATATTATATTATAAGCGATTCCCCCACTTGTCGCGACGACCTGCGCGCCTATAAAAGGCGCAGCAAACCGGCTGTGCGGTCACTTGGCTCGGAGCGCTCGGAGCGTTAACACCTCATAGTGCAAATTCGTATCGTTAGTTCATGGATTAATGTTAGGCGTTTCGGTTCCGTTATTTTTGTATTTCGTAATTAAATTGAAATGTTAGTTCATTCCCTGTTTAAATTAGCTTAATCTAATTTGTTCTGAATCATTGTTAATTATTTTTGTTAAAAATTTAATACAAGTTGTATTAATTAAAATTGTTTTATTTTAAAGTAAATTTTGTCTAATATCTAAATATATCATGTGTACAATATATAATGTGCATGTGTAATGTATGCGCTTGTCAAATGTAATATGTGTAATGAGTTTAAGTATATCTTATAAACATTGTGGGTATATCCTATTATCACAATAATACATCATAACAAGCGTTTTATTTATTAGTCCAGTTAATACTATCTAGAAGAAAGGTTCCCTTTTCTGTGCCTCTCGAGAACTTAATAAACATCAAATCCCTTGTTCCAACCTAAGCTATACTAGGAGATTGGATAGACATACCTAAAAACGTTTATAAATATCCATGACTCATTCACTCATCACATGAAACATTTGCAGCAAGTGGGATTCGAACCCACGACCCTTTCGTGGCCAGGGTCTCTGACTACTGAACCAACGGGTCTGTCAAACGTGTACAAATAACATTTCATAATAATCGGTTGAGTAGTTAAGAAATTATTTAACATACATTTTATAAGCCGCGACATAGTAGTTTGACCTCGAAATCTAAATATATCTATATCTCGAGTTCATTTAGTTTATAACGTGGATGAGTCAACACACTCCGGGAAATGTTTTAGCGCACAGCGCACTGCGCCATGCTAATGCGCTAACCTACAGCGCTGAATGATACGGGAAGTGAATATTTATGTAAAACTATTTGTACAACACAGGTAATTCAGGAGCAGCGCACTGCGCTAACTCATAGTTAGCGCAATAATGAGCCGAGTGTGTCGTGAGGCGATGAGCGCGGCCCCGCTCGAGTTCTCCCGGCGCTGCGCAGTGCGCCGTGCGCCAACACAGTACGTGCGAGCGAGTTGACTCACCGCAGTCAACTGAGTTAGCATATTTGCGCGGCGCAGCTCAGTGTCTCATATGACAATCACGCTTATTGCATATGATTGTCGACAAAAATTGAATATAACTATGATCCCTCGAGAACAGAAGATAACAATCAGGCTAAATGTCTCTATATATACGATTCGGTAAAACCAAACGCCACCGCGATGTAACTGCGTACAGCGCCATCTGTTGCCGCCATGCGGAACCGCAGCCAATAATGGAGATGACACTTATACGTTTATCATTGGAAATACGTTTCATTGAGTGCGTCCACCAAGAAGCTTGTAATGACACTAGCAGAAGCTTGTTAATTATTAACCGCGAAAATTATGCAGTCACTTCCAGAAAAAACCGAATTTATCACATGATGACAATTGTGTAAAAACTGCGACAAGTAAATATTGATACAATTATTCAACTAAAAGCTTGTTCAAACATCCCCGTTCTGTCTACATTACTATACAACCTTATATTTAATATAGTTTACAAACGTGCAGAATCGTCAATAGAATCAATTGCAATAGGTTTTTACGATGTTATATTTTGTTTAACTATATATGTTAAACAATCTATATTAATACGTGAAGCAAAAACTTTGTACCCCTCTTTGCGTAAATGCGCGTACGCAGGATTATGGCATTTCGTACACATATCTATACTAATATTATAAACTATTGTTTTTATAATGTTAGGCTTAAGGTATATTTATATGGGCCAGTATTGTTGTATAATAATTTGCTGCCTGAAATAAATGAATTTATTATTATATTATTATTATTTTAAAGAGGAAAGATTTGTATTTTTGTGTGTGTATGTTTGTAATGAATAAACTCAAAAATTACTGTGCCGATTTGAAAAAATCTTTCACTATTGGAAAGCTACATGATCCGGTAGTAACGCAGGCTATATTTTTAACCGACTTCAAAAAAAAGGAGGAGGTTCTAAATTCGACTGAATTTTTTAATTTTTTTTAAAAAATTTTTTTTATTTTTTTTTGTATGTATGTTACTCGATATCTCTGAGAATTGTTAACCGATTTTCAAAATTTTTTTTTTAATCGACAGTGTTTAGGTTTCCTGACTTGGTGCCGAGTTGGTCCCATTACCACCAAGTCAGGATCTGATGAAGGGATCCCAGGAAAATCGAGGGCAACCCTCAAACTTTATAGGCACGTACAATGTGTTTTAGACATTTTCTAAGATTGTTCAAGTATTTACGCATGGTACTTATCATCTTATGTTGGTGAGCTGATGATGGAAGGTACAAATCCTTAACGATTAGGAATTAGTTTATGATTCTTTAAATATTGATATCTTCGAGAATTGTAAGACGATTTTTAACCGACTTCATTAGAATTCTTTTTTTTATTCAAAATTCTGACTGGCCCGTTGGTCGAGTGGTCAGAGACCCTGGCCACGAAACCAAGGGTCGCGGGTTCGAATCCCGCTAGGGGCAAATATTTCGTGTGATGAACGAGTCTCGAGTCATGGATGTTTATAAACGTATTTAAGTATGTCTATCCGTTCACCTAGTATCCATAGCACAAGCTTAAGCTTAGTTTGGGACTAGGGAATTGGTGTGCCAGTCTGAAAAAAAAAAAAAAAAAAAAAAGGGTATATCCTGGAGTTGGTCCTATTGGTACCACATCTGGATCTGATGAAGGAATCTTAGGCAAATCGAGGGAAACCCTCAAGTATTATAGGCGCGTACAATCTATTTTAGTTATTTTCTAAAACAGTTCAAGTATTTACGTCTGGTATTCATAATTTCATGTTGCTGAGCTGATGATGGAAGGTGTAACTCCTTAACGATTAAGAGTTCATGGATAATTCTTTCAATATTATAGGGCCATATTGAGTGTTATTCTCGAGATAGTCTCAATTTCACCAAGTCTTGCTCTAGTGATGGGATTCCATAAAAACGAGGGCCACTCTTAAATTTTAACGACATGTTAAGTGTTTTATTTATTGTTTCTAAAACGATTCCAGTATTTGCGTCTCGTACTCATCATGTTATGTTGATTAGCTGATGATGAAAGGTATAACTCTTTGAAGATTAGTAGTTTTAAGTAATTCTTTAAACATTAAAGGCTCGTTATACCTTTTCGTCTTTAGTCTCATAAGACCGGCACTGTCTCATTAAAGCAGCTCGTTTTGATTTGGTCTACCTACCTATTAATAAATTTCACTAAAAAGTAACAAATAAGTTAAATTTTAACAAAAATAAAAACCGACTTCAAAAAACCTCGCAATTTTTCTTTATAAAAAACCCAAGTAAAAACTGCCTTACACTAAAAAGTATAAAATAAATTCTTTCGACTGCTTCGATGAAAGTATTAATCTTTAACACGTATTTAAATATTTACAATAATCAGTTAGTACTGGAGTCGGTGCCAGCCAAACTAAAAAAAGATTAGACACTTAATAACAAATTACCTTACTAATAACAATATGAAACAAATTAGTTAAAATATGAGTATATTAACTTACTATTGAGTTTGTATATTCAAAACCTATTTTACCACCCTTCACCAAGAAACAAATAATTGCAAATTCCGAAATGATGATATAATTACGCGGGCTGGCACCGACTCCAAAACTAACTGATTATTGTAAATATTTAAATACGTGTTAAAGATTAATACTTTCATCGAAGCAGTCGAAAGAATTTATTTTATACTTTTTAGTGTAAGGCAGTTTTTACTTGGGTTTTTTATTAAAAAAAATTGCGGGGTTTTTTAAAGTCGGTTTTTATTTTTGTTATATCCCCATATTCCCACGGGAACGGGAACTACGTGGGTGAAACCGTGGGGCGCTGCTAGTATATAGTTTATATAGAAAGGAAGTGTAGAATACTAATATTTAAATTATGCATAAGAAATAATTATATTAAATTAAACAATGTAAAAGGATAATTCCTTTTAAATTCGGTTTGTCACTTGATGTGCTGGGAGAGGGACACGCCAATTCCCTAGATTCAAACTAAGCTTACCTATAAGCTTGTGCTGTGCATACTAGGTAAACAGTTAGACATACTTAAATACGTTAAAAACATCCATGACTCGAGTACAAATGCCCATGTTCATCACACGAAACATTTGCCCCTAGCGGGATTCGAAGGAACATTTATATTTTTGCGCCTAAACTATCGAGACATGGAAAGAATATAATGGAACATTTATTGTTAGGAGCTTTAAGACCGATCGATTGGTACAAAGAAACAGGTACAAAGAAAGTAGTTTCGGCTCACTGTGCGCTATGGTGCAATTTTGAGTTAAGCCAAACAGCCGACGCATCAGTTACTTAGCTGACTCAAAGCTTTTGCCATGTCATCTGTCAAACAACAACATTCACGCGGAATTGCAAATGGATGTATTCAAAAGTTCATCAATCGGAATACGAACTTTCAACTTCAGAATGCGTCCTATGAAAGCTGCCATACGTCTCGCGATATACCATCCGGTAAAACCAAACGCCACCGCGATGTAACTGCGTGCAGCGCCATCTGTCGCCGCCGCGGCGTCGCGCGGAACCGCAGCCCACAGGGATTTTGAAAAATCACAATTACTAATTAGTATTTTTGTGAGCTAAGTCATCGATATTGTCACAAAATAAATAAAATGGAAATTTTTGTTGTAAAAATTACGATATTTTATTAAAGTTATATGATACATACTAAAATATTTTATGTAAATATTTTGTTAATCCGCCAGTCTGTTTGTTCCGGATAATATCTTAAAAGGCGGGGCTAATTTGACCGGGCTATCAATGACAGGAAGCTAGTGACGATAGCAGTAACTAAGGCTACTTTTATTTTAGAACAAAAAACAGTTTCCTGTTAAATTCCACGCGGATGAAACCAATGACTGCAACTAGTCTGTTCTATATTGATAACATCACAGTCCGATATGATTAAGTTGCTTAATAAAATAATATACCCACTAGGATGCATTTCCGCGCGGCGGCGACAGATGGCGCTGTACGCAGTTACATCGCGGTGGCGTTTGGTTTTACCGGATGGTATATAGCGAGGCCAACTTTGAATTTATATTCTGAACTCGGTGTGTAGATAATTTCCACAATTATTTTTGAATACATCCATTTGCAATTCCGCGTGGATGTTGTTGTTCACAGAACACTTGAGAGAGTCAGTGACGTACTTTGCGTCAACTCAGACGAAGCTCGCCGCGCTGACTCAATGAGGTGACTTTAAAATGTTGTGAGTGTATTGTAGTAAATTTACTCCAAATAAAATTTTAATAGCAATATTTTTTAAAATGAACTTTGCCGAAAGTATAAGGGTGGGTATTAAAAATTATGATAAATTAATTCTGTTTACGTGTTAACAATGTGTAATGCTTTCTTATCCTGTCCTTAAGCATCTAACGGCTTAACGTACTTTCGAAGGTACGAGATTGATATACCACCAACTCCTTGACTCCGATACTGAGTAATTGTAATATTAAAGTACCCGGCCACAAATATTTCAGCCCCTTCTGGGATGCGAACCCGAGACTTTGGGCTTTAGGCGGCGCAGAAACTGCTGAGCTTAAGTAGGTAAAATCTACAACACGCTGTCATCATAATAACAGGACACTGCAATCTAAACAGACACCTACACAAAATAGGAGCCACTGACCGCCCCCTATGCAGAGGCTGCATGATGGCGGAAGAAACACCAACTCACGTACTATTACACTGCAGCAGCGTGAGTGACACAAGGGCACGGCTCATAGGCAACCCTCCTTCGATGAAGGCTGCACTCCAACGTCCCAAAAACCTTATTACCTTCTGGACAGTGCTAAAGTGGTTTGAATAATCACTGTAGTGGTACAGTGACCATTACCGCACAATGGCCCACTTATGAGGCTAAGTAAATAAATAATAAATTCTCCAGAAACACCAATTCCCTAGTTCCAAACTAAGCTTATGCTTGTACTATAGATACTAGGCGAACGGATAGACATACTTAAATACATTTATAAACATCCATGACTCGAGTACAAATATCCATGTTCATCATGCGAAACGTTGAGTTAACTCATACAGCCGGCGCATGGATCATTGAGTTGACGCATAGCGTTTAGCTGAGTCAACAATGTCTACAGGGAATAACAACATCACAACATCCACGCAGAATTGCATATGGATGTATACAAAAATTCAACATGATAATTCCATGAGTAACATTTTCTCATAGGCCTCGCTATATATACCACTCGATAAAACCAAACGCCACCGCGATGTAACTGTGCATAGCGCCATCTGTCGCCACCGCGCGGAACTACAACCAATAGGGAAGAGGACGCTATCATGAAACATTAATAGACACGAATTCCTATGCATTCCTGTCCGTCAACGTGTTTTAAAGAACAATGTATGTGTGAATGTGTGATGTTGTGTAATATAAAAAAATAAAAAATATAGCATAGCGCCATCTGTCGCCACCGCGCGGAACTACAACCAATAGGGAAGAGGACGCTATCATGAAACATTAATAGACACGAATTCCTATGCATTCCTGTCCGTCAACGTGTTTTAAAGAACAATGTATGTGTGAATGTGTGATGTTGTGTAATATAAAAAAATAAAAAATATAGCATAGCGCCATCTGTCGCCGCCGCGCGGAACTACAACTAAAAGGGAAGAGGACGCAATCATGAAACATTAATAGACACGCATTCCTATGCATTCCTGTCCGTCAACGTGTTTTGCTACTTACCATGGAGTCAGAACAATGTATGTGTGAATGCGTGAAGTCGTGTGATTTTAAAAAATAAAAAAATCATATTTATTTAAACTTGCAAGTTCTCTCGCGATGTTTTTCCTCACCGCCAACCTAGTAGCATAAAAGAGTACATATTATTTCAAATACAAATGAGCAATACAAGTTTAAGCCTACAATACCCATCAATGATCCAAACGTTTCGAAAGTTTCGAAACATCGAAACGATAAAAGTGGTTCCCCACGGCACCGACAGATGGCGCTGTACGCAGTTACATCGCGGTGGCGTTCGGTTTTACCAATTGGTCCATACATAGTGAGAATGATATTAACGGTTAGCCAAGTTCAACACGGTCACCCATCGTTCCGTCCTCGCCGGCGGGGACTCGCGTCGCGCCGCCCCCGCTAGGTCTGTATTCGCGTAACCGGCCCGGCCCGGTCGCTTCTATGCCCAAACCTACGTGCGTCTGCCCTCTCCAGCAACGTCCTGAGCCGAAATTCGAGCTCTGTAGGGGGCGTCCTCAGGCTGTTGCCTAAATTTTTAGGGATTTTTTTTTTGTTTTTTTTTTATGTAACTTACATCTAAACAATTTAGGCTTACAAACTACTTATTTATAATGCATTACAAGTTCTTTTTTGCTACCTTGCTTTTTTAATTTATCTGGGGGCACGGCAGTGCCCCCGCCAAGTCGAGCAACAAAGCGGCACGGCCGTACCATCCTTTTCTCGAAGCAATTCAGGCCATTTTCGACCCCCTGTAACTTCGTTGTGGATAAAACTAGAAGACTGAATTTTCAGTAACCATGCAGGCATTGTAAAGACACGGTATATTTCAAATTTCATTCAATTTGAACCAGTAGTTTATTTAAGAATTATAACGGGTCAAAGTTTCTTAATTTTGTCACTGACTCACTGACCGATCATCAAAATTCTAAGGCACTAGCAGACCTAGAAGCTTCAAATTTGGAATATACGTAGTGTTTGGTGAATGAACTAAGGAAAAACTAAAATATTTGGGGGCACGGTAGTGCAACCGCTAAGTCTAGCAAAAATTTTCAATTTCGGTCCAATTTTATAAATATTTAACTACTTATTTAAATAACTTTGTAATACCATATAAATATAAAGGCGCACGGTAGTGCCCTCGCAAAGTCGAGCAAAAAAGCGGCACGGCCGTACCATCCTTTTCTCGAAGCAATTCAGGCCATTTTCGACCCCCTGTAACTTCATTGTGGATAAAACTAGAAGACTGAATTTTCAGTAACCATGCAGGCATTGTAAAGACACGGTTTATTTAAAATTTCATTTAATTTGAACCAGTAGTTTAAGAATTATAACGGGTCAAGGTTTCTTAATTTTGTCACTCACTGACTGACTCACCGATCATCAAAATTCTAAGACACTTCTAGCAGACCTAGAAGCTTCAAATTTGGAATATAAGTAGTGTTTGTTGTATGAACTAAGAAAAACCTTAAATATTTGGGGGTACGGTAGTGCAACCGCTAAGTCTAGCAAAATTTTTCAATTTCGGTCCAGTTTTATAAATATTTAACTACTTACTTAAATAACTTTGTAATACCATATAAATATAAAGGCGCACGGTAGTGCCCCCGCCAAGTCGAGTAAAATTTTTCAATTTCGGTCCAGTTTTCTAGATACATAACTGCTTAAAAACTTTGTAATCCCATATAAATATAGGCGCACGGTGGTGCCCCTGCCAAATCGAGCAAAAAATTGGTATTCCCGTCATGCGAATTCATTCCGCAATTACAAGTCTTACAGTTACAAGTCTTACAATTACAAGTCTGGGCGGTTTACATCTAATTAATGTCACCTTTGGAAGTGTTAAAGCGCAGGAATCCTCAATTTGTGAATACAACAGACCAAGAAGCATTTATCGTCCAGATTTGTCAAAAATTGTAACATCAAAGCCTCCCAGAAAAACGCTTAGAGACAGGCAGTGGGCTCTTAGAAAAACTGTAGCTGAAGCTCAAGAAGTAGTACCGGAAAAGAGAAAACGGAAGGCTACCTACAAAAATAAGAAAAGTTTATATGTCAGAGACAGGGCTTTAAGAAAATTCGTTGCAGGTAGATATACATATACTTAAACAATAAGTAGAAGGTACCGAAAAGGAAAAAAGTAGAACTGTCTACAAAATACAAAAAGAAATGAGATCCCATCAAAAACAATACTTGTCAAAAAAACCAAGTCTCGCAACTCAGTTGTTCTACGGTAAAAAGTTGTGAGATCCATGTACCAAGTCGGTTATTAATATATTTAGTCTCTACTTAAGTGACTTTCTGTCTTAATACGTCCAGTCCCTAAGACCACGATCGTGGTCCATAACAATTGAAAATCAATTGTGTCTGGAATCTCCGTACTCGAAGCATTAAGTTGTTACGTAATTATTAACAGAATCTTATAGTGACGCATATCAATATTAAAAATCTTTAACGTTTTATATAAATACATTGAGGCTCGGCCATCGCATGAAAACACGTGTAAATTAAATTATTTAGTGCGATGGACAAGGCAATATATTTATATAAAACATTAAAGATTTTTAATATTGAT
This sequence comes from Glyphodes perspectalis, assembly GCA_951394215.1. NCBI lineage: Eukaryota > Metazoa > Arthropoda > Insecta > Lepidoptera > Crambidae > Glyphodes > Glyphodes perspectalis. Next base: position 2,510,964 of record OX596230.1, on the reverse strand, counting down.
ATGCATCACTATAAGATGCTGTTAATTATTACGTAACAACTTAATGCTTCGAGTACGGAGATTCCAGACACAATTGATTTTCAATTGTTATGGACCACGATCGTGGTCTTAGGGACTGGACGTATTAAGACAGAAAGTCACTTAAGTAGAGACTAAATATATTAATAACCGACTTGGTACATGGATCTCACAACTTTTTACCGTAGAACAACTGAGTTGCGAGACTTGGTTTTTTTGACAAGTATTGTTTTTGATGGGATTTCGTTTAACAAATTTTCCTTTTATTCAATTTCTTTCTCTTCTTCTTTTTTTGTTTTTTTGTATGTTTAGTATATGTATGTATGTTTCTAGAAGAAAGGTTCCCTTTTCTGTGCCTCTAGAGAACTTATATAAGCCACAATTCCCTAGTTCCAACCTAAGCTATACTAGGTGAATGGAGACATACTTAAAAACGTTTATAAATATCCATGATTAAGTACAATTGCCCAAATTCATCACATGAAACATTTGCCGCAAGCGGGATTCGAACCCACGACCCTTGGTTTCGTGGCCAGGGTCTCTGACTACTGAGCCAACGGGTCTGTTAAACGTGTAAACAACATTTTTTAATAATCGGTTGAGTAGTTTAGAAATTATTTAACATCGATACATTTTATAAGCCGCGACATATGTCGTAGAGTGCCTGAGGAGTTTGACCTCGAAATCTAAATTTATCTCGCGTTTATTTAGTTTATAACACAAGCTCGATGGCGCATTCGGTAGTGACCCTGCCCCATGCGCTAAGAGTTGTGGGTTCAATCCCCGACCAGGACAAATATTCGTATGATGAATACTTGTGTTTGTTCTGTGTCTGGGTGTTAATATCCAATATTTTAGTATATATTTGTAATACCACTGTTAATTCTGATATCCGTAACACAAGTTAAGCTACTTAGCTCGGAGTCAGATCCATGTATGTGATGTAGTCTGATATTTATTTTTTTGTTGAAAATGTGTTGGCGCACGGAACACTGCGCCATGCTAATGCACTTACGTACAGCGCTGAATAATAGGGATAATGCATTATGAAGTAAAATTATCTGTACAACACAGGTAACTCAAGAGCAGCGCACTGCGCTAACTCATAGTTAGCGCAATAATGAGCCGAGTGTGTCGTGAGGCGATGAGTGCGGCCCCGCTCGAGTTCTCCCGGCGCTGCGCAGTGCGCCGTGCGCCAACACAGTACGTGCGAGTGAGTTGACTCACCGCAGTCAACTGAGTTAGCATATTTGCGCGGCGCAGCTCAGTGTCTCATATGACAATCACGCTTATTGCATATGATTGTCGACAAAAATTGAATATAACTATGATCCCTCGAGAACAGAAGATAACAATCAGGCTAAGTGTCTCTATATATACGATTCGGTAAAACCAAACGCCACCGCGATGTAACTGCGTACAGCGCCATCTGTTGCCGCCATGCGGAACCGCAGCCAATAGTGGAGATGACACTTATACGTTTATCATTGGAAATACGTTTCATTGAGTGCGTCCACCAAGAAGTTTGTAATGACACTAGCAGAAGCTTGTTTATTATTAACCGCGAAAATGATGCAGTCACTTCCAGATAAAGCCGATTTATCACGTGATGACAATTGTGTAAAATCTGCGACAAGTGATAAAATTGATAAAATTATTCAACTAAAAGCTTGTTCACTCTGTCTACTATTATACTACTATACAACCTTATATTTAGTGTTGTTTACAAACGAACAGAATCGTCAATAGAATAGATTGCAATAGTTTCTTACGATGTTATATCTATTATATTTTGACTATTATGTATATTTAAACAGTGGTGGATTTACCCTTAGGCTCAGTAGGCCCAGGTCTAGGGCGGCCAGATATTAGAAGCGGCCAATTGTGATAAAAATTAAGTGATGACGCTTTAGTACTGAGAGTTATAGGCTGGGGCCTAGGGCGGCCAAGCCTGTAAATCCGCCACTGTATTTAAAACAATGTATATTAATACGTGAGCAAAAACTCTGTACCCTTTTTTACGTAAATGCGCAGACGCAGGAGTATGACATTTCGTACACTTATATATACTAATATTATAAAGAGAAACGATTTGTATTTTGTGTGTGTGTGTGTATGTTTGTAATGAATAAACGGGAACGGGAATTACACGAAACTTCGGGGCACTGCTAGTAGTTTATATAGAAAGGAAGTGCAGAATGCTAATATTTAAATTATGCATAAGAAATATATTAAATTAAACAATGTAAAAGGAAATTATGGTCGGTTTGTCACGTGATGTGCTGGGAGAGGGACACACATTGGTGTGTGTCTAACCGTCTAACCGTTCACCTAGTATGCATAGCACAATCTAAGAAGCTTAGTTTGGAACTTAATAGTTTCAAACAAAGCTTATATTGTTTGAAACTATTAAGTTCCAAACTAAGCTTATTAGATTGTGCTATGCATACTAGGTGAACGATTAGACATACTTACTTACGTTTATAAACATCCATGACTCGAGTGCAAATGTCTATAATCATCACACGAAACATTTGCCGCAAGCGGGATTCAAACCCACGACTCTTGGTTTCGTGGCCAGGGTCTCTGACTACTGAGCCAACGGGTCTGTCAAACGTGTAAACAACATTTTTTGATAATCGGTTGAGTAGTTTAGAAATTATTTAACATCGATACATTTTATAAGCCGCGACATATGTCGTAGAGTGCCTGAGGAGTTTGACCTCGAAATCTAAATTTATCTCGCGTTCATTTAGTTTATAACACAAGCTCGATGGCGCATTCGGTAGTGACCCTGCCCCATGCGCTAAAAGTTGTGGGTTCAATCCCCACCCAGGACAAATATTCGTATGATGAATACTTGTGTTTGTTCTGTGTCTGGGTGTTAATATCCAATATATTAGTATATATTTGTAATACGTAACACAAGTTAAGCTACTTAGCTCGGAGTCAGATCAATGTATGTGATGTAGTCTGATATTTATTTATTTGTTGAAAATGTGTTGGCGCACGGAGCACTGCGCCATGCTAATGCACTTACGTACAGCGCTGAATAATAGGGATAATGCATTATGAAGTAAAAATATCTGTACAACACAGGTGACTCAAGAGCAGCGCACTGCGCTAACTCATACTTAGCGCAATAATGAGCCGAGTGTGTCGTGAGGCGATAAGTGCGCCACCGCCCGAGTTCTCCCGGCGCTGCGCTGCGCCGTGCGCCAACACAGTACGTGCGAGCGAGTTGACTCACCGCAGTCAACTGAGTTAGCATATTTGCGCGGCGCAGCTCAGTGTCTCATATGACAATCACGCTTATTGCATATGATTGTCGACAAAAATTGAATACAATTTTGATCCCACGAGAACAGAATGATAACAATCAGGCTAAGTGTCTCTATAGATACGATTCGGTAAAACCAAACGCCACCGCGATGTAACTGCGTACAGCGCCATCTGTTGCCGCCATGCGGAACCGCAGCCAATAGTGGAGATGACACTTATACGTTTATTATTGGAAATACGTTTCATTGAGTGCGTCCACCAAAAAGTTTGTAATGACACTAGCAGAAGCTTGTTTATTATTAACCGTGAAAATGATGCAGTCACTTCCAGATAAAGCCGATTTATCACGTGATGACAATTGTGTAAAATCTGCGACAAGTTGATTGATAAAATTATTCAACTAAAATCTTGTTCACTCTGTCTACTATTATACTACTATACAACCTTATATTTAGTGTAGTTTACAAACGTACAGAATCGTCAATAGAATAGATTGCAATAGTTTCTTACGATGTTATATCTATTATATTTTGACTATTATGTATATTTAAACAGTGGTGGATTTACCCTTAGGCTCAGTAGGCCCAGGTCTAGGGCGGCCAGATATTAGAAGCGGCCAATTGTGATAAAAATTAAGTGATGACGCTTTAGTACTGAGAGTTATAGGCTGGGGCCTAGGGCGGCCAAGCCTGTAAATCCGCCACTGTATTTAAAACAATGTATATTAATACGTGAGCAAAAACTCTGTACCCTTTTTTACGTAAATGCGCAGACGCAGGAGTATGACATTTCGTACACTTATATATACTAATATTATAAAGAGAAACGATTTGTATTTTGTGTGTGTGTGTGTATGTTTGTAATGAATAAACGGGAACGGGAATTACACGAAACTTCGGGGCACTGCTAGTAGTTTATATAGAAAGGAAGTGCAGAATGCTAATATTTAAATTATGCATAAGAAATATATTAAATTAAACAATGTAAAAGGAAATTATGGTCGGTTTGTCACGTGATGTGCTGGGAGAGGGACACACATTGGTGTGTGTCTAACCGTCTAACCGTTCACCTAGTATGCATAGCACAATCTAATAAGCTTAGTTTGGAACTTAATAGTTTCAAACAATATAAGCTTTGTTTGAAACTATTAAGTTCCAAACTAAGCTTCTTAGATTGTGCTATGCATACTAGGTGAACGATTAGACATACTTACTTACGTTTATAAACATCCATGACTCGAGTGCAAATGTCTATAATCATCACACGAAACATTTGCCCCTAGCGGGATTCGAAGGGTCGCGAATCTGAATCCCAAAACAAAGGACCGCGAGCCTGTCAGAGATATACGTAAGTAGAAAGAAAGAAGCAAAATGAAATTGATTTGATGCAAACAAGCACGTTTATACTTGAGTACAAATAACTGTAATGATCAAACTAACACGTGCCACCAGCAGAATTAGAATCCGCGACTTGTGATACCATGATCGATCAGGGTTTCAAAATAGATTTAGCGGCATCTCAAATATGTATAATGTTAATAAGCTCTGACTGCTGCGCTTTTAGCTGACTGAGCTTTTAGGAGCTTTTTACTCCTTGAACTGTGCCTACCCCTTCGGGGATAGCAGGTTTAATAGTGTGTAAGTAATAACAACATCCACGCCAATAGCAAGTGGACGTATTCAAAAATTTGCTATCGATCTTATCGCCCACCTGCGTATCTGAAGCTTATATATACCATCCGGCAAAACCAAACGCCACCGCGATGTAACTGCGTGCACCGCCATCTGTCGCCGCTGCGCGGAACCGCAGCCAATACGAAATATGATGTCGATCGTGAATTATATAACATACCTATATTTTATTAGCCGCGGAACAGTGGTGAAATATATAATTATCTAATATTATTACAATTACAATAATTTTAAATTTGTTTTTGGAGGTCAGAAGACATAAATCAATAAAAAAATTAACTAATGATTTATTTTATATTTTAATTAAAATTTGGATTTTAGGGTAAGGGTGTAAAAAGAAAAAAAGCTGTACTTAATCGTCTAACGCACGGGGCTATTAGCACGAATGATTCTCAAAATTTCAGAACTAAGGCAAAACAGGTTTCAGAGCGGGATCAATTACTATTTGCAAATTACATTTATATTTTTGCGCCTAAACTATCGAGACATGGAAAAACTATTATAGAACATTTATTGTTAGGAGCTTTAAGACCGATCGATTGGTACAAAGAAAGTAGTTTCGGCTCACTGTGCGCTGTGGTGCAATTTTGAGTTAAGCCAAACAGCCGACGCAAAGCTTTTGCCATGTCATCTGTGAAACAACAACATCCACGCGGAATTGCAAATGGATGTATTCAATAATTCATCAATCGGAATACGAACTTTCAACTTCAGAATGCGTCCTATGAAAGCTGCCATACGTCTCGCGATATACCATCCGGTAAAACCAAACGCCACCGCGATGTAACTGCGTGCAGCGCCATCTGTCGCCGCCGCGGCGTCGCGCGGAACCGCAGCCCACAGGGATTGTGAAAAATCACTATTCCTTATTACTAATTAGTATTTCAGTGAGCTAAGTCATCGATATTGTAAACAAAATAAATAAAATGGAAATTTTTGTTGTAAAAATTACGATACTTTATTAAAGGTATACGACATATACTTAAATATTTTATGTAAATATTTTTGTTAACCCGCCAGTCTGTTTGTTCCGGATGATATCTTAAAAGGCAGGGCTAATTTTGACCGGACTATAAATGACAGGAAGCTAGTAACGCAAGCAGTCACTAAGGCTACTTTTATTTTAGAACAATAAACAGTTCCCTGTTAAATTCCACGCGGATGAAGCCAATGACTGTAACTAGTCTGTTCTATATTGATAACATCACAGTCCGATATGATTAAGTTGCTTATTAAAATAATATACCCACTAGGTTGCATTTCCGCGCGGCGGCGACAGATGGCGCTGTACGCAGTTACATCGCGGTGGAGTTTGGTTTTACTGGATAGTATATAGCGAGGCCTACTTAGAATTTATATTCTGAACTCGATGTGTAGATAATTTCCACAATTATTTTTGAATACATCCATTTGCAATTCCGCGTGGATGTTGTTGTTCACAGAACACTTGAGAGAGTCAGTGACGTACTTTGCGTCAACTCAGACGAAGCTCGCCGCGCTGACTCAATGAGGTGACTTTAAAATGTTGTGAGTGTATTGTAGTAAATTTACTCCAAATAAAATTTTAATAGCAATATTTTTTTAAATGAACTTTGCCGAAAGTATAAGGGTGGGTATTAAAAATTATGATAAATTAATTCTGTTTACGTGTTAACAATGTGTAATGCTTTCTTATCCTGTCCTTAAGCATCTAACGGCTTAACGTACTTTCGAAGGTACGAGATTGATATACCACCAACTCCTTGACTCCGATACTGAGTAATTGTAATATTAAAGTACCCGGCCACAAATATTTCAGCCCCTTCTGGGATGCGAACCCGAGACTTTGGTCTTTAGGCGGCGCAGAAACTGCTGGGCTTAAGTAGGTAAAATCTACAACACGCTGTCATCATAATAACAGGACACTGCAATCTAAACAGACACCTACACAAAATAGGAGCCACTGACCGCCCCCTATGCAGAGGCTGCATGATGGCGGAAGAAACACCAACTCACGTACTATTACACTGCAGCAGCGTGAGTGACACAAGGGCACGGCTCATAGGCAACCCTCCTTCGATGGAGGCTGCACTCAAACGTCCTAAAAACCTAATTACCTTCTAGACAGTGCTAAAGTGGTTTGAATAATCACTGTAGTAGTACAGTGACCATTACCGCACAATGGCCTACTTATGAGGCTAAGTAAATAAATAATAAATTCTCCAGAAACACCAATTCCCTAGTTCCAAACTAAGCTTATGCTTGTACTATAGATACTAGGCGAACGGATAGACATACTTAAATACATTTATAAACATCCATGACTCGAGTACAAATATCCATGTTCATCACGCGAAACATTTGCCACTAGCTGGATTCGTACCCGCGACCCTTAGTTTCGTGGCCAAGGTCTCTGACCATTCGACCAACGGGCCAATCAGTCCGTACAAAGTACTTAAACTAATTACCTGGGAGTCAGATGTATGTGTATTAGTGTGATATTTATTTAATTTGTGAAAGTATAGATAAGCTTCCTCGACGCCTACGCATCACAAATAAAGATTTGTGATGATAAATACACCATAAATCGTCCTTTACGACATGCAAGGAATGCAGTTGGCACATTCCCTTTAAGTGACGTTGAGTTAACTCATACAGCCGGCGCATGGATGGAGTTGACTCAAAGCGTTAAGCTGAGTCACCCATGTCTACAGGGAATAACAACATCACAACATCCACGCAGAATTGCATATGGATGTATACAAAAATTCAACATGATAATTCCATAAACAACATTTTCTCATAGGCCTCGCTATATATACCACTCGATAAAACCAAACGCCACCGCGATGTAACTGTGCATAGCGCCATCTGTCGCCGCCGCGCGGAACTACAACCAATAGGGAAGAGGACGCTATCATGAAACATTAATAGACACGAATTCCTATGCATTCCTGTCCGTCAACGTGTTTTGAAGAACAATGTTTGTGTGAATGTGTGATGTCGTGTAATATTAAAAAATAAAAAATACATATTTATTTAAACTTGCAAGTTCTTTCGCGATGTTTTTGCTCACCGCCAACCTAGTAGCATAAAACAGTACATATTATTTCAAATACAAATGAGCAATACAAGTTTAAGCCTACAATACCCATCAGTGATCCAAACTCCAAAGTTTCGAAACATCGAAACGATAAAAGTGGTTCCCCACGGCACCGACAGGTGGCGCTGTACGCAGTTACATCGCGGTGGCGTGTGCCCTCTCCAGCAACGTCCTGAGCCGAGGTTCGAGCTCCGTAGGGGGCGACCTCAGGCTGTTGCCTAAATTTTTAGATTTTTTTTTTTATGTAACTTACATCTAAATAATTTGGGCTAACAAACTACTTATTTATAATGCATTACAAGTTCTTTCTTGCTTCCTTGCTTTTTTAATTTATTTCGTTTTACAAAATTTCTTTTTATTAAAATTCTTTCTCTTCTTTTTTTATTTTTTTTGTATGTTTAGTATATGTATGTATGTTTCTAGAAGAAAGCTTCCCTTTTCTGTGCCTCTAGAGAACTTTTATAAGCCACAATTCCCTTGTTCCAACCTAAGCTATACCAGGTGAATGGAGACATACTTAAAAACGTTTATAAATATCCATGACTCGAGTACAATTGCCCAAATTCATCACATGAAACATTTGCCGCAAGCGGGATTCAAACCCACGACTCTTGGTTTCGTGGCCAGGGTCTCTGACTACTGAGCCAACGGGTCTGTCAAACGTGTAAACAACATTTTTTAATAACCGGTTGAGTAGTTTAGAAATTATTTAACATCGATACATTTTATAAGCCGCGACATATGTCGTAGAGTGCCTGAGGAGTTTGACCTCGAAATCTAAATTTATCTCGCGTTTATTTAGTTTATAACACAAGCTCGATGGCGCATTCGGTAGTGACCCTGCCCCATGCGCTAAGAGTTGTGGGTTCAATCCCCACCCAGGACAAATATTCGTATGATGAATACTTGTGTTTGTTCTGTGTCTGGGTGTTAATATCCAATATTTTAGTATATATTTGTAATACCACTGTTAATTCTGATATCCGCAACACAAGTTAAGCTACTTACCTCGGAGTCAGATCAATGTATGTGATGTAGTCTGATATTTATTTATTTGTTGAAAATGTGTTGGCGCACGGAGCACTGCGCCATGCTAATGCACTTACGTACAGCGCTGAATAATAGGGATAATGCATTATGAAGTAAAATTATCTGTACAACACAGGTAACTCAAGAGCAGCGCACTGCGCTAACTCATAGTTAGCGCAATAATGAGCCGAGTGTGTCGTGAGGCGATGAGCGCGGCCCCGCTCGAGTTCTCCCGGCGCTGCGCAGTGCGCCGTGCGCCAACACAGCACGTGCGAGCGAGTTGACTCACCGCAGTCAACTGAGTTAGCATATTTGCGCGGCGCAGCTCAGTGTCTCATATGACAATCACGCTTATTGCATATGATTGTCGACAAAAATTGAATACAATTTTGATCCCACGAGAACAGAATGATAACAATCAGGCTAAGTGTCTCTATAGATACGATTCGGTAAAACCAAACGCCACCGCGATGTAACTGCGTACAGCGCCATCTGTTGCCGCCATGCGGAACCGCAGCCAATAGTGGAGATGACACTTATACGTTTATCATTGGAAATACGTTTCATTGAGTGCGTCCACCAAGAAGTTTGTAATGACACTAGCAGAAGCTTGTTTATTATTAACCGTGAAAATGATGCAGTCACTTCCAGATAAAACCGAATTTATCACATGATGACAATTGTGTAAAAACTGCGACAAGTAAATATTGATACAATTATTCAACTAAAAGCTTGTTCAAACATCCCCGTTCTGTCTACATTACTATACAACCTTATATTTAATATAGTTTACAAACGTGCAGAATCGTCAATAGAATCAATTGCAATAGGTTTTTACGATGTTATATTTTGTTTAACTATATATGTTAAACAATCTATATTAATACGTGAAGCAAAAACTTTGTACCCCTCTTTGCGTAAATGCGCGTACGCAGGATTATGACATTTCGTACACATATCTATACTAATATTATAAACTATTGTTTTTATAATGTTAGGCTTAAGGTATATTTATATGGGCCAGTATTGTTGTATAATAATTTGCTGCCTGAAATAAATGAATTTATTATTATATTATTATTATTTTAAAGAGGAAAGATTTGTATTGTTGTGTGTGTGTGTATGTTTGTAATGAATAAACTCAAAAATTACTGTGCCGATTTGAAAAAATCTTTCACTATTGGAAAGCTACATGATCCGGTAGTAACGCAGGCTATATTTTATCCCCATATTCCCACGGGAACGGGAACTACGCGGGTGAAACCGTGGGGCGCTGCTAGTATATAGTTTATATAGAAAGGAAGTGCAGAATACTTAAATTATGCATAAGAAATAATTATATTAAATTAAACAATGTAAAAGGATAATTCCTTTTACATTCGGTTTGTCACTTGATGTGCTGGGAGAGGGACACGCCAATTCCCTAGATTCAAACTAAGCTTACCTATAAGCTTGTGCTATGCATACTAGGTAAACAGTTAGACATACTTAAATACGTTTATAAACATCCATGACTGGAGTACAAATGCCCATGTTCATCACACGAAACATTTGCCCCTAGCGGGATTCGAAGAAACATTTATATTTTTGCGCCTAAACTATCGAATTATGGAAAAAATATAATGGAACATTTATTGTTAGGAGCTTTAAGACCGATCGATTGGTACAAAGAAACAGGTACAAAGAAAGTAGTTTCGGCTCACTGTGCGCTATGGTGCAATTTAGAGTTAAGCCAAACAGCCGACGCATCAGTTACTTAGCTGCCATGTCATCTGTCAAAAATTAATCGAGCGGAACTAAAACTTCCAACACTTCAGTATGCGTCCTATAAAAGCTGCAATATGTCTCGCTATATACCATCCGGTAAAACCAAACGCCACCGCGATGTAACTGCGTACAGCGCCATCTGTCGCCGCCGCGGCGTCGCGCGGAACCGCAGCCCAAAGGGATTTTGAAAAATCACTATTCCTAATTACCAATTAGTATTTGAGTGAGCTAAGTCATCGATATTGTAAACAAAATAAATAAAATGGAAATTTTTGTTGTAAAAATTACGATATATACGATACATACTAAAATATTTTATGTAAATATTTTGTTAACCCGCCAGTCTGTTTGTTCCGGATAATATCTTAAAAGGCAGGGCTAATTTTGACCGGGCTATCAATGACAGGAAGCTAGTGACGCAAGCAGTCACTAAGGCTACTTTTATTTTAGAACAATAAACAGTTCCCTGTTAAATTCCACGCGGATGAAGCCAATGACTGTAACTAGTCTGTTCTATATTGATAACATCACAGTCCGATATGATTAAGTTGCTTATTAAAATAATATACCCACTAGGATGCATTTCCGCGCGGCGGCGACAGATGGCGCTGTACGCAGTTACATCGCGGTGGCGTTTGGTTTTACTGGATAGTATATAGCGAGGCCTACTTAGAATTTATATTCTGAACGATGTGTTGACAGTTTCCACAATTATTTTTGAATACATCCATTTGCAATTCCGCGTGGATGTTGTTGTTCACAGAACACTTGAGAGAGTCAGTGACGTACTTTGCGTCAACTCAGACGAAGCTCGCCGCGCTGACTCAATGAGGTGACTTTAAAATGTTGTGAGTGTATTGTAGTAAATTTACTCCAAATAAAATTTTAATAGCAATATTTTTTTAAATGAACTTTGCCGAAAGTATAAGGGTGGGTGTTAAAAATTATGATAAATTAATTCTGTTTACGTGTTAACAATGTGTAATGCTTTCTTATCCTGTCCTTAAGCATCTAACGGCTTAACGTACTTTCGAAGGTACGAGATTGATATACCACCAACTCCTTGACTCCGATACTGAGTAATTGTAATATTAAAGTACCCGGCCACAAATATTTCAGCCCCTTCTGGGATGCGAACCCGAGACTTTGGGCTTTAGGCGGCGCAGAAACTGCTGAGCTTAAGTAGGTAAAATCTACAACACGCTGTCATCATAATAACAGGACACTGCAATCTAAACAGACACCTACACAAAATAGGAGCCACTGACCGCCCCCTATGCAGAGGCTGCATGATGGCGGAAGAAACACCAACTCACGTACTATTACACTGCAGCAGCGTGAGTGACACAAGGGCACGGCTCATAGGCAACCCTCCTTCGATGAAGGCTGCACTCCAACGTCCCAAAAACCTTATTACCTTCTGGACAGTGCTAAAGTGGTTTGAATAATCACTGTAGTGGTACAGTGACCATTACCGCACAATGGCCCACTTATGAGGCTAAGTAAATAAATAATAAATTCTCCAGAAACACCAATTCCCTAGTTCCAAACTAAGCTTATGCATGTACTATAGATACTAGGCGAACGGATAGACATACTTAAATACATTTATAAACATCCATGACTCGAGTACAAATATCCATGTTCATCATGCGAAACGTTGAGTTAACTCATACAGCCGGCGCATGGATCATTGAGTTGACGCATAGCGTTTAGCTGAGTCAACAATGTCTACAGGGAATAACAACATCACAACATCCACGCAGAATTAGGGATGAGTTCGATATATCAAAACGTAACTTATATCGGATATGTGTTTAATATCATATCATATCGATAGCCAAATCTACATAACCGATATGACAAAAACTATAACGAGTCAGTTATATCCACCAAAAGCCAACAAACAACGGGAACCCACGAAGTACGAACAAAACGCAAACTTCACATCACAGCGATATGAAATCGAAACAGTTATTCGCTTTGTCTCTGTCTAACTATTTAAGTTTTACTGGCGTAAAAGAGATGAAGCGAATATAACTTTAGCAGGTATTCGCTTGGTTAATGCAATGCGTAATATATCTTAACGCGTTAGCAATAAGGTCTAGATTCTATTTCTTTAGTTACAATAACGTGGTCAAACGTGGGTAGTGATATCAATAATCACGGCTACGTGTGCATACCGTCCTAAGTTACTGATTATTGATATCGATATCCAAAAACGGTTTTCGATATCGATATGAAAACTGCATATCGGTTACATATCCGTTTGCGACAAAAACCGAAAACGCCCATGTCTACGCAGAATTGCATATGGATGTATACAAAAATTCAACATGATAATTCCAAGAGTAACATTTTCTCATAGGCCTCGCTATATATACCACTCGATAAAACCAAACGCCACCGCGATGTAACTGTGCATAGCGCCATCTGTCGCCGCCGCGCGGAACTACAACCAATAGGGAAGAGGACGCTATCATGAAACATTAATAGACACGAATTCCTATGCATTCCTGTCCGTCAACGTGTTTTGAAGAACAATGTATGTGTGAATGTGTGATGTAGTGTAATATTAAAAAATAAAAAATACATATTTATTTAAACTTGCAAGTTCTTTCGCGATGTTTTTCCTCACCGCCAACCTAGTAGCATAAAAGAGTACATATTATTTCAAATACAAATGAGCAATACAAGTTTAAGCCTACAATACCCATCAATGATCCAAACTCCAAAGTTTCGAAACATCGAAACGATAAAAGTGGTTCCCCACGGCACCGACAGATGGCGCTGTACGCAGTTACATCGCGGTGGCGTCTGCCCTCTCCAGCAACGTCCTGAGCCGAGGTTCGAGCTCCGTAGGGGGCGACCTCAGGCTGTTGCCTAAATTTTTAGAATTTTTTTTTTTATTTAACTTACATCTAAATAATTTGGGCTAACAAACTACTTATTTATAATGCATTACAAGTTCTTTCTTGCTTCCTTGCTTTTTTAATTTATATCGTTTTACAAAATTTCTTTTTATTAAAATTCTTTCTCTTCTTTTTGTTTTCTTTTTTTGTATGTTTAGTGTATGTATGTATGTTTCTAGAAGAAAGCTTCCCTTTTCTGTGCCTCTAGAGAACTTATATAAGCCACAATTCCCTTGTTCCAATTTAAGCTATACTAGGTGAATGGAGACATACTTAAAAACGTTTATAAATATCCATGACTCGAGTACAATTGCCCAAATTCATCACATGAAACGTTTGCCGCAAGCGGGATTCAAACCCACGACTCTTGGTTTCGTGGCCAGGGTCTCTGACTACTGAGCCAACGGGTCTGTCAAACGTGTAAACAACATTTTTTAATAATCGGTTGAGTAGTTTAGAAATTATTTAACATCGATACATTTTATAAGCCGCGACATATGTCGTAGAGTGCCTGAGGAGTTTGACCTCGAAATCTAAATTTATCTCGCGTTTATTTAGTTTATAACACAAGCTCGATGGCGCATTCGGTAGTGACCCTGCCCCATGCGCTAAAAGTTGTGGGTTCAATCCCCACCCAGGACAAATATTCGTATGATGAATACTTGTGTTTGTTCTGTGTCTGGGTGTTAATATCCAATATTTTAGTATATATTTGTAATACCACTGTTAATTCTGATATCCGCAACACAAGTTAAGCTACTTACCTCGGAGTTAGATCAATGTATGTGATGTAGTCTGATATTTATTTATTTGTTGAAAATGTGTTGGCGCACGGAACACTGCGCCATGCTAATGCACTTACGTACAGCGCTGAATAATAGGGATAATGCATTATGAAGTAAAAATATCTGTACAACACAGGTCACTCAAGAGCAGCGCACTGCGCTAACTCATAGTTAGCGCAATAATGAGCCGAGTGTGTCGTGAGGCGATGAGCGCGGCCCCGCTCGAGTTCTCCCGGCGCTGCGCAGTGCGCCGTGCGCCAACACAGTACGTGCGAGCGAGTTGACTCACCGCAGTCAACTGAGTTAGCATATTTGCGCGGCGCAGCTCAGTGTCTCATATGACAATCACGCTTATTGCATATGATTGTCGACAAAAATTGAATATAACTATGATCCCTCGAGAACAGAAGATAACAATCAGGCTAAGTGTCTCTATAGATACGATTCGGTAAAACCAAACGCCACCGCGATGTAACTGCGTACAGCGCCATCTGTTGCCGCCATGCGGAACCGCAGCCAATAGTGGAGATGACACTTATACGTTTATCATTGGAAATACGTTTCATTGAGTGCGTCCACCAAGAAGTTTGTAATGACACTAGCAGAAGCTTGTTTATTATTAACCGCGAAAATGATGCAGTCACTTCCAGATAAAGCCGATTTATCACGTGATGACAATTGTGTAAAATCTGCGACAAGTTGATTGATAAAATTATTCAACTAAAAGCTTGTTCACTCTGTCTACTATTATACTACTATACAACCTTATATTTAGTGTTGTTTACAAACGTACAGAATCGTCAATAGAATAGATTGCAATAGTTTCTTACGATGTTATATCTATTATATTTTGACTATTATGTATATTTAAACAGTGGTGGATTTACCCTTAGGCTCAGTAGGCCCAGGTCTAGGGCGGCCAGATATTAGAAGCGGCCAATTGTGATAAAAATTAAGTGATGATGCTTTAGTACTGAGAGTTATAGGCTGGGGCCTAGGGCGGCCAAGCCTGTAAATCCGCCACTGTATTTAAAACAATGTATATTAATACGTGAGCAAAAACTTTGTACCCTTTTTTACGTAAATGCGCAGACGCAGGAGTATGACATTTCGTACACTTATATATACTAATATTATAAAGAGAAACGATTTGTATTTTGTGTGTGTGTGTATGTTTGTTTGTAATGAATAAACGGGAACGGGAATTACACGAAACTTCGGGGCACTGCTACTAGTTTATATAGAAAGGAAGTGCAGAATGCTAATATTTAAATTATGCATAAGAAATATATTAAATTAAACAATGTAAAAGGAATTATGGTGGGTTTGTCACGTGATGTGCTGGGAGAGGGACACACATTGGTGTGTGTCTAACCGTCTAACCGTTCACCTAGTATGCATAGCACAATCTAATAAGCTTAGTTTGGAATTTAATAGTTTCAAACAAAGCTTATATTGTTTGAAACTATTAAGTTCCAAACTAAGCTTATTAGATTGTGCTATGCATACTAGGTGAACGGTTAGATATACTTACTTACGTTTATAAACATCCATGACTCGAGTACAAATGTCTATAATCATCACACGAAACATTTGCCCCTAGCGGGATTCGAAGAGTCGCGAATCTGAATCCTAAAACCAAGACTCGCGAGCCTGTCAGAGATATACGTAAGTAGAAAGAAAGAAGCAAAATGCAATTAATTTGATGCAAAAAAGCACGTTTATACTTGAGTACAAATAACTGTAATGATCAAACTAACACGTGCCACCAGCAGAATTAGAATCCGCGACTCGTGATACCATGATCGATCAGGGTTTCAAAATAGACTTAGCGGCATCTCAAATATGTATAATGTTAATAAGCTCTGACTGCTGCGCTTTTAGCTGACTGAGCTTTTAGGAGCTTTTTACTCCTTGAACTGTGCCTACCCCTTCGGGGATAGCAGGTTTAATAGTGTGTAAGTAATAACAACATCCACGCCAATAGCAAGTGGACGTATTCAAAAATTTGCTATCGATCTTATCGTCCACCTGCGTATCTGAAGCTTATATATATACCATCTGGCAAAACCAAACGCCACCGCGATGTAACTGCGTGCACCGCCATCTGTCGCCGCTGCGCGGAACCGCAGCCAATACGAAATATGATGTCGATCGTGAAATATATAACATACCTTTATTTTACTAGCCGCGGAACAGTGGTGAAATATATAATTATCTAATATTATTACAATTACAATAATTTTAAATTTGTATTTGGAGGTCAGAAGACATAAATCAATAAAAAAATGAACTAATATTTAAAAAAATATAGTTATGATTTATTTTATATTTTAATTAAAATTTGGATTTTAGGGTAAGGGTGTAAAAAGAAAAAAAGCTGTACTTAATCGTCTAACGCACAGGGCTATTACAGCACGAATAATTCTCAAAATTTCAGAACTAAGGCAAAACAGGTTTCAGAGTGGGATCAATTACTATTTGCAAATTACATTTATATTTTTGCGCCTAAACTATCGAGACATGGAAAAAATATTATAGAACATTTATTGTTAGGAGCTTTAAGACCGATCGATTGGTACCAAGAAACAGGTACAAAGAAAGTAGTTTCGGCTCACTGTGCGCTGTGGTGCAATTTTGAGTTAAGCCAAACAGCCGACGCATCAGTTACTTAGCTGACGCAAAGC
This sequence comes from Glyphodes perspectalis, assembly GCA_951394215.1. Classification (NCBI taxonomy): domain Eukaryota; kingdom Metazoa; phylum Arthropoda; class Insecta; order Lepidoptera; family Crambidae; genus Glyphodes; species Glyphodes perspectalis. The sequence continues at coordinate 2,493,711 of OX596230.1, read as the reverse complement.
TTTTGCCATGTCATCTGTGAAACAACAACATCCACGCGGAATTGCAAATGAATGTATTCAAAAATTCAACAATCGGGAATCGTACTTCTACCACTTCAATATGTATATACTAAAAGCTGCAATACGTCTCGCTATATACCATCCGGTAAAACCAAACGCCACCGCGATGTAACTGCGTACAGCGCCATCTGTCGCCGCGGCGGCGCCGCGCGGAACCGCAGCCCACAGGGATTTTGAAAAATCATTATTATCACGATGACTTACTCAGCTAACTAAATTACTAATTAGTATTTAAGTGAGCTAAGTCATCGATATTGTAAACAAAATAAATAAAATGGAAATTTTTGTTGTAAAAATTACGATACTTTATTAAAGGTATACGACATATACTTAAATATTTTATGTAAATATTTTGTTAATCCGCCAGTCTGTTTGTTCCGGATAATATCTTAAAAGGCAGGGCTAATTTTGACCGGGCTATCAATGACAGGAAGCTAGTGACGCAAGCAGTCACTAAGGCTACGTTTATTTTAGATCAATAAACGGTTCCCTGTTTCCCAAATTCCACGCGGATGAAGCCAATGACTGCAACTAGTCTGTTCTATATTGATAACATCACAGTCCGATATGATTAAGTTGCTTATTAAAATAATATACCCACTAGGATGCGTTTCCGCGCGGCGGCGACAGATGGCGCTGTACGCAGTTACATCGCGGTGGCGTTTGGTTTTACTGGATAGTATATAGCGAGGCCAACTTTGAATTTATATTCTGAACTCGGTGTGTAGATAATTTCCACAATTATTTTTGAATACATCCATTTGCAATTCCGCGTGGATGTTGTTGTTCACAGAACACTTGAGAGAGTCAGTGACGTACTTTGCGTCAACTCAGACGAAGCTCGCCGCGCTGACTCAATGAGGTGACTTTAAAATGTTGTGAGTGTATTGTAGTAAATTTACTCCAAATAAAATTTTAATAGCAATATTTTTTTAAATGAACTTTGCCGAAAGTATAAGGGTGGGTATTAAAAATTATGATAAATTAATTCTGTTTACGTGTTAACAATGTGTAATGCTTTCTTATCCTGTCCTTAAGCATCTAACGGCTTAACGTACTTTCGAAGGTACGAGATTGATATACCACCAACTCCTTGACTCCGATACTGAGTAATTGTAATATTAAAGTACCCGGCCACAAATATTTCAGCCCCTTCTGGGATGCGAACCCGAGACTTTGGTCTTTAGGCGGCGCAGAAACTGCTGGGCTTAAGTAGGTAAAATCTACAACACGCTGTCATCATAATAACAGGACCCTGCAATCTAAACAGACACCTACACAAAATAGGAGCCACTGACCGCCCCCTATGCAGAGGCTGCATGATGGCGGAAGAAACACCAACTCACGTACTATTACACTGCAGCAGCGTGAGTGACACAAGGGCACGGCTCATAGGCAACCCTCCTTCGATGGAGGCTGCACTCAAACGTCCTAAAAACCTAATTACCTTCTAGACAGTGCTAAAGTGGTTTGAATAATCACTGTAGTGGTACAGTGACCATTACCGCACAATGGCCTACTTATGAGGCTAAGTAAATAAATAATACATTCTCCAGAAACACCAATTCCCTAGTTCCAAACTAAGCTTATGCTTGTACTATAGATACTAGGCGAACGGATAGACATACTTAAATACATTTATAAACATCCATGACTCGAGTACAAATATCCATGTTCATCACGCGAAACATTTGCCCCTAGCTGGATTCGTACCCGCGACCCTTAGTTTCGTGGCCAAGGTCTCTGACCATTCGACCAACGGGCCAATCAGTCCGTACAAAGTACTTAAACTAATTACCTGGGAGTCAGGTGTATGTGTGTTAGTGTGATATTTATTTAAGTTGTGAAAGTATAGATAAGCTTCCTCGACGCCTACGCATCACAAATAAAGATTTGTGATGATAAATACACCATTAATCGTCCTTTACGACATGCAAGGAATGCAGTTGGCACATTCCCTTTAAGTGACGTTGAGTTAACTCATACAGCCGGCGCATGGATGGAGTTGACTCAAAGCGTTAAGCTGAGTCACCCATGTCTACAGGGAATAACAACATCACAACATCCACGCAGAATTGCATATGGATGTATACAAAAATTCAACATGATAATTCCAAGATTAACATTTTCTCATAGGCCTCGCTATATATACCACTCGATAAAACCAAACGCCACCGCGATGTAACTGTGCATAGCGCCATCTGTCGCCGCCGCGCGGAACTACAACCAATAGGGAAGAGGACGCTATCATGAAACATTAATAGACACGAATTCCTATGCATTCCTGTCCGTCAACGTGTTTTGAAGAACAATGTATGTGTGAATGTGTGATGTCGTGTAATATTAAAAAATAAAAAATACATATTTATTTAAACTTGCAAGTTCTTTCGCGATGTTTTTCCTCACCGCCAACCTAGTAGCATAAAAGAGTACATATTATTTCAAATACAAATGAGCAATACAAGTTTAAGCCTACAATACCCATCAGTGATCCAAACTCCAAAGTTTCGAAACATCGAAACGATAAAAGTGGTTCCTCACGGCACCGACAGATGGCGCTGTACGCAGTTACATCGCGGTGGCGTCTGCCCTCTCCAGCAACGTCCTGAGCCGAGGTTCGAGCTCCGTAGGGGGCGACCTCAGGCTGTTGCCTAAATTTTTAGAATTTTTTTTTTTTGTAACTTACATCTAAATAATTTGTGCTTACAAACTACTTATTTATAATGTTACAAGTTATTTCTTGCTTCCTTGCTTTTTTAATTTAAATCGTTTTACAAATTTTCCTTTTATTCAATTTCTTTCTGTTCTTTTTGTTTTCTTTTTTTGTATGTTTAGTGTATGTATGTATGTTTCTAGAAGAAAGCTCCCCTTTTCTGTGCCTCTAGAGAACTTATATAAGCCACAATTCCCTTGTTCCAACCTAAGCTATACCAGGTGAATGGAGACATACTTAAAAACGTTTATAAATATCCATGACTCGAGTACAATTGCCCAAATTCATCACATGAAACATTTGCCGCAAGCGGGATTCGAACCCACGACCCTTGGTGCCGTGGCCAGGGTCTCTGACTACTGAGCCAACGGGTCTGTTAAACGTGTAAACAACATTTTTTAATAATCGGTTGAGTAGTTTAGAAATTATTTAACATCGATACATTTTATAAGCCGCGACATATGTCGTAGAGTGCCTGAGGAGTTTGACCTCGAAATCTAAATTTATCTCGCGTTCATTTAGTTTATAACACAAGCTCGATGGCGCATTCGGTAGTGACCCTGCCCCATGCGCTAAGAGTTGTGGGTTCAATCCCCACCCAGGACAAATATTCGTATGATGAATACTTGTGTTTGTTCTGTGTCTGGGTATTAATATCCAATATTTTAGTATATATTTGTAATACCACTGTTAATTCTGATATCCGTAACACAAGTTAAGCTACTTAGCTTGGAGTCAGATCAATGTATGTGACGTAGTCTGATATTTATTTATTTGTTGAAAATGTGTTGGCGCACGGAGCACTGCGCCATGCTAATGCACTTACGTACAGCGCTGAATAATAGGGATAATGCATTATGAAGTAAAAATATCTGTACAACACAGGTAACTCAAGAGCAGCGCACTGCGCTAACTCATAGTTAGCGCAATAATGAGCCGAGTGTGTCGTGAGGCGATGAGCGCGGCCCCGCTCGAGTTCTCCCGGCGCTGCGCAGTGCGCCGTGCGCCAACACAGCACGTGCGAGCGAGTTGACTCACCGCAGTCAACTGAGTTAGCATATTTGCGCGGCGCAGCTCAGTGTCTCATATGACAATCACGCTTATTGCATATGATTGTCGACAAAAATTGAATACAATTTTGATCCCACGAGAACAGAATGATAACAATCAGGCTAAGTGTCTCTATAGATACGATTCGGTAAAACCAAACGCCACCGCGATGTAACTGCGTACAGCGCCATCTGTTGCCGCCATGCGGAACCGCAGCCAATAGTGGAGATGACACTTATACGTTTATCATTGGAAATACGTTTCATTGAGTGCGTCCACCAAGAAGTTTGTAATGACACTAGCAGAAGCTTGTTTATTATTAACCGTGAAAATGATGCAGTCACTTCCAGATAAAACCGAATTTATCACGTGATGACAATTGTGTAAAATCTGCGACAAGTTGATTGATAAAATTATTCAACTAAAAGCTTGTTCACTCTGTCTACTATTATACTACTATACAACCTTATATTTAGTGTAGTTTACAAACGTACAGAATCGTCAATAGAATAGATTGCAATAGTTTCTTACGATGTTATATCTATTATATTTTGACTATTATGTATATTTAAACAGTGGTGTATTTACCCTTAGGCTCAGTAGGCCCAGGTCTAGGGCGGCCAGATATTAGAAGCGGCCAATTGTGATAAAAATTAAGTGATGACGCTTTAGTACTGAGAGTTATAGGCTGGGGCCTAGGGCGGCCAAGCCTGTAAATCCGCCACTGTATTTAAAACAATGTATATTAATACGTGAGCAAAAACTTTGTACCCTTTTTTACGTAAATGCGCAGACGCAGGAGTATGACATTTCGTACACTTATATATACTAATATTATAAAGAGAAACGATTTGTATTTTGTGTGTGTGTGTGTATGTTTGTAATGAATATACGGGAACGGGAATTACACGAAACTTCGGGGCACTGCTAGTAGTTTATATAGAAAGGAAGTGCAGAATGCTAACATTTAAATTATGCATAAGAAATATATTAAATTAAACAATGTAAAAGGAAATTATGGTCGGTTTGTCACGTGATGTGCTGGGAGAGGGACACACATTGGTGTGTGTCTAACCGTCTAACCGTTCACCTAGTATGCATAGCACAATCTAATAAGCTTAGTTTGGAACTTAATAGTTTCAAACAAAGCTTATATTGTTTGAAACTATTAAGTTCCAAACTAAGCTTATTAGATTGTGCTATGCATACTAGGTGAACGATTAGACATACTTACTTACGTTTATAAACGTCCATGACTCGAGTACAAATGTCTATAATCATCACACGAAACATTTGCCCCTAGCGGGATTCGAAGAGTCGCGAATCTGAATCCTAAAACCAAGACTCGCGAGCCTGTCAGAGATATACGTAAGTAGAAAGAAAGAAGCAAAATGCAATTAATTTGATGCAAAAAAGCACGTTTATACTTGAGTACAAATAACTGTAATGATCAAACAAACACGTGCCACCAGCAGAATTAGAATCCACGACTCGTGATACCATGATCGATCAGGGTTTCAAAATAGACTTAGCGGCATCTCAAATATGTATAATGTTAATAAGCTCTGACTGCTGCGCTTTTAGCTGACTGAGCTTTTAGGAGCTTTTTACTCCTTGAACTGTGCCTACCCCTTCGGGGATAGCAGGTTTAATAGTGTGTAAGTAATAACAACATCCACGCCAATAGCAAGTGGACGTATTCAAAAATTTGTTATCGATCTTATCGCCCACCTGCGTATCTGAAGCTTATATATACCATCCGGCAAAACCAAACGCCACCGCGATGTAACTGCGTGCACCGCCATCTGTCGCCGCTGCGCGGAACCGCAGCCAATACGAAATATGATGTCGATCGTGAATTATATAACATACCTATATTTTATTAGCCGCGGAACAGTGGTGAAATATATAATTATCTAATATTATTACAATTACAATAATTTTAAATTTGTATTTGGAGGTCAGAAGACATAAATCAATAAAAAAATGAACTAATATTTAAAAAAATATAGTTATGATTTATTTTATATTTTAATTAAAATTTTGATTTTAGGGTAAGGGTGTAAAAAGAAAAAAAGCTGTACTTAATCGTCTAACGCACAGGGCTATTACAGCACGAATAATTCTCAAAATTTCAGAACTAAGGCAAAACAGGTTTCAGAGTGGGATCAATTACTATTTGCAAATTACATTTATATTTTTGCGCCTAAACTATCGAGACATGGAAAAAATATTAAAGAACATTTATTGTTAGGAGCTTTAAGACCGATCGATTGGTACAAAGAAACAGGTACAAAGAAAGTAGTTTCGGCTCACTGTGCGCTATGGTGCAATTTTGAGTTAAGCCAAACAGCCGACGCATCAGTTACTTAGCTGACTCAAAGCTTTTGCCATGTCATCTGTAAAACAACAACATTCACGCGGAATTGCAAATGAATGTATTCAAAAATTCAACAATCGGGAATCGTACTTCTACCAATTCAATATGTATATACTAAAAGCTGCAATACGTCTCGCTATATACCATCCGGTAAAACCAAACGCCACCGCGATGTAACTGCGTACAGCGCCATCTGTCGCCGCCGCGGCGCCGCGCGGAACTGCAGCCCACAGGGATTTTGAAAAATCATTATTATCACGATGACTTACTCAGCTTACTAAATTACTAATTAGTATTTAAGTGAGCTAAGTCATCCATTTTGTCACAAAATAAATAAAATGGAAATTTTTGTTGTAAAAATTACGATATTTTATTAAAGTTATAAGATACATACTAAAATATTTTATGTAAATATTTTGTTAATCCGCCAGTCTGTTTGTTCCGTATAATATCTTAAAAGGCAGGGCTAATTTTGACCGGGCTATCAATGACAGGAAGCTAGTGACGCAAGCAGTCACTAAGGCTACGTTTATTTTAGAACAATAAACAGTTCCCTGTTAAATTCCACGCGGATGAAGCCAATGACTGCAACTAGTCTGTTCTATATTGATAACATCACAGTCCGATATGATTAAGTTGCTTATTAAAGTAATATACCCACTAGGATGCATTTCCGCGCGGCGGCGACAGATGGCGCTGTACGCAGTTACATCGCGGTGGCGTTTGGTTTTACTGGATAGTATATAGCGAGGCCTACTTAGAATTTATATTCTGAACGATGTGTTGATAGTTTCCACAATTATTTTTGAATACATCCATTTGCAATTCCGCGTGGATGTTGTTGTTCACAGAACACTTGAGAGAGTCAGTGACGTACTTTGCGTCAACTCAGACTAAGCTTACTGCACTGACTCATTGAGTTAACTCCAAATTCTTTGCGTGAGTGTATTGTATCTTCCACACTCACTGTCAGATGTACGATAAAAACTATTTGAAACCCTTTTTCCAAGATGGCGGCCGTGAGACAAGGGTTGTAACCCCACAATAACTTAATATCTAACAAATGCAATCCCAAGTGTAACTTTTCAATGGACTAGGTATATATGTCGGCGAGAAGCTGGCTGGCAAAGAGCTGGCCGACATAGATAATGTAGCTTTCATCCATATATTGGCTGAATAAGTAAAAAAAAATATCGTCCGCCAGTGTAGTTATTATTATAGTGTCCGTTAATAAATAAATTAATAATAAATTCTCCAGACTGACTCACCAATTCCCTAGTCCCAAGCTAAGCTTGTGCTTGTGCTATGGATACTAGGTGAACGGATAGACATACTTAAATATGTTTATAAACATCTGTGACTCGAGTACAAATGTCCATGTTCATCACACGAAACATTTGCCCCTAGCTGGATTCGTACCCACGACCCTTGGTTTCGTGGCCAGGGTCTCTGAACACTCGACCAACGGGCCAGTCATATTAGTACAGTATATATTTGCATATTCATTTAAAACTGTTTGAATGAATAAGAAAACATATAATTTGTCAATATAAGTACCTGTCTGGATATACCCCAAAGGAAAATACCACAACCAGTAAATTGACTCCTAAAAAATTTTTAATAGCAATATTTTTTAAAATGAACTTCGCCGAAAGTATAATGGTGGGTATTAAAATTATGAGAGCGGTGGTAGCTCAATAGTAAGGATACGCGCCTCTTAAACGAGGAGTGCAGGTTCAAACCCGGGCACGTACCTCTGAATTTTTTAAATCTATGTACGTATTTATACCACTAGCTCGACGGTGAAGAAAAACATCGTGATAAAACCTATCAATTCATATCACTTTGGATTTGTAACCATGATCCAAAAATTGTCTGGTTCCCCTATGTAAGGGTTACGAAGGTCAGATCGGCAGTCGCTTCAATGTAATTATTAGACTTGCTAAATCCTGGATCATGGTCTAAGCAGACCCCGTCTAAGCACGGGACATAACGCTATGAAGATGGTGATTAAAACTATGGTTATCCATAATAAGATAAGCGATCTAACTACATACAGCGCCATCTGTCGGCGCCGGGGGAGAACCATCTGTCTTTCGATCGCTCGATATTTTTGATCAGTAATGGGGCACTGGTTCAAATCCGAGCAGCTTATTTGGATTTTAAAGATAAATGTATATGATTTATTTCTACAACTGGGTCGTTGGTGAGTACAATAATTATCGATAACTTTACGGATGTAATCATTCCGATAAAGTTAACAGTGAAACATTAACTATAGTTATACATCTGCTTATCATTGTTATTAAGTATCTATCTCTTTATTACTCTCGTCAAAGAAGACTCAGATATGATTCTTTTTAACCGACTTCAAAAAAAAGGAGGAGGTTCTCAATTTGACTAATTTTTTATTTTTTTTTTATATGTATGTTACTCGATATCTCTGAGAATTGTTAACCGATTTTCAAAATTCTTTTTTTTATTCAAAAGGGTTTACTCCCGAGATAGTCCCATTGCCACCAAGTCAGGATCTGATGAAGGGATCCCAGGAAAATCGAGGGAAACCCTCAAATTTTATAGGCACATACAATGTGTTTTAGACATTTTCTAAGATTATTCAAGTATTTACGCATGGTACTTATCATCTTATGTTGGTGAGCTGATGATGGAAGGTACAACTCCTTAACGATTAGGAATTAGTTTATGATTCTTTAAATATTGATATCTTCGAGAATTGTAAAACGATTTTTAGAGTTCTTTGTTTATTCAAAATTGGCACCAAATTTGGATCTGATGAAGAAGTCTTAGGCAAATCGAGGGAAACCCTCAAGTATTATAGGCGCGTACAATCTATATTAGTTATTTTCTAAAACAATTCAAGTATTTACGTCTGGTATTCATAATCTCATGTTGCTGAGCTAATGATGAAAGGTATAACTCCTTAACGATTAGCAGTTCGTGGATAATTCTTTCAATATTATAGAGTCATATCGAGAGTTATTCTCGAGATAGTCTAAATTTTTATGTTAAGTGTTGTATGTTAAGTGTTTTATTTATTTTTCTAAGACGATTCCAGTATTTGCGCCATTCCATCATTTTATGTTGCTTAGCTGATGATGGAAGGTATAACTCCTTGAAGATTAGTGGTTTTAAGTAATTCTTTAAATATTAAAGGCCCGTTATACCTTTTTGTATTTAGTCTCATTAGACCGGCACTGTCTCATTAAAGCAGCTCATTCTGATGGTCTACCTACGTACTAATAAATTTCACTAAAAAGTAACAAATAAGTTAAATTTTAACAAAAATAAAAACCGACTTCAATAAACCCCGCAAAAAAGGTTTATAAAAAAACACAAGTAAAAACTGCCTTAATAGCTATTTAAATGTCTAAACACTAAAGAGTTTAAAATAAATTCTTTCGACTGCTTCGACGAAAATATTAATCTTTAACACGTATTTAAATATTTACAATAATCAGTTAGTTTTGGAGTCGGTGCCAGCAAAACTAAAAAAAAGTAGACACTTAATAACAAATTACCTTACTAATAACAATATGAAACAAATTAGTCAAAATATGAGTATATTAACTTACTATTGATTTTGTATATTCAAAACCTATTTTACCACCCTTCACCAAGAAACAAATAATTGCAAATTCCGAAATGATGATATAATTACGCGGGCTGGCACCGACTCCAAAACTAACTGATTATTGTAAATATTTAAATACGTGTTTAAGATTAATACTTTCATCGAAGCAGTCGAAAGAATTAATTTTAAACTTTTTAGTGTTTAGACATTTAAATAGCTATTAAGGCAGTTTTTACTTGTGTTTTTTTATAAACATTTTTTGTTTGTGTGAGTTTCAAGTGATCTAAAATTTGTTGAATTTGTTAGAAATTACTCTAAAATATTTAAAAAAGTATGTGCAATAGCAAAATCTAATTATCTCAGGCTCAAGATTTTAAATTCTAGTGATAAAATTAAAGCTACTTGGAATATTATTAACAAAGAGACTTGTAAAAACAAAAAAAAATCACAAGCTCTCTTTAAGAATTGATAGTAAATGTCTAGACTCAGATGATGAAGTGGCAAAAGCTTTCGAATCATACTTTTCTAATGTCCCGACTGCAGCGACTCGTTTATTACCTTCCAATCCACACCTAGCAAATTGCATCCTTAAATCTAATGTAGAGGAATGCAAAACTGCTTTTATTTTTGTCATGTCAATGATAAGATAATTTTGAACACTTTAAAAGATTTAAATTTAAAGAAAATAGAAGATTTGTGGGGAATTTCAATGCATTTACTGAAACATATAATTGAATGTATTGCCCCTATCTTATCAAATATTTTTAACAAATGTGTTGATTTGGGTCAGTTTCCTAACTTAATGAAATATAGTAAAATCATTCCTTTGTTTAAATCAGGTGACAAAAGTGACCCGTCTAATTACAGACCAATATCTATACTGCCTGCACTAAGTAAAATATTTGAAAAGATTATATTCAATCAATTAATATGTCACCTAAGAATAAATAATTTACTTCATAGTAAGCAGTATGGATTTACCAAAGGGAAATCCACTACTGACGCAGGAGTAGCGCTTTTAAAACATATTTTTGAAGCTTGGGAAAGTAAACAAGATGCTGTTGGAATATTCTGTGATTTGTCGAAGGCATTCGATTGCGTCGACCACAAAACCTTGATAATGAAGCTACGTAACTATGGTGTTTCTGCGAACTCACTTAGTCTGCTAAAGTCATACCTAACTGATAGGCCCAAAATCGTAAGTGTTAATGGAACTAATTCTTGTGGTGCCCCATTATCGATGGGAGTTCCCCAGGGCTCGATATTGGGACCTTTGCTCTTTCTTCTATATATAAATGATCTCCTATATTTTACAAGGGACTTGTGTGAGATAGTATTATTTGCTGATGATACTTCACTGATTTTTAAAATTGATAGACATAATGAATCTCTTGACGACGTAAATAACGCTCTCTCACGGGTTCTTCATTGGTTTTCAACTAATAACTTACTTCTTAACGCAAAAAAAACAAAATGTGTTAAGTTCTCAATGCCTAACACAAGGCAAGTTAATACGCCAATTATTATGAATGATGAAGCACTAGATGAAGTTCAATCTACTGTGTTTCTTGGAATAACTATTGATGCTAAATTGCAATGGGGTCCCCATATTGCGGCTCTGGCAGGAAGACTTAGTTCAGCTGCATATGCAGTCAGAAAAGTAAGACAATTAACTGATGTTGAAACAGCAAGACTGGTGTACTTTAGTTATTTTCATAGCGTTATGTCATACGGTCTGCTGCTGTGGGGTTCTGCGGCCAATATACAAACTATTTTTGTATTGCAGAAAAGGGCAGTCAGAGCCATATACGGCCTTAGACCACGTGACTCTCTTAGAGAAAAGATTAAAGAAATAAAAATTCTAACCATAGCATCACAATTCATTTTGGATTGTATTATGTATATATTCAAAAATATTGAATCATTTCCTAAAAAGTCAAATACTCATAGTTTTAATACGAGAAATAAACACAAACTTGCTGTTCCAAATCATAGACTCCAAAAAAGTGGTAATTCATTTATTGGTCTAAGTATTAAAATGTTCAATAAACTACCACAAATTATTTTAACATTACCCTTACATAGATTCAAATTATGCATTAAATCATTTTTAATGAGTAAGGGCTATTACAAGATCGAAGAATTCCTCAATGACAAAGATTTATGGTTAACTTCATAATGAATTGTTCATCTGCAGTGATATCTAGTCTTAAGTGTGGATTAATTAAGTTTACAAAATTGTAAAATTGGCATTTAAAGAGTAATTATCGAGTTTCTTGCCGGTTTCTTCTCGATAGATTCTACCTCCCGAACCGGTGGTAGTATTATGTGTTCTTTTTTTTGTATATTGACTATTTATAAGTGCTTTCTTGAAGCCTATATAAATAAAGATATTTTGAATTTGAATTTGAAATTTGTTTCTAAAACAATTCAAGTATTTACGTCTGGTATTCATAATCTCATGTTGCTGAGCTAGGTATAACTCCTTAACGATCAGGAGTTCGTGAATAATTATTTCAATATTATAGAGTCATATCGAGTGTTATTCTCGAGATAGTCTAAATTTTTATGTTAAGTGTTGTATGTTAAGTGTTTTATTTATTTTTCTAAGACGATTCCAGTATTTGCGCCATTCCATCATATTATGTTGCTTAGCTGATCATGGAAGGTATAACTCCTTGAAGATTAGTAGTTTTAAGTAATTCTTTAAATATTAAAGGCCCGTTATACCTTTTCGTATTTAGTCTCATTAGACCGGCACTGTCTCATTAAAGCAGCTCGTTCTGATGGTCTACCTACCTATTAATAAATTTTACTAAAAAAATTAAAACCGACTTCATAATAACCCCGTAAAAAACGCTTATGAAAAAAACACAAGTAAGAACCTGCTTTAATAGCTATTTAAATGTCTAAACACTAAAAAGTATAAAATAAATTCTTCCGACCGTTTTTTTCATAAACATTTTTTGAAGCGGGACTTTTTGAAGTCGGTTTTTATTTTTAAATTTTTATGTCCTGGAATTCTTCCCACACCATTTTACGGAACAGAAGGCCATTTTAACGTTTATTTATGCATAAATACTTATTAAATATAAATAAAAGTGTCTCCGTAAAGGCTGACGCGCAGATCTGTCTCTTAGTCGGCACAGAATGCGCGTATATGGCAACTACTTATTTATGTAATAGCATAGATGGATGGGCGCACGTCAATCCTCTTAATGTAGTATCTATTTGGAGGTTATCTGTTGTATGTATCTACGTAAGCACCTCAAGTGAGCTGTAAGTTAGAGCAGTACGTCTCTAATTGCCCCGGTGGAACACTGCGCACTAGTGTCGCCGATCGATAGTCGACTATCGATAGTCTATCAATAGTCTATCGATAGTTGACGTCATATCAATAGTATCGATAGCCTATCGATACTATCGATAGCTTAGATCCAGGCAATACTATTGCATGAAAGCAATACTTTCGATACTATCGATAGTATTGTTGGTCACGAAGAATAAACTATCGATAGTATCGATACTATCGATAGTATTGTTCCTCGCAAATAAAAAACTATCTATAGTATCGATAGTTTTAAACTATCGATAGTCGTTATATTTTCGATACTATTGTTTAGAAATTATTGGTATAATGGTCACTAGTACGTGTAGGTTTTTATTACGGTAATTAATTACTAAGAGTTTATTACTTCTCTAACGGTTATGCTGTATATTTAGTTTAACCTATAACTCTTAGTAATACTATCGAAAATAAGGTACTATCGATAGCTTAAAACTATCAATAGTATCGATAGTTTACTCGCCATGAACAATAATAGTATCAATAGTATCGATACTACTTATAGTTTGGTGATATCTAGCCATAATACTATCAATACTATCGATAGTATTGCAAGTCATCAATAGTATTACCCCAATTTGGGCTATCGATACTCCTATCGATATTCTAACTGATTTTCGAGGTCAACTATCGATAGTTCGGCATCGCTAGCCAAAACATTAAGAAGAAGTGAGTTAACATATCCGCATCGAACTGAGTTAGCGCGACACAGCGTATGCTTCGTGTAAAGATACTTATTTTGCTGACAACCAACCATTCGAACAAATTGTCTTCCATAAAAAATAAGACGAGATAAATTAATTCTGTTCACGAGTTAACAATCACAGTCCGATATGATTAAGTTGCTTATTAAAATAATATACCCACTAGGATGCATTTCCGCGCGGCGGCGACAGATGGCGCTGTACGCAGTTACATCGCGGTGGCGTTTGGTTTTACCGGATGGTATATAGCGAGGCCAACTTTGAATTTATATTCTGAACTCGGTGTGTAGATAATTTCCACAATTATTTTTGAATACATCCATTTGCAATTCCGCGTGGATGTTGTTGTTCACAGAACACTTGAGAGAGTCAGTGACGTACTTTGCGTCAACTCAGACGAAGCTCGCCGCGCTGACTCAATGAGGTGACTTTAAAATGTTGTGAGTGTATTGTAGTAAATTTACTCCAAATTAAATTTTAATAGCAATATTTTTTAAAATGAACTTTGCCGAAAGTATAAGGGTGGGTATTAAAAATTATGATAAATTAATTCTGTTTACGTGTTAACAATGTGTAATGCTTTCTTATCCTGTCCTTAAGCATCTAACGGCTTAACGTACTTTCGAAGGTACGAGATTGATATACCACCAACTCCTTGACTCCGATACTGAGTAATTGTAATATTAAAGTACCCGGCCACAAATATTTCAGCCCCTTCTGGGATGCGAACCCGAGACTTTGGGCTTTAGGCGGCGCAGAAACTGCTGAGCTTAAGTAGGTAAAATCTACAACACGCTGTCATCATAATAACAGGACACTGCAATCTAAACAGACACCTACACAAAATAGGAGCCACTGACCGCCCCCTATGCAGAGGCTGCATGATGGCGGAAGAAACACCAACTCACGTACTATTACACTGCAGCAGCGTGAGTGACACAAGGGCACGGCTCATAGGCAACCCTCCTTCGATGAAGGCTGCACTCCAACGTCCCAAAAACCTTATTACCTTCTGGACAGTGCTAAAGTGGTTTGAATAATCACTGTAGTGGTACAGTGACCATTACCGCACAATGGCCCACTTATGAGGCTAAGTAAATAAATAATAAATTCTCCAGAAACACCAATTCCCTAGTTCCAAACTAAGCTTATGCTTGTACTATAGATACTAGGCGAACGGATAGACATACTTAAATACATTTATAAACATCCATGACTCGAGTACAAATATCCATGTTCATCATGCGAAACGTTGAGTTAACTCATACAGCCGGCGCATGGATCATTGAGTTGACGCATAGCGTTTAGCTGAGTCAACAATGTCTACAGGGAATAACAACATCACAACATCCACGCAGAATTGCATATGGATGTATACAAAAATTCAACATGATAATTCCAAGAGTAACATTTTCTCATAGGCCTCGCTATATATACCACTCGATAAAACCAAACGCCACCGCGATGTAACTGTGCATAGCGCCATCTGTCGCCGCCGCGCGGAACTACAACCAATAGGGAAGAGGACGCCATCATGAAACATTAATAGACACGAATTCCTATGCATTCCTGTCCGTCAACGTGTTTTGAAGAACAATGTATGTGTGAATGTGTGATGTCGTGTAATATTAAAAAATAAAAAATATAGCACAGCGCCATCTGTCGCCGCTGCGCGGAACTACAACTAAAAGGGAAGAGGACGCAATCATGAAACATTAATAGACACGAATTCCTATGCATTCCTGTCCGTCAACGTGTTTTGAAGAACAATGTATGTGTGAATGTGTGATGTCGTGTAATATTAAAAAATAAAAAATACATATTTATTTAAACTTGCAAGTTCTCTCGCGATGTTTTTGCTCACCGCCAACCTAGTAGCATAAAAGAGTACATATTATTTCAAATACAAATAAGCAATACAAGTTTAAGCCTACAATACCCATCAATGATCCAAACTCCAAAGTTTCGAAACATCGAAACGATAAAAGTGGTTCCTCACGGCACCGACAGATGGCGCTGTACGCAGTTACATCGCGGTGGCGTCTGCCCTCTCCAGCAACGTCCTGAGCCGAGGTTCGAGCTCCGTAGGGGGCGACCTCAGGCTGTTGCCAAAATTTTTAGATTTTTTTTTTTTTATGTAACTGACATCTAAATAGTTTGGGCATACAAACTACTTATCTATAATGCATTACAAGTTCTTTCTTGCTTCCTTGCTTTTTTAATTTATATCGTTTTACAAATTTTCCTTTTATTCAATTTCTTTCTCTTCTTCTTTTTTTATTTTTTTTGTATGTTTAGTATATGTATGTATGTTTCTAGAAGAAAGCTTCCCTTTTCTGTGCCTCTAGAGAACTTTTATAAGCCACAATTCCCTTGTTCCAACCTAAGCTATACCAGGTGAATGGAGACATACTTAAAAACGTTTATAAATATCCATGACTCGAGTACAATTGCCCAAATTCATCACATGAAACATTTGCCGCAAGCGGGATTCGAACCCACGACCCTTGGTGCCGTGGCCAGGGTCTCTGACTACTGAGCCAACGGGTCTGTTAAACGTGTAAACAACATTTTTTAATAATCGGTTGAGTAGTTTAGAAATTATTTAACATCGATACATTTTATAAGCCGCGACATATGTCGTAGAGTGCCTGAGGAGTTTGACCTCGAAATCTAAATTTATCTCGCGTTCATTTAGTTTATAACACAAGCTCGATGGCGCATTCGGTAGTGACCCTGCCCCATGCGCTAAGAGTTGTGGGTTCAATCCCCACCCAGGACAAATATTCGTATGATGAATACTTGTGTTTGTTCTGTGTCTGGGTGTTAATATCCAATATATTAGTATATATTTGTAGTACCACTGTTAATTCTGATATCCGTAACACAAGTTAAGCTACTTACCTCGGAGTCAGATCAATGTATGTGATGTAGTCTGATATTTATTTATTTGTTGAAAATGTGTTGGCGCTCGGAGCACTGCGCCATGCTAATGCACTTACGTACAGCGCTGAATCATAGGGATAATGCATTATGAAGTAAAAATATCTGTACAACACAGGTAACTCAAGAGCAGCGCACTGCGCTAACTCATAGTTAGCGCAATAATGAGCCGAGTGTGTCGTGAGGCGATAAGCGCGGCCCCGCTCGAGTTCTCCCGGCACAGTGCGCCGTGCGCCAACACAGTACGTGCGAGTGAGTTGACTCACCGCAGTCAACTGAGTTAGCATATTTGCGCGGCGCAGCTCAGTGTCTCATATGACAATCACGCTTATTGCATATGATTGTCGACAAAAATTGAATACAATTTTGATCCCACGAGAACAGAATGATAACAATCAGGCTAAGTGTCTCTATAGATACGATTCGGTAAAACCAAACGCCACCGCGATGTAACTGCGTACAGCGCCATCTGTTGCCGCCATGCGGAACCGCAGCCAATAGTGGAGATGACACTTATACGTTCATTATTGGAAATACGTTTCATTGAGTGCGTCCACCAAGAAGTTTGTAATGACACTAGCAGAAGCTTGTTAATTATTAACCGTGAAAATGATGCAGTCACTTCCAGATAAAGCCGATTTATCACGTGATGAGAATTATGTAAAATCTGCGACAAGTAAATGTTGATACAATTATTCAACTAAAAGCTTGTTCAAACTTCCCCGCTCTGTCTACTATTATACTACTATACAACCTTATATTTAGTGTAGTTTACAAACGTACAGAATCGTCAATAGAATAGATTGCAATAGTTTCTTACGATGTTATATCTATTATATTTTGACTATTATGTATATTTAAACAGTGGTGGATTTACCCTTAGGCTCAGTAGGCCCAGGTCTAGGGCGGCCAGATATTAGAAGCGGCCAATTGTGATAAAAATTAAGTGATGATGCTTTAGTACTGAGAGTTATAGGCTGGGGCCTAGGGCGGCCAAGCCTGTAAATCCGCCACTGTATTTAAAACAATGTATATTAATACGTGAGCAAAAACTTTGTACCCTTTTTTACGTAAATGCGCAGACGCAGGAGTATGACATTTCGTACACTTATATATACTAATATTATAAAGAGAAACGATTTGTATTTTGTGTCTGTGTGTGTGTATGTTTGTAATGAATAAACGGGAACGGGAATTACACGAAACTTCGGGGCACTGCTAGTAGTTTATATAGAAAGGAAGTGCAGAATGCTAATATTTAAATTATGCATAAGAAATATATTAAATTAAACAATGTAAAAGGAAATTATGGTCGGTTTGTCACGTGATGTGCTGGGAGAGGGACACACATTGGTGTGTGTCTAACCGTCTAACCGTTCACCTAGTATGCATAGCACAATCTAATAAGCTTAGTTTGGAACTTAATAGTTTCAAACAATATAAGCTTTGTTTGAAACTATTAAGTTCCAAACTAAGCTTATTAGATTGTGCTATGCATACTAGGTGAACGGTTAGACATACTTACTTACGTTTATAAACATCCATGACTCGAGTACAAATGTCTATAATCATCACACGAAACATTTGCCCCTAGCGGGATTCGAAGAGTCGCGATACTGAATCACAAAACCAAGGATCGCGAGCCTGTCAGAGATATACGTAAGTAGAAAGAAAGAAGCAAAATGAAATTGATTTGATGCAAACAAGCACGTTTATACTTGAGTACAAATAACTGTAATGATCAAACTAACACGTGCCACCAGCAGAATTAGAATCCGCGACTCGTGATACCATGATCGATCAGGGTTTCAAAATAGATTTAGCGGCATCTCAAATATGTATAATGTTAATAAGCTCTGACTGCTGTGCTTTTAGCTGACTGAGCTTTTAGGAGCTTTTTACTCCTTGAACTGTGCCTACCCCTTCGGGTATAGCAGGTTTAATAGTGTGTAAGTGATAACAACATCCACGCCAATAGCAAGTGGACGTATTCAAAAATTTGCTATTGATCTTATCGCCCACCTGCGTATCTGAAGCTTATATATATACCATCCGGCAAAACCAAACGCCACCGCGATGTAACTGCGTACACCGCCATCTGTCGCCGCTGCGCGGAACCGCAGCCAATACGAAATATGATGTCGATCGTGAAATATATAACATACCTTTATTTTATTAGCCGCGGAACAGTGGTGAAATATATAATTATCTAATATTATTACAATTACAATAATTTTAAATTTGTATTTGGAGGTCAGAAGACATAAATCAATAAAAAAATGAACTAATATTTAAAAAAATATAGTTATGATTTATTTTATATTTTAATTAAAATTTTGATTTTAGGGTAAGGGTGTAAAAAGAAAAAAAGCTGTACTTAATCGTCTAACGCACAGGGCTATTACAGCACGAATAATTCTCAAAATTTCAGAACTAAGGCAAAACAGGTTTCAGAGTGGGATCAATTACTATTTGCAAATTACATTTATATTTTTGCGCCTAAACTATCGAGACATGGAAAAAATATTATAGAACATTTATTGTTAGGAGCTTTAAGACCGATCGATTGGTACAAAGAAACAGGTACAAAGAAAGTAGTTTCGGCTCACTGTGCGCTGTGGTGCAATTTTGAGTTAAGCCAAACAGCCGACGCATCAGTTACTTAGCTGACGCAAAGCTTTTGCCATGTCATCTGTGAAACAACAACATCCACGCGGAATTGCAAATGAATGTATTCAAAAATTCAACAATCGGGAATCGTACTTCTACCGCTTCAATATGTATATACTAAAAGCTGCAATACGTCTCGCTATATACCATCCGGTAAAACCAAACGCCATCGCGATGTAACTGCGTACAGCGCCATCTGTCGCCGCCGCGGCGCCGCGCGGAACCGCAGCCCACAGGGATTTTGAAAAATCATTATTATCACGATGACTTACTCAGCTAACTAAATTACTAATTAGTATTTATGTGAGCTAAGTCATCCATTTTGTCACAAAATAAATAAAATGGAAATTTTTGTTGTAAAAATTACGATATTTTATTAAAGTTATATGATACATACTAAAATATTTTATGTAAATATTTTGTTAATCCGCCAGTCTGTTTGTTCCGTATAATATCTTAAAAGGCAGGGCTAATTTTGACCGGGCTATCAATGACAGGAAGCTAGTGTAATGTGGGACGACGGGAGGCGAGTAAAAGATGTGTGTAGCGCGCACTATAGATTTATTAAGAACCCTTTAATGACAATAACCTAAGCTTATATACTAACTTACTTACTAATGTGGGAGTGAGGTGACGCACACATTACACCTCCACCGTTTTTTTTTTTTTACAAAAAATAAAAACAAAACCTTTTTCTTTCAATGTTAATTGTAAAGTAAATCACACAGAAGTGATGCTAAAATTCAAAATACGGTTTATACATGTTTTTGATTTGGAAAAATATAATTTAAATTAAAGTTTATTTCAACATTCTAATACATACTAAATAAAATAATGAACAGATGAAGGCTATAATTTGGATCGATTATTTAAATTTCAAGGTTTTCAACAAAACAGTAATTTTGATTTTGAGATTAAACAAACTCAAACTAACATAATTTGGACCATGGGCACTTGAATAGTACCTAAACATTAGTGTGATTACCTAAATGTAAGTAAAAAAAAATAACTATAACAGTAACTATTGTTTTTCCAAAAGTACTATTTAATAAATTTCATTTCAAATTTTTGTTACCTCGTATATAACCGAAATACAAACGTCAAACATTGATAGAAACACGAGTAAAGCCTTTAATTTATTGACATACAATTCATATTTTAGAACATTCTAAAATTTAATTGTGAATAGCTTTGAGTTAAAATTGAAAGTATTTACTTAACATTTTATTGAAGAAACAAATGAATTCAATCACAACTTTTATTGATGTAAAACACTAAGCCTATTATTATAATTTTATAAAAGCTAGACGGGTTAGTATGATAAATATTAAATGTTGTTGGGGTGGGGGGTCGTTACATTCCCACAAATACGGTTGAGTTGAGGTTTTGACTTTGACTTTGAAATATTAAATGTTCAAGAAAACACTACAATTATTGAACGATCGCTAAAACAAATTAAACTTATAGTTTTATTGGAAAATAAAACAATTTAACCAAACACTACTCAAACCACGACTCGAATGAAGAAAAACAAATCGGTGTTTACAATTTAAGATGCACAGAAATATTTTTTTTTTTTTATTATCAGTTCATATCAATCGTCAATGTATATATGTCTTATTATGATTTTGGGATAGGTATGCCATGTTAGTTTACAGTTATTAATTTTAGAAAAAAGAAAATTGCACCATTGTGTTTTAATATTATTTCAAAAGAAACTAAATGTAACCAAGCACGTATAGATCTATCTTTCTCTATCTCTTCGTTAATATCTACCTTTTGCATATTCCTAACATCTTATTTATTGAATCTATCTATATCTGTAATCTCTAATTACGTCATCATTATTCGTTCTGGTACCTTACAATCATGTCATATTATTTATCTTTCGGTAGAAACATCACACACTATAATAATAGACTATGGTCATACATTTGGACTCATAGTAATGGTACTTTACCCCTTGGATATTTTTTTTATTTGGGTTGGCCGGCCCCTTTTTATAATATTTCATATTTATTTAGGTACAGTTTATATTTATTTGTCGACATTTATTTTTATAGACATTTAGTCTTATTAGCTGTGCACTTCATTTTTTTTTTAAAGTAGGAACATGTTTTAACATCTTTTTGATGTCCAACGATTTACACAGAGAGAAACTCGTTCCACACCATGATCAAATTGAAGGATCTGTACCCTATACTGTACCTTGTACCATTTTTAAATAACTCCGTACAGTTCATCTTTTAAGATTCTTTAACATCTCCAACTACTTTCACAGAGAAATCTCGTTTGCACCATGATCAAGCCGAAGGACGTGAACCTGTACCCCTCATACTTGTGTGTCCTACCATTTATTCTTCGTCTTTCATTAACTTCCAAACAGTTATCAAATCGAGACAAGCTTTAAAACAAACGTTACTTTCAAATTGAATCCTTCAGCACAAATAGTTTTATTTCCTTTTGGGTGATCAGTCCAATTAGTTGACAAAATATTTTTAGTGAAGTATTCCCAACTAAATAAAAACATTTCAACAATACCAAACAATCTTTTTCTGCGTATTCTTATCTTAAACTTGCATCCAACGTTCCTTTACTATTGTATCACTTACTTCGGAAATGTAACTAATATTATCTAGTAACAAAATATATTTAATACATTCCTATTAATCAATCTAAAAGCTTTCCTATTAAACAAACACAAATATACCTATTTCCCATTTCTCCTATCTTTAATATCAACATGTTACATCCTGTAGGTATACTATTCCTTAATAATTTGATAGCAAAACTATATTAAACTTTCAAAACAATTAAACTAAGTACCTTTTCATGGCAGTTTTGCTGCAACCATATTTTAAGCAAAAATTATATCTTTATATTTGTGTGATCTAAATACATTCTCTGCGATTCTACATAGAATCTGTTTCAACAATGGCATACCTAAAACATGAGGTAAGTGTATAATATGAAACTAATTCTAGAAACAACACAGCTAATCCGGTACTTCGGCTTCCGACTAATATGGAATCGTGTAATATTTCGCAACAAGAAGCTTGAAAAACAAAAATATTGCTGATCTATGACATGTGTCGCTAAATATGGTTTCGATGCACGGACTAAATACCGTTTCTAATAAGATGCAAAAGTAATTGTTGTAATGAAACCTGATGCCTATCAATCTTATTAAAAATTATTATCTTTACTGAAAATAGAAATGTGCTAGTATGAATATTTACGACTTTAATTAAAAACAATAATAAATTTTATTGTGTTATTAAATGTATAGCTTTGATACTTTTAAAACAACTGTTGGCTTAACACCTTTTCTACCAGTCGACTAATGTTGCGGTTACATTAACTTTTCACAATTAATGTTTTTAAATGTTACTCTATAGTAATTTAAATTAAATTCGTCAGTTATGGAAATGGAGAGTTAAAAATTTGTTATTGTGGAACCAATTAAACACATTACCTTTATTTCACTAATTAAGTGTAAAACAGTATAATACATACCTATTCAACTTTAATTTGCAATTATTATAAAAATATATTAAATATATATACTTATATAAATGATTATTTTATTTGAACAATATATACAATTTTCTAAAAAAAGAATCTGTCATATCGTGATCTACATACTATACCAATCAAGTAATCTAAAAAAGTAATAGCAGCAAAATCAATACTTATTTGAAACTGTCAGGAAATACCATTTAGTTTGAAATAAGTATGTAGGTTAAATAATATTTTGTCAAATACAAAAAAATACGCTACATATTTAACTTTACTTTGAAGACCTGGAAAAAAAACGATAAAATCGCCTAACTGCAAGAGTCTAAACTAGTAATTAAATTAATTTTAGCATAATTTAACAAGTTCATGTGCAACGCAACAATAATTAATTCCATTTCAACTTTCGTATAAAAAATTTAATGAAACTATACTCTATTACTGCGCAATGTTTGTTTTATAAAAAAAATGTAAACGAGAATTTAGAATGTTTCAAGTAAAACCAACCAACATAAATTATAAACCAATATTTAAAACATTACCCGAGTGTCCTGGTGCGAACTCTATATGACCTTGTAATTGCATGAGCTATCGGAAGATATCGTAGTTAAGTTAATAATAAAAAAAATGCTATGTTACCAAAACACAAAGTAGAAAAATAAATGAAGCTAAAATAATAGTCTAGATTTGGTTTATCTAATAATCATAAATCTATTTTTATGCTCCTATGCTCATGTAGTTAGTATTAATAGCATAAAATATTTCAAAAATAATTTCCTATCACTTATTAACTTTCAGTCGCTATTGAAATAAATATTTTAACAAATAAATATTTGTAACAGTAAAAAAAAGAATATTGCTGATGTACTTTTAGATACTTGTAAATGTAACCCGTCTAGTTACATGAGAATAATTATAGTATTATTTATTAAATAACTAACTATGTAGTGGCCACTAAAATTAAAACCTACGATAAAATCATTAAAGATAAAATATATTGAAATGTCGTCGGATTCCGTTCCTACTTCTCCCGGCGCCCATCGTCCATCGTCTTCGTTCTATTCCTTTTCCATCACACGTCTCGTACTCTCCCGGCAGCAAGCAAACCCAACGTCTGACACGATCACCACCCGGCTGCCAGCAAATATGCTCCATCTGGCTCCATTAAATACTCCCGGCAGCCAGCATCCTCTGACGTCCACTTCTTCTCATCATTTCACATATTTTTTTAAGAGTCAATATTATTTTTTCACTGTTAATATTCATGTCTTCCCTTTTTTTTTTTAATAGATCATTTTAAAACACCAAATTATTATTTCACTCCACGATGCGCAGCACTGCCCAAAGGCAGCACTGGCAGGGTCGCCATGTAATGTGGGACGACGGGAGGCGAGTAAAAGATGTGTGTAGCGCGCACTATAGATTTATTAAGAACCCTTTAATGACAATAACCTAAGCTTATATACTAACTTACTTACTAATGTGGGAGTGAGGTGACGCACACATTACACTAGTGACGCAAGCAGTCACTAAGGCTACGTTTATTTTAGAACAATAAACAGTTCCCTGTTAAATTCCACGCGGATGAAGCCAATGACTGCAACTAGTCTGTTCTATATTGATAACATCACAGTCCGATATGATTAAGTTGCTTATTAAAATAATATACCCACTAGGATGCATTTCCGCGCGGCGGCGACAGATGGCGCTGTACGCAGTTACATCGCGGTGGCGTTTGGTTTTACCGGATGGTATATAGCGAGGCCAACTTAAAATTTATATTCTGAACTCGGTGTGTAGATAATTTCCACAACTATTTTTGAATACATCCATTTGCAATTCCGCGTGGATGTTGTTGTTCACAGAACACTTGAGAGAGTCAGTGACGTACTTTGCGTCAACTCAGACGAAGCTCGCCGCGCTGACTCAATGAGGTGACTTTAAAATGTTGTGAGTGTATTGTAGTAAATTTACTCCAAATAAAATTTTAATAGCAATATTTTTTTAAATGAACTTTGCCGAAAGTATAAGGGTGGGTATTAAAAATTATGATAAATTAATTCTGTTTACGTGTTAACAATGTGTAATGCTTTCTTATCCTGTCCTTAAGCATCTAACGGCTTAACGTACTTTCGAAGGTACGAGATTGATATACCACCAACTCCTTGACTCCGATACTGAGTAATTGTAATATTAAAGTACCCGGCCACAAATATTTCAGCCCCTTTTGGGATGCGAACCCGAGACTTTGGTCTTTAGGCGGCGCAGAAACTGCTGGGCTTAAGTAGGTAAAATCTACAACACGCTGTCATCATAATAACAGGACACTGCAATCTTAACAGACACCTACACAAAATAGCAGCCACTGACCGCCCCCTATGCAGAGGCTGCATGATGGCGGAAGAAACACCAACTCACGTACTATTACACTGCAGCAGCGTGAGTGACACAAGGGCACGGCTCATAGGCAACCCTCCTTCGATGGAGGCTGCACTCAAACGTCCTAAAAACCTAATTACCTTCTGGACGGAGCTAAAGTGGTTTGAATAATCACTGTAGTGGTACAGTGACCATTACCGCACAATGGCCCACTTATGAGGCTAAGTAAATAAATAATACATTCTCCAGAAACACCAATTCCCTAGTTCCAAACTAAGCTTATGCTTGTACTATAGATACTAGGCGAACAGATAGACATACTTAAATACATTTAAAATAAAAACCGACTTCAAAAAACCCCGCAAAAAATGTTTATAAAAAAACACAAGTAAAAACTGCCTTAATAGCTATTTAAATGTCTAAACACTAAAAAGTATAAAATAAATTCTTTCGACTGCTTCGATGAAAGTATTAATCTTTAACACGTATTTAAATATTTACAATAATCAGTTAGTTTTGGAGTCGGTGCCAGCCCGCGTAATTATATCATCATTTCGGAATTATTTGTTTCTTGGTGAAGGGTGGTAAAATAGGTTTTGAATATACAAAATCAATAGTAAGTCAATATACTCATATTTTAACTAATTTGTTTCATATTGTTATTAGTAAGGTAATTTGTTATTAAGTGTCTACTTTTTTTTTAGTTTGGCTGGCACCGACTCCAAAACTAACTGATTATTGTAAATATTTAAATACGTGTTAAAGATTAATACTTTCATCGAAGCAGTCGAAAGAATTTATTTTATACTTTTTAGTGTTTAGACATTTAAATAGCTATTAAGGCAGTTTTTACTTGTGTTTTTTATAAAAAAAAATTGCGAGGTTGTTTGAAGTCGGTTTTTATTGTTGTTAAAATTTAACTTATTTGTTACTTTTTAGTGAAATTTATTAATAGGTAGGTAGACCAAATCAAAACGAGCTGCTTTAATGAGACAGTGCCGGTCTTATGAGACTAAAGACGAAAAGGTATAACGAGCCTTTAATGTTTAAAGAATTACTTAAAACTACTAATCTTCAAAGAGTTATACCTTTTATCATCAGCTAAGCAACATAACATGATGAGTACGAGACGCAAATACTGGAATCGTTTTAGAAAAAATAAATAAAACACTTAACATGTCGTTAAAATTTAAGAGTGGCCCTCGTTTTCATGGAATCCCATCACTAGACCAAGACTTGGTGAAATTGAGACTATCTCGAGAATAACACTCAATATGGCCCTATAATATTGAAAGAATTATCCACGAACTCCTAATCGTTAAGGAGTTACACCTTCCATCATCAGCTCAGCAACATGAGATTATGAATACCAGACGTAAATACTTAAACTGTTTTAGAAAATAACTAAAATAGATTATACGCGCCTATGATACTTGAGGGTTTCCCTCGATTTGCCTAAGATTCCTTCATCAGATCTAGATGTAGTACCAATAGGACCAACTCCAGGATATACCCTTTTGAATAAAAAAAAGAACTCTAAAAATCGTCTTACAATTCTCGAAGATATCAATATTTAAAGAATCATAAACTAATTCCTAATCGTTAAGGATTTGTACCTTCCATCATCAGCTCACCAACATAAGATGATAAGTACCATGCGTAAATACTTGAACAATCTTAGAAAATGTCTAAAACACATTGTACGTGCCTATAAAGTTTGAGGGTTGCCCTCGATTTTCCTGGGATCCCTTCATCAGATCGTGACTTGGTGGCAATGGGACCAACTCGGGAGTAAACCCTTTCGATTGAAAAAAAAAATTTGGAAATCGGTTAACAATTCTCAGAGATATCGAGTAACATACATACAAAAAAAAAAAAAACATTCAGTCGAATTGAGAACCTCCTCCTTTTTTTTGAAGTCGGTTAATAAACATCCATGACTCGAATACAAATATCCATGTTCATCACGCGAAACATTTGCACCTAGCTGGATTCGTACCCGCGACCCTTAGTTTCGTAGCCAGGGTCTCTGACCATTCGACCAACGGGCCAATCAGTCCGTACAAAGTACTTAAACTAATTACCTGGGAGTCAGATGTATGTGTATTAGTGTGATATTTATTTAAGTTGTGAAAGTATAGATAAGCTTCCTCGACGCCTACGCATCACAAATAAAGATTTGTGATGATAAATACACCATTAATCGTCCTTTACGACATGCAAGGAATGCAGTTGGCACATTCCCTTTAAGTGACGTTGAGTTAACTCAAACAGCCGGCGCATGAGTCAGTGAGTTGACTCAAAGCGTTTAGCTGAGTCAACAATGTCTACAGGGAATAACAACATTACAACATCCACGCAGAATTGCATATGGATGTATAAAAAAATTATCATAAAACAGTAAATATCATAACTTTTCTCATAGGCCCCGCTATATATAGCACTCGATAAAACCAAACGCCACCGCGATGTAACTTTGCATAGCGCCATCTGTTGCCGCCGCGTGGAACTACAACCAATAGGGAAGAGGACGCTATCATGAAACGTGTTTTGCTACTAACCATGGAGTCAGATCAATGTATGTGTGAATGTGTGATGTCGTGTGATATGAAAAAAAAAAAATCATATTTATTTAAACTTGCAAGTTCTCTCGCGATGTTTTTCCTCACCGCCAACCTAGTAGCATAAAAGAGTACATATTATTTCAAATACAAATGAGCAATACAAGTTTAAGCCTACAATACCCATCAATGATCCAAACTCCAAAGTTTCGAAACATCGAAACGATAAAACTGGTTTCCCACGGCACCGACAGATGGCGCTGTACGCAGTTACATCGCGGTGGCGTTCGGTTTTACCAATTGGTCCATACATAGTGAGAATGATACTAACTAAGATGTTATTAATTTTTAGGGGTGAGATCTTCCCGCTTCCCCGCCAGTCCGGTAGGCAGTAAAGGCCGCCTTCGGCCAGTTACCGATAGTCCTTTTGGAAAAAGGTTAGCTAAGTACAGTAGTAAATAGGTAGTTGCTGTAAGTTGCTTGTTCAATTAGAATATTTGAACACATCTTTTTGCAATTTATCGTGGATGTTATTATACCCAGAGTATGTAAGTGACTTAATTTAGTTTAACATTACCCTTACATCAATTTAAATGATGCATTAAATCATTTTTAATGAGCAAGGGCAATCACAAGATCTAAGAATTCCTCAATGACAAGGATTTATGGTTAACTTTATAATGACGTTTTCATCTGCAGTGATATCTAGTCTAAGTGTAGATTAATTATGTTTACAAAATTGTATAATTGGTATATATAAGAGTAACTATCGAGTTTCTTGCCGATTTCTTCTCAATAGAATCTGTTCCGAACCGGTGGTAGTATTATCTGTTCTTTTTTTGTTTTTGGATATTGACTATTAGTGCTTTCTTGAATGTATAAATAAAGATATAATGAATTTGAATTTAACGGAAATCATTGCGTTAACACAGTGATTCAGACTCAACTCACTGCGCCGACTTTCAATTAACTCATAATTGGGATGTTGACACCATTTTTATTTAATTTTGAAATATCAATTCTGAAAAAGAAAGTATCGTAGTATGCTGTTAAGCCTTATTGATTTTCAATCATATTGAGTCTAAGATTTTTTAATTTTACAAAAACTGCTTAATATAAAGTCAGTGGACTAAACAAACCAGTGACGTCACACGTTGACAAGCCCATACAAAATCTATGAAGTGATTTCGTTTTGTCATCTCTTAAAAAGTATCTCAATTGACTAGCCAGTCAACATCCCTATTGTGTCACGGCGCAACTATGCGAGATTTAGCGCAATGGTGCGTAATACGCCAACGTGTTTTGAAGAAGTGAGTTAACTTATTTGAAGCAGTTGATTAAACACTTACATACATACATAGCATCACGTCCGTAATCTGCGACGGGGTAGGCTGTAAAATTGTAAAAAACTAGTGACAAGTGGCTAGCTCGTCGCCTACACAATCACACACCAAAAACCCGATATGGCATTAGTCGCCTTTTACGACATGCTAGGCACTTTATTACATACATCTACATATATCACGCCCATAATCCCCGAAGGGGTAGGCAGAGTCAAATTGACAGCAGGCCCCTTTAACCACATTCAGCCAAAAATAAAACTGGGCTGGGTTAGATGGAAAAAAATGTGAAAAAGTAGTAACTAATGGCTATTTTGTCGCGTACACAATCACACACCAAAAACCCGATATGCCATTAGTCGCCTTTTACGACATGCTAGGCAAGGAACACAGTTGGCGCATTATCTTAAGTCCCAGACGAACATGGGACAATTGACAATGAACACTAAATGTTTGCATACTGGTCCTGACACCAGACTAATCAATCTACATTTTTTACTAATAAAATCAAAACTATAATTACTTTTATTACAAAACTGAAGAGTTGGTCTGTTTGCTTGAACGCGCTAATCTCAGGAACCACTGGTCCGATTAAAAAAAAAATTTCAGTGATAGATAGCCCATTTATCGAGGAAGGCTATAGGCTATATAACATTAACGATAAATGCGAGTGAAACCGCGGGCACAGCTAGTACATAATATACCGACAATCTCCGTAGGGGTAAATAGAGTCCAAGGATCAAAAAGCTATAAACGATGTATTAAAACTACAAGCTTTGGCCCCCGGCGTTGCTCGCGTGGTACATCGATGAAACATAGCTTATGTGTTATTCTAATATATAAGCTATACTACTGCAAAGTTTCATTAAAATCAATGCAGTACTTTTTGCGTGAAACAGTAACAAACTTCCATACAAACTTTCGCGTTTATAATACTAGCTTGTGCCCGCGGCTTCGTTCGCGTGGTACATCGATGAAACATAGCCTATATGTTATTCGGGTGTATGAGCTATATTATTCTAAAGTTTCATTAAAATCCATTCAGTAGTTTTTTTGTGAAAGAGTAACAAACATCTATCCATACATACAAACTTTCGCAATTATAATATTAGTAGGATTAGTAGTATTATTAACACGTTCGCGTGAGCAACCACATGTCCAAAATGTTGCATAACGGAGCAACTTTTTTTCCATACAAAATAAAGCAACGTGTGAAGACGTCGCGCCGTAAGACATACAACATGTAACCAAGCTACACGGCGCAACAAACTACAAAAATGGGATGTAATGCGGCGCAAAGGAGCAACGGTATATGAATTTACTCTCAAATAAGACGTGGGGCGACGTTCCGCCGAAATACATATCATAATCTCCACGTCATAAGACGTTGCGCCGTTTCCTAAGCATATACTCACGACGTCGTGCGACGTAGCTCACGCAAACGTGTTAAGGTGCAGGTACTTAAATAGCATATATTAACACCCAGACACAGAACAAATAGGTATTTGTCACACATGTTGTCCTGGGTGGGAATCGTACCTACAACTCTTGGCGCATGGGGCAGGGTCACTACCGAATGCGTCTTCGAGCTATTCTTGAATGATGAACCGCTTATGCACAGACGTCACGTTGTTGGTAATAATAATAAGGTCTTGTTATTTAATTATCATAATGCACTAACTATTGTGCAGTAAGATGAATAAGCGCATTCACACTTAATTAAATATATTCTGTGGACCATCAATAAGTTTCAATAATCCTTTTTTTTCTCTGTTGGTGTGCTCAATGGTAAGGACACGCGCCTCACAACCGCATGCTGTGGGTTCAAACCCATGCACGTATCTCTGGATGTTTCAAATCTGTGTACGTAATTATACCATTAGCTCGGCGGTGAGAGAAAACATCGTAATGAAACCTGCAAATTCCAACAGTTTTGGATTTGTAACCATGATCCAAAAATTGTCTGGTTTCCCTATCTTAGGGTTACGAAGTTCACATCGGGAGTCGCTTCAATGTAATTACCAGACTCGCTAAATCTTGGATCATGGTCTAAGCGGACCCCGTCTAAGCAAGAGGTAACGCTAGGATGATGAAATTCCCACAAGCCGTCACCCTCTGTTTGGAGACAGAGGGCGGTGTGTCGGACTCGAACCGCCTACACCCCAAAGTGGGTTTTCTCTGCGCGGTACCAGAGGAGCCGGTACCCCCTCAGTCTGACTAACAGCAGCTCCTCCAGGTGGGCGTCAATAATGCCAACCATAAATTATTTCATTTGACTGGACTGGCGTAGATTTAAAGGGGCCCCGTACTGACCGTGTTTGACAAGCTCGATGGCTCATTCGATAGTGACCCTGCCTCATGAGCCAAGAGTTGTGGGTTCGATCCCCGCCGAAGCCGAACATTCGTGTGATGAATAGTTGTGTTTGTTCTGTGTCTGGCTGTTAATATCCCATATTTAAGTATATATTTGTAATACCATTGCTTCTGATAGTAACACAAGTGCTTAAACTACTTACCTCGGAGTCAGATCAATGTATGTGATGTAGTCTAATAAGTATAAATTTGATTTTATTTATAGAGTCCCATGTTGGTCTGGGACTTGGCCCATGTTGATTTGGGACAAAAAAAAAAGAATGTGCCAACTGTGGTTCTTGCCTAGCATGTCGTAAAAGGCGACTAATGGTATATCGGGATTTGGGTGTGTGATTGTTTAGGCGACAGGTTAGCCGCTTGTTACTGCTTTTTCACAATTTTCCATCTGACCCAGCCCGGCTTTATTTTTGGCTGAATGTGGTTGAAGGGGCATGCTGTCCCTTTGACTCTGCCTACCCCTTCGGGGATTATGGGCGTGATGTTATGTTATGTATGTGTACAAGTATAGTGTAATCCGATAGGGAACCCAGACGATGTCGACTCACGCTTGACCGTCGGTCACGTGTATAAGATGCGTCGTTCAACACGTTGACTGATAAAATGCCGTTAAGTGCCAGAGGTCAGGCTCGGCATTCAAAGAGCGATAGACATGGTCTAACCACGGACTAGTAAAAAATGAAGGACTCCGCGCTACTTACTAGACGTTGAAGCTGTTTAGGTGCTATTTTGACACGCAACTTGCGTCACACATTGACATAATAAGCGCTCCAAATGACAGATATTCGTTATCTGGTATCACGTTGTCCTATACAAACTTTGCCTTCCTTTTTCACCTCCTTAAGGAAAGAATTTCTGAAAATCCTTTCTTATCAGATGCCTACGTCATACAAAGAACACACTTTCCAAGTTTCACGGCTGTACGATCAGCGGTTTAGGCTCTACGTTGATCCGTCAGTCAAGTCTACAGGACAAAGCAATTTATATGTATAGTTTAAGCCGGAGTTAAAATTGATGTTGACTTCGGTACAACTCGCCTTATATACATAATATTTATTAAATAAACGGCCTTCACATAGAATAATGCTTTATCAACGCTATGTACGTATTACAAATGTATCAAAGATTAATATCCATCACAGTAATTTAAATTACCTATATTTATAAGTGATAATTTTTTTTTAAAACCGATTTTGGGTTTGTGATTGATACAAGTGCTTAAGCTTCCTTGGAGTCAGATCAATGTATATGATGTCATCGGATATTTAATTATTTATTTATTATTATAATACAATGAGGCTTTTCAAAAATACAAAAACCGCCAGATGGCACGAGGGAGTCTCGAGGTCTTATCACTGTCACTATTGGCTCCTTGTTGACAGCATGTCAGTTTGGTCTGACAACTAACCAATGAGGAGGGTGACAAGACCGCAAGTCACAGTTACACCATCTTTTGGATTTTTTAATTCAAAAAGCCCTCAATGAGTTGAGTGGTAAATTATATTTAAAACGCCTAATTCAATTTAAGAGCAAATCTGTATGATGCCAGCATTGCCTTTATTATCTGACTAGCTTCTGCCCGCGGCTCGCTTCCCAGGCACATCGATAAAATATAATCTGTGTGCTATTCCAGTCTATAGTCTATGTCTGTGTCTAATTTCATCCAAAACATTTCGGCAGATGCGACATTCCGAACCGGTAGTACATTCAGGGCCGGACCGTGAGTTTAGGGGGCCCTGGACTAATCTACTTAGGGGCCCACCTAATTACTCAAAGTATAAGACGTAAACTTGAATTAAACGAATTGAATAGGTTTGATAAATAACGGTTCTTTTCGCATTATCGTCTATTTTTCACTTTAACTTGACTTAGCTGGGGGCCCCTTGAATCCACGGGGCCCTGGGCTGAAGCCCAAAAGGCCATATGGCAGATCCGGTCCTAGGTACATTAAAATTTTTCTAATTTGTACCTATTACTTGACGATTTACAAGTGCTTTTTTGAGGCCTACTGAATAGGGATGTTGACTGGCTAGTCAATTGAGATACTTTTTAAGAGCTGTCAAAACGAAATCACTTCATAGATTTTGTATGGGCTTGTCAACATGTGACGTCACTAGTTTGTATAGTCAACTGACTTTATATTAAGCAGTTTTGTAAAATTAAAAATCTTTGACTCGATATGATTGAAAATAAATAAGGCTTAACAGCATACTACGATACTTTCTTTTTCAGAATTGATATTTCAAAATTAAATATAAATAGTGTCAACATCCCAATTTAAACTCTTGAGTTTATTCATTACAAACATAAAATAATACAAAGCTTTTTTCTTTTATATAGTAAATGTTGCCGACACTGGCCTCATTACTTGTACATTAATACTTTTTACCGCCTCGTTGGTCTAGTAGTAGCATGCGCATACGCATGAGGCCTACAGACCAAGAGGTCCCGGGTTCAAATCCCGGGTCGGGCCAAAAATTTGTGGCTGGGTATTTCAATATCCAAATTACTCGGTAACAGCCCGGAGTCAGGAAGTTGGCGGTTTAATCACCCCCGTGCCTTTGGAAGCATGTTAAGCCGTTGGTCCTGCGCTTGACCTTTCCAATCATGTCGGTGCCGTCTCACCGGACTATGAGAGTGAAGGAATAGAGAGTGCACCTGTGTTTGCGCACACTCTTGTGCAGTATAATATCTCCTGCGCAGATGGCTTATCCTCGTTAAGATTGGCCGCCGTAACCGGTATCGGTTAGGAGGACATTATTAATACTTTTTACACATTTTATTATTTTTGTATTCAAGTTTAGAATTCTAATTTTATCTATATAAATAAAACAAAGT
The DNA here is from genome assembly GCA_951394215.1 of Glyphodes perspectalis. Lineage (NCBI taxonomy): Eukaryota > Metazoa > Arthropoda > Insecta > Lepidoptera > Crambidae > Glyphodes > Glyphodes perspectalis. The sequence goes on along the minus strand of OX596230.1, from coordinate 2,459,249 downwards.
CGTGTTTGTTACACCACTTATAAGTCGAGAACGGCCGAACCGATTTACGTTGTTTTTGATTTGTTGGATTTGTCTTCGTCCAGAATAACAGAATAACTATTAAAACATTGAAAAATTGACGATGAAACAAAATAAAAGCAAAAGTATTTTCTCATATGAAACGGTGGGATTCGTATCTGTCAATGTTAAATGTCAATTACTGGGCGATACGAAGTTCGCCGGGACAGCTAGTTTTGATATAAAGTACCTATTATTTTTCTAGCAGACTCTTTGTAAATCTGTTCACATCTTGGCAGTCTCTATCATTTATAGTAAGGTACCATATTTTTTAGCTAAAGTCATTGACGGAGTACTTATACCTACTGCTTCTTATACTCGGTCTACCTACTTTGGGGGATTACAGACGTGATATGTATGTTTGTTTGTCTGTTATTATGTTGACAGTTTCCAGACGTGTTCACTGCTCGTCCCATGTTGGTCTGGGACTTGGCCCATGTTGATCTGGGACAAAAAAAAAAGAATGGGCCAACTGTGGTTCTTGCCTAGCACGTCGTAGGAGGCGACTAATGATTTACGGGCTTTTGGGTATGTGACTGAGTAGGCGACGAGCTAGCCACTTGTCACTCCTTTTTCACAGCTTTCCATCCAACCCAGCCCACTGTCCCATGTTGGTCTGGGACTTAAAAAGAATATGCCAACTGTGGTTCTTGCCTAGCATGTAGTAAAAGGCGACTAATGGTATATCGGGTTTTGGATGTGTGATTGTGTAGGCGACAGGTTGGCCGCTTGTCACTGCTGTTTCACAATTTTCCATCTAACCCAACCCGGCTTTATTTTTTGGCTGAATGTGGTTGAAGGGGCTTGCTGCCCTTTTAACTCTGCCTACCCCTTCGGGGATTATGGGCGTGATGTTATGTATGTATGTATGTGTGTGTTTTTATGTATGTATGTATGTATGTATGTATGTATATTACAGATATACATAGTTATTTGAATGTGCAGGTTACCTCACCGTTTTTCACTCATGCTCTTTTTTTTCTTTGTTGACGGGGAGGTGAAAATCCGTCATGGATCGCCGTCCATGCCGCAATTGTAGCAAGGGCGGTGATGCCGGACTCGTACCGATTAAAAACCGATTCTGCCGTCTCATCCATAATGATGGCTTGCCCGTTGCTCGAGTGGTCAGAGACCCTGGCCACGAAACCAAGGGTCGCGGGTTCGAATCCCAATAGGGGCAAATGTTTCGTGTGCTGAATATGGACATTTGTACTTGAGTCATGGATTATATACGTATTTAAGTATGTCTATCCGTTCACCTAGTATCTATAGTACAAGCATTAGCTTAGTTTGGAACTAGGGAATTGGTGTGTCAGTCTGAAGAATTTATTTATTTATTTATTTATTTATAAGGTTGATGAGGGCGTGGGTACGCTGTCGCATCTACCACAACCTCATCAACGGCTACCTTCCAGACACTCTTCTTCATTCACGTTTATCATGCCTAGGTGGTATTATATGTTAGACTAGCTGTGCCAGCGGTGCCCACCCGCGTTTATGGTTAATATTATAAAGACTATTTCCGTCATACATGATTTCTATGTAACTTAAACCATTAGGCTGCACACGCGACGGAAGCTTAAAAAATGGAGTAACTTCTCCCGTTTTCCCAACATTTAGCTTCACTACTCTGCTCCTATTGATTGTAGCGTAATGTAAAGTATACTATAACCTGCCCAGGAGTATGGATAATAATTGTACCAAGTTTCGTTAAAATCCGTCGAGTAGTTTTTGTTTCTATAAGGAACATACAGACAGACAGACAGACAAAAATTTTACTGATTGCATTTTTGGCATCAGTATCGATCACTAATCACCCCCTGATAGTTATTTTGAAAATATATTTCATGTACAGTATTGACCTCTCTACAGATTTATTATAAGTATAGATGTCATAACTTGTCTATCATGAACATGATTTTGCTTCATCTGACATGTCCGGATGAGATTACGGTGATAAGACACATTACTGTTATATACTATTTGTAGCGCGCGACTTCGGCCAGAAAAAAATTCCTATATTCTTCTTGCAACACTTGCTATTTTCAGACAAGTTGCTGTCATAATCAGTTCAGTAATCAAATAAGGGCTGATTTTTCAACAGTCAGATAAAAGAGAACAATCGAATAAATCACAATCCGGATAATTGTAAAATGTCATTGTCTGTTTTCTAAGTACAACAGCGTATGACATCCGCAAATTGGTGACTTTATACTTTATCAGTCGGTTAATTCTTATCTGACCATCAAAAAATCGGCCCTAAGAAAACCGTTTATCTTGGTATGGGCATGTGATGAGAAGAGAGGAAGGACATGTAACAAAGAGAGTGATGAGTATGAATGTTGGTGGATGGAGAGGAAGAGGAAGGCCAAATAAGAGATGGATGGATTGTGATAAGGTGTTATGAGAGAAATGGGAGTGGATAGCTTGACGACGGCTGACAGGGACATGTGGAAGAGGAAGACATGCTGCGCCGACCCCAGATGAACTGAGAGAAGGGCAAGAGGATGATAATACTGTCATAATCAGTTCAGCCGCTTCGAAGATTAGCTGAAACAAACAGACAGATAAAAATGTAAATTATTATAGCTTGTTCTTAAAGAATAGAATATAATAATACTTTATTGAACAATGTTTCATATTCTTGTTTGACAAGCTCGATGGCGCATTCGGTAGTGATACTGCTCCATGCGCCAAAAGTTGTGGGTTCAATCCCCACACAGGACCAACATTCGTGTGATGAATACTTATGTTTGTTCTGTGTCTGAGTGTTAATATCTTAATTCGGTTTTCTCTGCCTACACCTCTAGGAAAGTGGGGTGAAGTTAAGTTAGTTAGTTAGTTTATGTATCTCAATAAATGTAGATTACATTAAGTAATAAAGAATAAGCTGTTATTTTGAAATATCAAACACACATTAAATTTTGTTCATAAGCGTAAAGAGATTAGATAGAACATTGTCTAATCATTTTGTTTTATGGCAATTTCTTATTATATATGTCGGCATGACAGCGACGTCATTGTACACCGGTGTAGCAAAACGTTACTCGGTGCACTGGTTGTACTAAGCTAGCTTATCCTAGACGCTCTCGGATAATTAATTTTAAATTAATTATTAATTTAAATTAATTATTATCGTTAATTGTAAAAGTGTCCTGTGGCAATTTATAATTAATAAAACAATATTCACTTGTGGTAAAACCCTAGGTATTTACCACAAGAGATAATTGGGTATTGGGATTATTAAGGGGTATTAAGGATTTAGTTCTGGATAGTAATTGTAATCCTAATTTAGACATTAAAAAGCTTGATTTATCCTGAGATCCCTGACTTCTTATTCAGTATGGCCGACCTACTTCCTACATATACTTAGATAAAAAAAACACGATATTTTACGTCATTTTTAATCAACACTAGTATAACTTACGTTAGATTTCACGCGATTAAAGATTAGATTACATTCAGATAGAAAAAAATTATATCTATAAAAAAATCACAGATTTTGTGCCTCACAGGACTTTTGAGCACATTGGAAATGAATCTAAGCAATTTGAATTTTTTACTTTTTTCAAAAAGGTTAGGTTACAGGGCAAGTCCTCGGATTCTTTTTTTCACTCTTTTGGCCATATTTTTTTCGTTTTTGACTTTCTCGAATATTTATTTTTCTCTCTCGCTCTCGTAAATACGCGTCTTTTGACCTTTTTTTTTTAATATCATATCTTCACAACTCTCCGAGATAGGTAAGGGATCGCACTCTTTTATGAAATCGGAGACTACACTACAGCGAACGAAAAGACAGTTCCATTGTCAAAATGTCTTATCTAACGTTGGTCTAGGACTCAAAAATAATGTGCCTACTGTGTTCCTTGCATAGCCGTGCTAAGTGTCGTAAAAGGTGAAATAAATTAAAATTTTATTTTACACTTTCAAAATTAATCGCGCAATCTAATTCTGGTAGATAACTACTTAAACTAGTTTGCAATCCAAGGTTTCATCAGCCACCTTCCAGCTCCAGCATCAGGTTCATGTCAACAAGTCCTTATATCACGTCCTCTTCATCAGGATATGGACAGACACAGACAGACAGACGCGTCAAACTTATAAGACCCTTCTTTTTGCGTCGGAGGTTAGTAAATAATGTAAAAAGAAGTCTACGCAAAAAAAACTCTATTATTAAAATAAATAAAAACAAGTTATAACAAAAAAATTGTTTTTATTATAACTTACTATTACTGCATAATGACCCTTCTGCGTGTGTTAATCTATGCACATACATGTGCTTAACCAACAATTAATAGGAATATCAACAATTATCATAAAACAGGGCGGTCTGATAATACATTGGGAGCACGGCACGTACGATCTTTCGCTTCGCGCGTTTGCGAATCAGTACGCCTGCGCGCACGGGCAAGAACTTTCGCGCGGCTGGCGCGCAAAAATCGAACTCTTTTGCGGCCATTTGCGGGAGCAAACGTACTTTTTTGCGGCTGTTTGTGGGAGCGAGCGTACTCTTTTGCGGCCGTTTGCGAAAATAAACGAACTTCTTAAAGGTTTTGTGGAATTAAAAAATCCTTTTAAAGGAGCGACGAGACTTTTTAAGTGTTTTCGGATTGTTGTTGTTTTTTTAAGTGTTGGCAAACAATGGTAGAAGATAAATTTGGAGAGTTGGATTGTCAATTTGGGGGGTGAGTATGCTTATATAATTATCTATATACTTATTAATACGTTAAGCAAAATCTTTGTAGGTACCCCTTTTTACGAACATTCCGCGAAAGGAGTAAGCGATTTGGTACAGTTGAAGTTTATATGGAGAAGGAGTACAGAAAGCAAATATTTAAATAAATATTGCGTTAGTTCATAAAAAATATCAATGAATTATGTTCGAATTTTGACCAATGGGCGACCACTTGTAAGAGTATATAAGACAATAGGATAATATCAAAGCCATATTCGTGGATTGAAATTGTCTGGTTCCCCTATCTTAGGGTTACGAAGGTCAGATCGGCAGTCGCTTCAATGTAATTACCAGACTTGCTAAATCCTGGATTATGGTCTAAGCGGACCCCGTCTAAGCGCGGGACATAACGCTAGGAAGATGATTCATCAGCAAGAGGCAGGTATTACGTGGTGTAGACAATTTTACTTTACAACAGGCTCAAACAAATACGACCGCAATCCCCGAAGGAGTAGGCAGAGTCAAAGAGGCAGCTAGCACGTTTAACCACATTCAGCGAAAAATAAAATTGGGCTGGGTTAGATGGAGAATTGTGAAAAAGTAGTGACAAGTGGCTAGCTCGTCTCTTACACATTCACACACCCAAAACCCGATATACCATTAGTCGCCTTACGACATGCTAGGCAAGGAATACAGTTGCACATTCTTTTTAAGTCCCAGATCAACATGGGCAATCGAAGAGTGTTGATTGAAATATTTGTAAGTATATAGTAAAATTAAGGTATTTATAAACGGTCAATATCGTTTACTTTGCTATCAAACGGAAGTTGGTATACTAAATACATATTTCAATGGTGTAATGTTGTGTTCTAATTTATCGCTGATATTAAAGTACTTGTTTGCAGTGGCGGTAACCGGGAGTCGAAAGGGGCAGTTCGCCCCGGGCCTCAGGTCCTGGGGGCTAATATATTTCCAAGTACTTATCATCCTATATCAAACAGTAAATAAATATCCCACTACAACACATACATTGATCTGACTCCGAGGTAAGTAGCTTAAGCACTTGTGTTACGGATATCAGAATCAACAGTGGTATTACAAATATATACTTCAATATTGGATATTAACACCCAGACACAGAACAAACATAAGTATTCATCACACGAATGTTTGTCCTGGGTGGGAATCAAACCCACAACTCTTGGCGCATAGGGCAGGGTCACTACCGAATGCGCCATCGAGCCAGTCAAACAGTGGAACAACCCCCAAATTTCGGTCAAGCAACACTGCTCGTATCCCTACTAGGGACCCCGTACAGCTCTTTGCCCCCCCCAGGCCTACAAAAGGTTTAGTCCGCCACTGCTTCTTTACACACATACGTATCAACACGCCAGCAATCCCCGAAGGGGTAGCCAGAGTCCAAGGAGCTAGTGTTGCCGAAAAATCGATAGTTTAGCAATAGATAGTTTAACGGCCAAATCATCTATACGATCGATAGGACAATTGATAGTATTGATAGTATTGATAGTATCGATGTCTCTGTTAGTGCAATACTATCGGTAAACAGCAATACTATCGATACTATCGATAGTAATGATAGTAATGCTGTTCGCCGATAGTTTTTAGTATCGATAAACTATCGATACTATCGATTGTCTTCAACTATCGATAGGCTATCGATAGACAGTCGATATTGGCTTATCGAGCGGCAACACTACTACATGCCATAAGCTCCTTAATCCACAATCAGCCAAAATAGGATTAAGTTGTGTTAATCGGAAAAGTAGTGACAAGTGGCTAGCTCGTCGCCCACACAATCACACACCCAAAACCCGATATACCATTAGTCGACATTTACGACATGCTAGGCAAGAAACACAGTTAGCACATTTCTAAGTCCCAGACCAACATGGGACTTAAAATCAGGGGGTGATTAGTGATCGATACTGATGCCAAAAATGCAATCAGTAAAATTTTTGTCTGCCTGTTTGTCTGTCTGTCTGTCTGTATGTTCCTTATAGAAACAAAAACTACTTGACGGATTTTAACGAAACTTGCTACAATTATTCTTCATACTCCTGGGCAGGTTATAGAATACTTTTCATCACGCTACAATCAATAGGAGCAGAGACGTGAAGGGAAATGTTGGGAAAACGGGAGAAGTTACTCCATTTTTTAAGCTTCCATCGCGTTGCACACGGTTGCCTTAATGGTTAAAGTTACATAGAAATCATGTATGACGAAAATAGTCTTTATAATATTAACCATAAACGCGGGTGACACCGCTGGCACAGCTAGTAATAAATAAATAAATTCTCCAGACTGACACATTAATTCCCTAGTTCCAAACTAAGTTATAAGCTGGTCCTATGGATACTAGGTGAACGGATAGACATACTAACCCCCCCCCCCGCCGGGGCCTCGGTTTGTCGTACCAGAGGGTTTATTAAGCCCCTTTAAAAGAGTAACTATCGAGTTTCTTGCCGGTTTCTTCTCGGTAGAATCTGCTGTTTGAACCGGTTTATATTTATATTTATTTTATTTTGACTATTTACAAGTGCTTTTTGTAAGCCTATATAAATAAAGATCATTTCATTTCCCGGGACTTGGAACATCCTGGGCTGAAGCAAAGAGGGACATCGAGGTGGGCCGCGACTGGACTTCCGCGATCTGCGATCAGTAGGACGCTACTATAATCAAATATGTTGAGGGAAAGTTATTTTCTCCTTATATTTATTTTATGATTTATCCAGGTGCATAACATACAGTCTCTTGACTGGCAAGATAATAAGCGTAATAGTTTTAGGGTACCGTTAGCGCCCCTAGGATACAAAACCCTAAAATCAAAATAAAACACTGTTGCTAAATTAGGTTGAAGTCTATTGAGCAATCCGTTGACAAACAGAACACCGACAAACCAATTAATGATTTGTTTACATTATTTTATCTTTCAATCACTTTATCTCAATTATGAGACGAAATATGTAAACAGATTTTTTTTTATTAATTCTATGTATTTCTTTATACATTACATCACGCCTGTAATCCCCGAAGGGGTAGGCAGAGTCAAAGGGGCAGCAATTAATCACTTTCAGCCAAAAACAAAACTGGGCTGGGTTAAATGGAAAATTGTAAACAAGTAGTGACAAGTGGCTAGCTCGTCGCCTACACAATCACACACCCAAAACCCGATATACCATTAGTCGCCTTTTACGACATGCTAGGCAAGAACCACAGTTGGCATATTCTTTTTAAGTCCCAGACCAACATGGAACATGGGATTAATATCGGTTTTTGGGTGTGTGATTGTGTAGGCGACAGGTTAGCCGCTTATCACTGCCTTTTCACAATTTTCCATCTAACACAGCCCGGCTTTATTTTTGGCTGAATGTGGTTGAAGGGGCATGCTGCCTCTTTGACTCTGCCTACCCCTTCGGGGATTATGGGCGTGATGTTATGTATGTATGTATGTATGAAAAATAACGATAAACGTGTTTTTTATTTGAATGTTATTTAATACAAAAATATTGTATTATGTCATCACATAGTTATCTTTAAAAGACCTACGTTTGTAGATACTGCTGCGCGCCGGCGCACAAGATATTTACCTACGCTTTTTTTCATAAATGTGATATATTAATGATACATAAGGCCTGGAAAAAAATGGAGATTAAATGCATCTTGTGTAGACGTGATAGTTTTTCAGTAAACTGTACCACAAAATTGCATTAGTTGTATAATATTATTGACTAGCTGTGCCAGCGGTGTCACCCGCGTTTATGGTTAATATTATAAAGACTATTTCCGTCATACATGATTTCTATGTAACTTTAACCATTAAGGCTGCACACGCGACGGAAGCTTAAAAAATGGAGTAACTTCTCCCGTTTTCCCAACATTTCCCTTTACTACTCTGCTCCTATTGATTGTAGCGTGATAAAAAGTATACTATAACCTGCCTAGGAGTATGAAGAATAATTGTACCAAGTTTCGTTAAAATCCGTCGAGTAGTTTTTGTTTCTATAAGGAACATACAGACAGACAGACAGACGGACAGACAGACAGACAAAAATTTTACTGATTGCATTTTTGGCATAAGTATCGATCACTAATCACCTCCTGATAGTTATTTTGAAAATATATTTCATGTACAGAATTGACCTCTCTACAGATTTATTATAAGTATAGATAAGTGTTAGGAATCGCTTCGCAGGATGGTGGTATCCCCATGTGGTGTGGAAAAAATCTTCCACTGTAGAGCGCATTTATTGAGGAAGGCTAAAGGCTATAGAGGATGTGCACAAAACTGTAGAGGGCAGCACTAAATCAACAAAAGAGACACTCTGCGGACAGTAAAGGAAGCATAACAGACGTTTCATCGTACTGTGAAATATTGTAAACAAAATTATATCTTCAATTTCAATATTTTTTATATGATAAAAATTATAAATAACTATCGACAGCGTAGCCAAAATATGTGTAAAGGTCATAAGCTCTTTGAGGCGGACCATGTATTGGAAGTTGAAGAGTGAATAAACGCAGTAAATGAGGCCTTTATAACTGGAAAAATTAATCGCATTAACAAAAATATCCAATGTTTACGACGTGAATAAATAAATAAATTAAATAATATATACCACAACATGACATTCATTGATCTGACTTCGAGCCACTTGTGTTACGGATATCAGAATCAACAGTGGTATTACAAATATATACTTAAATATTGGATAACACCCAGACACAGAACAAACACAAGTATTTATCACACGAATGTTTGTCCTGGGTGGGGATCGAACCCACAACTCTTGGCGCTTAAGGCAGGGTCACTAAAAAATGCGCCGTCAGGCCGCCTTCGGCCAACTACCGATGTCCTCTCAAAAAAAGGCTAAACCGCGGGTACAGCTAGTTAAATAAAAAATTCGGTATCTTAACATATAACTTGATTCGGAATCAATGATTGAGCGCGTCAAAAATGCGGGTAGTCTACATTTATTTATCTTTCGTCACTTCTTTATTATTTTTCTGTCAGTCGGTTTAAATCACTATAATTGGTTATGTATTTCTTTATTTTCATTTATTTGTGAAAAAAGTTATAATTATAATTGTGTGGAATAGATACTGTGAAATGTGTTTGTGATATTTTTAATTGAAATTATATTTTTAAAACTTATCTACTTTAAATATCAAGTTTAAAAGGTTAGTAAGTAGAATACGAAAAATTAAGTAGAATTATAAATATATGTAAAATATTATATATTATACTACTATATACAACCTTATTGTTAGTAAATACAAAACCTCAAAGCTGGTTCTGCAGAATCATTAATGGAATCGATTGCAATGGCTTTTACACCGTGTTATATTTTGACCAATAAAAATTTGCAAAACCTCAAATAAAGTAAAACCCTACTTAAAAGTACATAGCGTTTGTACATTGCTTGTTACAAAGTCACAAGGTCGTTTAGTCCCGTTAATATTATTACGAATAAAACGCAAAAACATACCTGTGCGATGACAACGAGGCAACAAAAAATTTTTGTAACTTCGCGAGTTTTTGAGATAACGTTATATATTTTTTTATTCTGATTCTTCAAATTAAAATATTTGACCTGTATTTCGGTTTAAGTATATACCAAAATTGACCTTGTATATAAAGTCTTTAAGAGGTGATAGTTCAATATTTAGGACATGCGCCTCACTTACGAGGTAAACTGGTCCAAATCCGGACATTAGGATCTAAGTACGTATTAATTAAACCATTGCCTTGGCTATTTATATATCTGGAATTCATCATTCTCCTAGTGTTATATCCCGTGCTCAGTCGGGGTCTGCTTAGTCCATGATCCAGGATTTAGCGAGTCTGGTAATTACTAGGGACACAAAAAAAATATCTAACCCAGCCCAGCTTTACTTTTGGCTGAATGTGGTTAAAGCGGCCTGCTGCCCCTTTGACTCTGCTTACCCCTTCGGGGATTGTGGGCGTGATGTTATGTATGTATGTTTAAAACACGGACTAGTAAAAAAAGAAGGACTCCACGCTATACTATGGCGTGAAGCCACGTTTATGCATGTGTGAGTGAGATACTTATGGATACCAGATATCGGATATCTGTCATGTGGGGCACTTATTATGTCAATGTGTGACGTAAGTTGCGTGTCAAGTGGAGCACCTGAGGAGCATCAATGTTTAGTTAGTGACGCGGAGTCCTTCTTTTTTTACAAGTCCGTGGTATAAAATAAGTATCGATACTTTGTGGTATTGAGTAAATTCTTTCAGTGTCAGATAGCTTATGTATCGAGGAAAGCTGTAGGTTATATAACATTAACCATAAACGCGAGTGAAACCGCGTGCGCAGCTAGTTATAGTAGTAATGCTGACAAATTCCATCACAATAAATAAATAAATATCCCACAACATTACATACATTGATCTGACTCCGAGGTAAGTAGCTTATGCACTTGTGTTACGGATATCAGAATCAACAGTGGTATTACAAATATATTTTTAATTATTGGATATTAACACCCAGACTCAGAACTAACGTAAGTATTCATCACACAAATGAATGAAATAACGTTATTTTTTGTTGCAGGTGCCCAAAATACGAGGTGTTCGAAGAATTTTTAATAAAAATATATTATATAAACTGTGATACAAACCAAAAATAAATACAAAATAATAATAAAATTCACCAAGTACCTAAAATAAATATAAGTCTATTTGATAAAATTAAATTACCTATATTTTAAATTTATATTAAATAATTAATACTTTTTATAAAAAATATATTGCTTACCATATAACTTAAATTACTAATTGACTACTTGCCTATTTAAAAATAATTATAGAATTGAAAAAGGTGCATGGTAGTGTTACAAGCCAAGTCAATATTAATAAGTATAGTTTTTTTAAGTTAAATTCAGTTGAAAGTGTACACAAGTGTAGTATTGATAACAGTTGTGTGAGTGTTGAAAATATTTGTGTGGAAATATATAAGAAGATTGAAGGGAGCTTAAAGGATGTTTTCTTTCAACCGTAAGTATTTTATTTATTTATTAATATTATTGACAGGCCCGTTGGTCGAGTGGTCAAAGACTCTGGCATCCCGCTAGGGGCGAATATTTTGTGTGGGAATATGGACATTTGTACTCGAGTTATGGATGTTTATAAAACGTATTTAAGTATGTCTATCCGTTCACCTAGTATCCATAACACCAGCTTAATCTTGGTTTAGAACTAGGGAATTGGCGTGTCAGTCTAGAGAATTTATTTTAATTATTAATTATTAGATCGAGTAATTATCCTTAAACGATAAAATAAAAAAAAACTGTAAAAATTTTACCCTAAATGCATAAATAAATATAGTATCTGTCTTTCGGGTTCAAAATATGTATTTGTTCTTTTTTAGAGTTTTTTAGAGTTTACTTATGCAATTTTGATATACTTAAGGATTAGTTTATTCAAATACAACATATACAATACATTATAGTAACAAACAAGTATTAAAGTTTGCTCAAAAAAGAAACCAAAAAAATGTTAAAAGTAACGAAATAAACCTTATAGATCCGAAGTATTCAGGTTTGTTAATGCTTGACCAAAAATGTTAACTTTAACGGCCTGCCCAAACATCCACACTGCAATGTCCCGCGCTCCAAACTTGGCGAGAACACTGTCGTGTGCCTAGACTTCACATCACCAAGTCAAGTTTATCATAAACGCCCAGTCGCGGTTTAATCTCATCTAAATCATCATTCATCATCACCAGACGCGTGACGTCATTCGGATTGAAATTATACTGACTGCGGTTGTCGAATTCGCGTACTCGTTACGGCGGCAGTCTTGTACCACCTATTGCCATTCTTTTATTATAATTTATTTATTTAGAAAGGTAAACCAACAGTATACATATCAACATTATTTTCAACATTATATATATATATATATATATATATATATATATATATATATATATATGAGATCTTATATGTATACTAATTTATGTAATTTATACCTTTGAATCGCAGAATCGTTAAAAGTTTATATTTATTTGTTGGCTAACTAATATATTGATACTTTTGAAGATAAATATAAATAAATTTGACAGGCCCGTTGGTCGAGTGGTCAAAGACCCTGGCCACGGAAACAAGAGTCGCAGGTTCGAATCCCGCTAAGCGCATGTTTCGTGTGATGGACATCGACATTTGTACTCGAGTTATGGATATTTTATTAACGTATTCGAGTACGTCTATCCGTTCAACTAGTATCCATATTACAAGCTTAAGCTTAGTTTGGGACTAGGGAATTGGTGTGTCAGTCTGAAGAATTTATTTAATTTATTAATTATTAAACGATAAAATGAAAAAAAAAACTAAAAAACACATTTGTTCTAAATCCATAAATAAATATAAGATCTGTCGTTCGGGATAAAAATAGCTTTGTTGTTTCTTAGAGTTCAAATTCAAATATTTGACGTACAATGATGACAAGTAGGGAGCGGTGGTAGCTTAATGGTAAGGACACGCGCCTCTTAACCGAGGAGTGCGGGTTCAAACCCGGGCACGTACCTCTGGATTTTTCAAGTCTATGTACGTATTTGTACCACTAGCTCCACGGTAAATAAAAACAGTCTGAAGAATTTATTTATTTATTAAATAATAAATAGGGATTTACAATTTTCATACGTTTCATGGCGCCCACTCCCGGTGTGCTAGATTTTCACTGACCGAACCAGTCATGGGATTGATGCGCGTCCTGAAACTTAACTAACTAAACTTCACGCCACTTCCCTAGCGAGGTAGGCAGAGAGAACCGAACGCCATTAACTTAACCTTACAAAATACGGCAACAACTGTAATTTTAGGGTTCTGTACTTATAGGGTAAATTACTAACACTCCTCTGTCCATCTGTCTGTCAACTGTATCTGATGAACCGTGATAGCTTGGCATTTAACATTTTTACAGCTTATGTATTGTAAATCTAGAAACAGAATAAAATAAATATTTATTGGGGGCTCTCAAACAAAAAACCTGATTTTTTTGCTGTTTCTGTTTTTTTTTTATATTCTAACATCTCACATATCGCCGAAAAGACATTCTAAGCTTTTTTATGGGTTGGCCAAATTAAACAATCAAAATCCTATTCTCGGAGCTAGCACACCCAAAACGGCCACCAATCCACGTGCCAGCCAGCCTCACTACGTAGATCCAAACGGATTATTCCGCAGTTTCTAGAAATTTCTCACTCCTCAATTAAATGATTCATCTTCTAATAACAGCCTTCAAACGATTTAATGAGTTTAAAATGAAATATTGAGTCAAAGGCCAGGTTTTGTGTTCTGTAGGTATAAACGAATTGGTACCGGAAAGCCGATACATTCAAATAACTAAAGATATATTTTTATTTTTTTTTGTCCCATATTGGTCTAAGACTTAAAAATAATGTGCCAACTGTGTTCCTTGTCAAGCATGTCGTAAAATACGACTAATTGTATATCGGGTTTTGAGTATGTGATTGTGTAGGCGACGAGCTAGCCAATAGTCACAAATTTTTCACAATTTCCCATCTAACCCAGCCCAGTTTTTGGGCTAAATGTGGTTAAAGGGGCTAGCTGCTCCTTTGACTCTGCCTACCCTTTCGGGGATTAAGGACGTAATGTTAAGTAAGTAAGTTTTTTAATATATATCAGACAACATCACATACTTTGATCTGACTCCGAGGTAAGTAGCTTAAGCACTTGTGTTACGGATATCAGAATCAACAGTGGTCTTACAAATGTATACTTAAATATTAGATATTACCACCCAGATACAGAACAAACACAAGTATCATAGGAATGTCTGTCCTGAGTGGGATTCTTACCCACAACTCTCGACGCATAGGACAGGATTACTACCGAATGCGCCATCGAGACAATCATATTGATATGCAACCGTATTTTCCTGGTTATAATTGCTAGACTTATTTAATATACGGTCATGGTACATGGTCAATATCCGATATACCATGGCACATTCTTTGTAAGTCTCAGACCAACGAATAACTCACGGATCTCCAAAAATGTTTAAAAAATTAATACGTCATCAAGCGATACCATTTTAAGATGACCTCTTAAACCAGTTATTTGATAACGAAAATATAGCTCAAGCTATTTTTGTACTTCCTGACCAGTGTAACTTGGAACTTAATTTGAATGCTTGCCAAGATAATTAGAGGTTAAACATAAAATAGTCATAATTTAGAGTTCTGTGCTTAAATTTGTCCTATGTTGATCTGGGACTTAAAAAGAATGTGCCAACTGTGTTCCATGCCTGGCATGTCGTAAAGGCGACTAATGCTATATCAGGTTTTGGGTATGTGATTGTGTAGGCGACAAGCTAGCCGCGTGTCACTACTTTTTCATAGTTTTCCATCTAACCCAGCCCAGTTTTATTTTTGTCTGAATGTGTCTAAAGGAGCTTGATACGCCTTTGGCTTTGCCTACCCCTTCGGGGATTATGTATATAAGTGCGAAACCCTCAAAGCTATAATCTTACTCGTGCTTAACATTTTTTTATAATAAATACGTATACAGATTATTGTATAATTGAGTTCTAAAATTAGAATCTGATCAACAAGTCTTTGTGGTTATTTTCGGCACAACCAAACAGGTTGCGAATGATAAAAATAAAAATAAGTACATGGTGTGGCGCATGGACCGACAAATTATTTTGTGATACTGGTCCCCACCAGTATCACAAAATCATTTGTTACCTTTCCATCCTTGGACCCTGTCAAAAAGAGTCACGATTATGGCAATATGATTTTTGAACTCTTTAATTTTTAACCCTTTTACATAAAAATAATGTGGTAAAAGAGCGATGGTAGCTCAATGGTAAGGACACGCACCTCTTAACCGAAGAGTGCCGGTTCAAACCCGGACCCGTACCTTTGGATTTTTCAAATCTATGTACGTAATCATACCACTAGCTCGACGGTGAGGGAAAACATCGTGATGAAACCGGCAAATTCAAATAACTTTGAATTTGTAACCATGATCCAAAAATTGTCTGATTCCCCTATCTTAGGGTTACGAAGGTCAGATCGGCAGTCGCTTTAATGTAATTACCAGACTCGCTAAATACTGGATCATGGTCTAAGAGGACCCCGTCTAAGCACGGGACATAACGCTAGGAAGATGATGACAGAAAAATAAAGTGCCAACTGTGTTTCTTGCTTAACATGTCGTAAAAGGCGACTAATGGTATATCGGGTTTTGGGTATGTGATTGTGTGGGCGACGAGCTAGCCAATCCACTTTTGATTTTTGACTGAATGATGTTAAAGGGGCTTGCTGCCTCTTCGACTCTGCCTACCACTTAGAGAAATACATGATGATGACGTGATGTTATGTATGTATGTAAATTATATTTCCATAACTGTGAACTGTTTTCACCAGGATCCAAGGATGGAAAGGTAACAAATGTTCTCATTAATACCCAAAAAAATAATTGCCGGTATGCCGAACACCCTGTATATTTTAACTGTGGTCTTTAAATTTGTTGCGGGAAGTCGAACGAAGGAATATTCCATTCATTCTTTAGTCGTGTTGGTCTGGGGCGCAGAATGAAGGCGCAAGCTGTATTTCCTGGCAGTTGATTCACACATACATACATTAATAATACAAATACATAAACTAATATATAAATAAAAAAAAATTGAGCTTTTGAACTACTAGGCTCAAAAAAAAGATTAAAAAAAAAATGAACTAATTAATTACTTATCCAGAAGTAATACACAGAAGAATAAAATTAAATAATCTGCAAGTTTTTTAAATTTATTCATTTATAACATCGCGCCCGTAATCCTAGAAGGATAAGCAGAACGGAGTCAAAGGGGCAGCGCGCCCCTTAAACCGCATTTAGCCAAAAATAAAACTGGGATAGTTTAGAGGACAAATCTGTTTATCATATTTAATAAAAAGTTTAGGTATGTATGCTTAAAAAAGTCAGTCAAAACCATTGAACTATTATTACTAGCGTATGGAACCGACGCAGCGAACAAGTTTATTGCGCCGTGCGTTGTTGCCGACTGGCAACAACTAGTTTAGTCACTCGTCTACATTCACGCGTAAGCGCCATGAAATTCACGACGTTTACGACGTTTTGGTCGCGAGAAAAATGTACTCTATGAGTGATCTAGCGCTGCGTGTTTTAATAGCTTAATTAGACGACAATTGTTAGTTTTAGCGCTGCAAATGCTGAAACGCGCTCAGTCCATGCTTCGTGATAATATTTTTGTTTGACATAGCTTCTCTATACGTAGTAATAATAGCTCAATGGTCAAAACTGATCATAACGGAACTGTAATACCAAATACACTGTACATATATCTCAATACATATTAAGTTCAACAGAACTTAACTTTACCACAAAGTTAATTCGTAACTTAAGCTACTTAACATTACTTATATTATTATGAAGAGGAAAGATGTGATTGTTTGTTTGAATTGAATAATTTCCGAAACTAATCCGGTCCAGTACCGATTTGAAAAATTCTTTCACCAATGGATAACTATTTTATCAGCAATTAACATAAGCTTTATTTCATCCCTCTATTCCCACGGGAACGGTAACTGCGCTCTGCTTTTTTTAGACAAATAAAACGGTTCCACTCAAATCACAATAACTTATTTGTCAAAAATTACGTTAAAGCCTTTTTTCTCAAATTCTCGCGATTGAAATAGTAGACAGCAAGTTTTTAACATACTTAAACACATTTGTAAGTGTCCGAGACATGTTTAAAGGCAATATGTATGCGAGAAACGTCACATATAAGGCGATATTTCGTGCCGTGTCGACGCTTAGACGGCACAAAGGATTTAACTTCGATTTAATGAGGCCTGTCTTTGTTTCTATTTAATTTATTCGATCTGTCACAAAATAGGAAGGTGTACTTCCTAATGTGTGAATTAGATAAGTTTATTACTTCTTCTTTATTTCAAAAATTTAATGATCGTGCCATGTGGCATTCGGTTCTCTCTGCCTACCCCGCTAGGGAAGTAGCGTGAAGTTTAGTTAGTTAGTTTATTAAAAAATACGTACGTGCTAACATGGGACTACAAAGATTATAAGTTCTACTTTTTAGTCCCATGTTGGTCTACAATGTCTTATGTTGTTCTGGGAATGTCCTATGTTGGTTTACATACATACAAATTATCACACCCGGAATCCCCGAAGGGGTCGTTTCAATGGCGTTCAAGAACAGCTAACCCCTTAACATGTGTTTAAAATAAAATTAAGCTGGGTTATATAGAAAATTGTGAAACAGTGACAACTGGCTAGCTCACCCGACGCATTCATACACCCAAAACCCGATATCATTAGTCGCCTTTTACGACATGCTAGACAAGAAACACATTCTTTTCAAGTTCCAGACCAACATGGGACATGGTTTAGGACTCAAAAATAATGTGCCAACTGTGTTCCTTGCCTGGCATGTCGTAAAAGGCGACTAATACTGTGTAGGTGTCGTGTTTTGCAACAAGGGTAGTCACCATTGTCACCAAGGGTTCGATTCCCACCTAGGGCAAACATTCGTGTAATGGAAACTTTTGTTTGTCCTACCTGGTATTTATTAGTACTTAATGGTATATTTGTTAAGCGGTGGTAGCTCAACGGTAAGGACACGCGTCTCTTAACCGAGGAGTGCCGGCTCAAACCCGGGCACGTACCTCTGGATTTATCAATTCTATATACCTACGTATTTATACCACTAGCTCGGTGAGGGAAAACATCGTGATGAAACCTGCAAAATCGAACAACTTTGAATTTGTAATCATGATCCAAAAATTGTCTGGTTCCCCTATTTTAGGGTTACGAAGAGATCGGCAGTCGCTTCAATGTAATCACCAGATTCGCTAAAGCCTGGATCATGGTCTAAGCGGACCCCGTCTAAGCACGGGACATAACGCTAGAAAAATATATTTGTAACACAGCTGCTTAAGTTACCAACTGCAAACTTAGATCAATATATGCGATGTAGATTCATTAAAAGGTGTTTGATTGAAAATTTTATTACACACACAAACACATTAATTTTATTACAATGTAGGGATAACCCATTTTGATATTTAATATACAGATATTTGCGTAAACAAACAGTTAACTGGTTTTTAATACGTAGAAACTAATATACTTAAGCAAAACCTTCAATTTGTGAGTCATATGTTTTGTCTTTATCTGGCAATTGAAGAGAGAAAGAGATGGTCTTATAAGATACAATGAGTCTAACAGTTGTGGAATTTTATTATATTTTTGCTGTGTCATAGGTTCTATTAACAATTTTATATTTTTTCTGCGAAAACGTGTGTTAATTACATAGCTGCATACTGCCAAGATCTGTATCCTGGAATTGATTGAAAAAGATTAGTAAAAAATGCAATAGAGTTAAGTTAGACGATAAATCACTAACTAAGCCACTTGTTATAACTTTTTCATAATTTTCCATCTAACCCAATGTTAACGTTTTTACCGCCGCGAAATATTTGTGCAAAAACCGCGTACTTTAATTTTTTTTAAGATGTTTTTATTTACCGGTGCAAAGTTACAATTCCCGCTTTTTTTTACACCATTTTTTCTCTTCTTATTTTTTTTTTTAAAGAAGATATTTTCGGCCAGCTTGACCAAAAAGGCTTAATCATCATCATGAACCCCCACGGCTGCTGCCTCTTTGACTCTGCCTCCCCTTCGGGGATTATGGGCGTGATGCTATGTATGTATGTATAAACACCCAACTATTTTTTTTATTTGTCGACACAATCCCCGAATGGGCAGAGTCCAATAAGCAATAACCTCCTCAAACCATATTCAGCCAAAAATAAAAATTCAGTTGGTTTACATGGAAAATTGTGAAAAAGTAGTGACAAGTGGCTAGCGCGTCGCCTACAGGGGTTACGGAAGACCAACCGAATAAATTTTACTTTATTGAAACAAAATCAAATGATTAAAAATTAACACAGACATTTGTATAAGGGCAATTTTTTTTTAGATTTTGGCGGAGCCAGAGCCCTGGCTATTCTACGGAACTCTAAAGTTCTATGTAACCCACTTTGGGAAACCGGTCTACACGATCACATACCCAACACCCAATACACCATTTGTCATCTTTTACGACAAGCAAGCGACACAGTTGGCACATCAAAGTTCCAAACCAACATGGGACATTTAATCGTGTACCTAAAAATATTATTTATCCCATGTAGGAAAATCAACTTCTCCGTTTTTCATACATTATTGACACTTATCATTATTATACCTTAATGCTTAAATGATTATACATTTTCAAACAAATTGCAGCTTTTCTCTTGTCGTAATAAATGATTTAAACATCGTTTCTCATGATATCTATGTTGTACATTTAATTGAAAGTGAAATAAATCTTTACTTTCGTTTACATCACAAATCAACAGGGATGATGACTGCATTAAAAAACTATAATTCTATCTAGTCCGTCAGTTAGATTATACAAAAATACTAGACACATATTTTTCGCTTTATCAAATTAACAAAATATTACAAAGATAATGAGCATCAAAGTTTTGGAGTGGGGGCTTGCGACGTCACTGTTTAGTAAAAATTTTACGAAAGTGTGACGTCACGCGCAACTTGAATGCATTGTATCTTCGTCAATGTTTGTTTGACAAATAAATAAAAAAATACGTGTTCAATATTTTTTTATAATAGAACTGACGGACTCCACAGAATTTTTTAATCACCTGGCCTATTTATTAGGAAGAAGATACTATTATCACCATCCCCATGTTGGACCGGCAAAAAAAAAGGTTAGAAATTGTGCAATTTATAATCTTATTTTCTTCTCTTAAACAAATATAAATTTTCTTTTCATACCAAAATCTCAACATCACATAGTATTAACCTGATTCTGAGCTTAAGAATTTGTGTTACGGATATCAAATTCAATAGTGTCAATACAAATATATACTTAAATATATTATATATTAACACCCAGACACAGAACAAACACAAGAATTCTACATTCAAATGTTTGTCCTGGGTGTGGATCGAACCCACAACTCTTGGCGCATAGGGCAAGGTCACTTCCAAATGCGCCATCGAGCCAGTCAAAAAAGTTGAAACTTGAACGTCATTACCTATGTAGACCCTAACATAAATAAAATAAAATACTTAAATACCAAAATTCTTCAGACTGACACACCAATTCCCTAGTCCCAAACTAAGCTTATGCTTGTGCTATGAATACTAGGTGAACGGATAGACATACTTAAATACGTTTATAAACATCCATGTTCATCACACGAATCATTTTCCTCTAGCAGGATTCGAACCCGCGACCCTTGGTATCGTGGTCAGGGTCTCTGACCACTCGCCCAACGGCCAGTCATGCTGTAAAAGAAGCATCTATTTATATACTTAACCTTTCGTTGCATAGCTCATATAAGTATAGATTTTCCTCAACAAATTATACCATGTGTTACATCTTCCTACTATGTACGTATTTTATTAAATAATCGTTCGAAAACAAAGTGCATGTCGTAGCCACTACCTTGATCAGGCTTTCAATTAAAAGTCGAGACTGTTTATTAAACAGCGATAAACGCGTGGATTAGACGTCACTAAATAAATAAGCTGATGTATGTTTGGGCCATTTACTATAAGAATCTATCAATAATATTGTATTGTCCCCGAACTGAACCTATCAATAATATTGTATTGCCCCCGAACTGAACCTATCAATAATATTGTATTGCCCCCGAACTGAACCTATCAATAATATTGTATTGCCCCCGAACTGAACCTATCAATAATATTGTATTGTCCCCGAACTGAACCTATCAATAATATTGTATTGTCCCCGAACTGAACCTATCAATAATATTGTATTGCCCCCGAACTGAACCTATCAATAATATTGTATTGCCCCCGAACTGAACCTATCAATAATATTGTATTGCCCCCGAACTGAACCTATCAATAATATTGTATTGTCCCCGAACTTAACCTATCAATAATATTGTATTGAAAGCTGCGTACGCCCATGACTGAGCTGGTTCCATGCCGTTGGATTGCAATGCTGGATCAAGCAATCCAGCTGGATCCAGTGCAATTTCAGCTGAAAATGCCGCTGGTTTGCAATCTCTATTTACAGCTAAAGGTAACGTTTCGGCTAGGCAAATCGTTTAACGTTATTCAAATGAGTTCAGTCCGCTTGAAAGTTGCATACATCGTCACACAAACAATCCCCGAAGGGTCACAGGGGCAGCTAGCCCATTTAACCAAATTTACCCAAAAATTAAATTGAGAACAGTTAGATGTGAAATTGCGAATAAATTGTGATAAATGGCTAGCTCGTCGCCTACGTAATCACAATAATACACTGTGGCGCCCGCGCCACAAGATAGTCAAGATTATAGCTCCAGTAATACGTAAACAAATGACGTCAATCGAATATAGAGAAACGCCATACAATCCTGCATCGCGCTGACGAAGTTATTCTCGCCATTAAGTATATATACAATACATCGCGACGGTCAGTCGGACCGAGGTCCCCGAGCAAGCAACACCTAGCTCGGCGGAAGTACTTACACTTTTAGTGCAAGCTCGTTGTTTGCACAACACCAATAAATCGCCTTTTATGACATGCTAAGCGAATAACACAGTTAATACATTCTTTTGCAGTGCCCAAAATAAGACAATTTTTACTTTCACGAGCATAATTCCCGTTCCCGTGGGAATCATCATCCTCTTGCCCTTCTCCCAGTTCATCTGGGGTCGGCGCAGCATGTCTTCTTCTTCCATACGTCCCGGTCAGCCGTCATCAGCTATCCACTTCCATTATACTCATATCATCTTTCACACAATCCATCCATCTCTTATTTGGCCTTTCTCTTCCTCTCCATCCACTAATATTCATACTCATCACTCTCTTTGTCACATGTCCTTCCTCTCTTCTCATCGTGGGAATGCAGAGATAAATTATATCTTATGTCACTTGCTGATGAAGTACCATTCCATTGGTGAAATAATTTTTCAAATCGGTCCAGTAGTTTCGAAGCCAGTCATTGCAAACAAACAAACAATATTGTTACCAACCGCAAGGCCAGTTTGCAACCTCTTTTGATACCTTTATATTTTATACTTTTTTTTTTATTTTGTCAAATTCCTTCCTGTCATATTGCTGAATTGGTTTGTGCCACGTAATTTTCTACTTCTGTATTTCTTTATTTCATTTAATATATAATATCAATTTCTTTTCTGAGCCCTTTATCACCTTATTCCCTTCCACCCTTTCACTCCGTAACAAATATCTTTCCTCTTTATAATATTAGTGAAGACTGTATGAAAAGGCTAGGCATTCAGTTGAAAGGCTGAACGAGCAAGCCAAGTGCGACATATACATTTCATTATGAAACCCATAGCTTCAAAGCCATTATTATTGACCCTGGACTGTTATGTAATTTAACAACTACTGTATAACTGGAGTTGCATCTGAGTAATATGAAAATTTCCATCTCAAACGGAAGTCTTTAAATGACTGACAATTGTCTCGAGATATATGTCATTAGGAACATTTGTTGTGTTTGTTTATAAGAGATTGCGCTAACTTAGACAGACTTAGCATAATCTTCCTAGCGTTATGTCTCGTGCTTAGACGGGGTCCGCTTAGATCCAGGATTTAGCGAGTCTGGTCATTACATTAAAGCGACTGCCGATCTGACCTTCGTAACCTTAAGATAGGAGAACTAGACAATTTTTGGATCATGGTTACAAATCCATAGTTGTTTAAATGTGCAGGTTTCATCACGATGTTTTCCCTCACCGCCGAGCTGGTATAAATACGTACATAGATTTGAAAAATCCAGAGGTTGGTGATCGGGTTTGAACCTCACCCCTCGGTTATTGGGCGCGTGTCCAAGGGTTGCCAACCGCACTATATTATAAAGTATTGTACGTTATTTAGGGTAATTGTACTCTATACTTGTCCCATGTTGGTCTGGGACTTGGCCCATGTTGATTTGGGACAAAAAAAAGAATGTGCCAACTGTGGTTCTTGCCTAGCAGGTCGTAAAAGGCGACTAATGCTATATCGGGTTTTGGGTGTGTGATTGTGTAGGCGACAGGTCAGCCGCTTGTCACTGCTTTTTCACAATTATCCATCTAACCCAGGCCGGCTTTATTTTTGGCTGAATGTGGTTGAAGGGACTTGCTGCCCCTTCGACTCTGCCTACCCCTTCGGAGATTATGGGCTGATGTTATGTTAGTTATGTATGTAATTAAAGTACGCGAAAATACTTTATATCGCTCGATTTGATTTCTCTGGGATTTACTTTACGTTAATATCCAATATACAAAAGAAATTGTAAACATTTTGTGTAAAATAAAACGACGTAAATTCATTCATTATACAAACAACGTTAACGTATTGTACAAAACACGTAATACAATAACAATTATAATCTCATTAACTACACAACCGGTAATTACGCGATATTCAACCGCAATGAACAATAAATAAGTGTAGTAGTATTGATCCTAATTGCTTAAAACAATTTTATGTAAAATTAAAGTACGCGTGTATAATATTGTCTCTTTTGACTGGCTCGATGGCGCATTCGGTAGTGACCCTGCCCCATGGTCCAAGAGTTGTGGGTTCGATCCTCACCCAGGACAAACATTCGTGTGATTAATACTTGTGTTTGTTCTGTATTTGGGACTTTGGGTGTTAATATCCAATATTTAAGTATATATTTGTAATACCACTGTTGATTCTGATATCCGTAACACGAGTGCTTAAGCTACTTACCTTGGAATCAATGTATGTGATGTAGTCTGATATTTATTATTATTATAGGATATTTTCCTAGAATCAGTTGGTATGGAAGCTGATTTAAGTGAAGAATATTCCATAGGACAAACATACAAACTAGGGATTGCAATGCTGGATGAAGCAATCCAGGTAAGCGACGTGTGCTGGAGCAATGCCGCTGGATAGCAATCCCTGCTGGAGATTAGAATGCTGGATAAAGCAATCCAGCTGGGACTCTTAACTGTGTCAAATCCAGCGACGTGTGCTGGAGCAATCCCGCTGGATTACAATCCCTGCTGGATATTAGAATGCTTGATAAAGCAATCCAGCTGGGACTCTTAACTGTGCCAAATTCAGAAAATAACGGTGCTGGATTGCAATCCTTGATGCCTACATATTACGCCCGCAATCCCCGAAGAGGTAGACAGAGTCGGAAGGACAGCAAGTCACTTTTAACACTTTCGTCTTAAAATAAAACTGAGTTAAGTTATATCAAAAACTGTGAAAGAAGTGACAAGTGGCTAGCTCGTCGCCTACGTAATCACAAACGCACCCGATACACCATTAGTCGCCTTTAACGACATGCTAAGCAAGAAACACAGTTGGCACATTCTTTTAAGTCTAAGACCAATATGGAACATTGTTATTGAATGATATAATCTTTCTAATTTATCAGTTTAAAGGAGCTTGTCTATCTAATTGACATAACTTAGCTAACTTTTTGAAATGAAGTGATAATTTTAAGAGCGAATATGGTGTCGATGGGAATCCCATAGTTATTTTTATGGAATATCTTACTAAATACAGAATAATGACTATCAATTTTACGAATGAGATACCAGAAAAACATCCTAGATATTTTTTTCTGAAAATATGTGAAAACTAAATGATTATACCTATTGATAAATTAATATGATAGATGATTAATAATCGAGCTCTATGGCGCATTCGGTAGTGACCCTGCCCCATGCACCAAGAGTTGTGGGTTCGATCCCTAACATTCGTATGATTAATACTTGTGTTTGTTCTGTGTCTGGGTGTTAATAATGAATATTTAAGTATATATTTGTAATAACACTGTTGTTTCTGATATTCGTAATACATGTGCTTAAGCTTACCTTAGAGTCAGATCAATGTATGTGAGGTAGTCTGATATTTATTTATTTTTATTTATTAATTGATAACCAGCATAATAATATCTTACTATAGATATGCCATACTAGTCCAGTTAATAAAGCTTTGACTTTACCATATTAAGCTGAAAGGATACCAACGGAAAAAATTGTGTGAGTGCTAGATATTAATATTCTAAAAAGTCAGGTCTCTGACCTATCAGGTTAGCTTAAAAAAAAGGTGAAAGATCGAAAAATAAGCACATTTTTTTTAAACAAATGACGTTCAAAATATCGAAAAATGCTTTAAGTAAAAGTTATATATATTTGAATTTCCTACAAAAGAGGTCTCTTAATATGATCTCATTTCAACCGGAAAAAATGTTCCAAACCCAGTGAGATATTTCACGACATTGACAAACAATTAAAAAAGCTTAGACGTTCGGAAATGAACACGGTTCATACAAACCAATATCAACGTTTCCTTTATAAAAATAAATATCCACGGGGGTTAATAACCCCCGTGCCTCAAAGCACGTTAAGCCGTTGGTCCTGCGCCTGACCTCTCTCCGGTCACGTCGGTGTCTCACCGGACTATGAGAGTGAAGGAACAGAGAGTGCACCTGTGTTTGCGCACACACTTGTGCACTTTAATATCTCCTGCGTCGTAAGCGAATAGCCCTGTTCCGACTATTATTATTAAGAATTGCAAGATAAATTAGGTTGTCTATTTGAATACTTAATCGACCACATATTAAGACCGGTCTTTGACCTTTTCGCTCCATTTCCTACAATCTTAGTCGTATCAATGAAGTTTCCTGATCAAAGGCCATTTTGTGGTATAGCATAGCTTACTTAACCGCCTACGCAAAAAGGGTATACCTATGTATATTATGATTTTAGTATTTTTTTGTATATACATATACTCCTTGTAAGTATACTAGCTGACCCGGCGCACTTCGTAACGTCCCGTTCTCGGATTTTCAATACCCTATTTTTTTAATTTACCGTGCAACTTTTTAGTTTTTTTCTTTCATAAGAATCTTCACCTGATAATAACAAACACAACTAAGAAAGAATTAGCGAAATCGGTTCAGCTGTTCTCGAGATTTGCGCTTAGCAACACATTCACCGATTCATTTTTTTATTATAGACTAGCTGTGCCAGCGGTGTCACCCGCGTTTATGGTTAATATTATAAAGACTATTTCCGTCATACATGATTTCTATGTAACTTTAACCATTAGGCTGCACACGCGACGGAAGCTTAAAAAATGGAGTAAATTCTCCCGTTTTCCCAACATTTCCCTTCACTACTCTGCTCCTATTGATTGTAGCGTGATGAAAAGTATACTATAACCTGCCCAGGAGTATGAAGAATAATTGTACCAAGTTTCGTTAAAAGTTTAGTCGAGTAGTTTTTGTTTCTATAAGGAACATACAGACAGACAGACAGACAGACAGACAAACAGACAAAAATGTTACTGATTGCATTTTTGGCATCAGTATCGATCACTAATCACCCCCTGATAGTAATTTTGAAAATATATTTCATGTACAGAATTGACCTCTCTACAGATTTATTATAAGTATAGATTTATAGGGTTTCTAAAAGTTTCGTGGCCAGGGTCTCTGTTCTCTCGGCTAACGGTTCAGTCAAACACCAAGTTAATAAGTTACATGAAATTAAATTTATTACCGTACGTTCTCATTCAGGATCTGAAATTCAGAACGGTTGTACAGTCATTTTTTGTCGATTAATTAAAACCAGTGGAACGAGTCTCAAAACATTATCAAATAGGTTAACTGTATGAGAGACCGATCCTGTATAACTGGTATTGAACTAGGTGAAGATTTACAATTGAGATTATAATGCCTAACATAGTATATTGATCTATTTCATGAAAGACTAGCAGCGCCCCGCGGTTGCATACGCGTAGCTCCCGTTTCCGTGGGAATACGGGGATAAAATATAGCCTATGTTACTTGCTTATAAAGTAACTTTCTATTGGTGGAAGCATTATTCAAATCGGTCCAGTCGTTTTGAAGCATATTCGGTACAAACAAACAAACAATCAAATCATTCCTCTTTATAATATGTATTAGAATTGCTTGCGAACAAAGAATTCACAAACAATTTTTTTGCTTTGCGTGGATTATAACTGTTTTTTTAAAAAAAGTGTTTAGCCTTGAAAGTCCCATCAGAGTTTATCTGGAATAAACAGACCAAGAAAAGACTTAAATATTTTTTTGTTGTTGTAAGGGTGAGAGTTAGGTTAGATGGAAAATTGTAAAAAAGTGACAAGTAGCTAGCTTGTCGCCTACACAATCACATACCCACAACCCGATATACCATTAGTCGCCTTTTACGACATGCTGGGCAAGAAACACAGTTGGCGGGTACAAACCCGGGCACGTATGTACCTCTGAATTTTTCAAATCTACGTACGTATTTATACCACTAGCTCGACGGTGAAGGAAAACATTGTGATGAAACCTGCAAATTCAAACAACTTTGGATTTGTAACCATGATCCAAAAAAATTGTCTGGTTCCCTTACCTTAGGGTTACGAAGGACAGATCGGCAGTCGCTTCAATGTGATTACCTGACTCTCCAAATCCTGGATCATGGTCTAAACGGACCCGTCTAAGCACGGGACATAACGTTAGGAAGATGATGAAACATTGATGTACTGATGCACTAACGATTGGTAGTATCACTTATTAAGTATTCATCATCATCCTCTTGCCCTTCTCCCAGTTCATCTGGGATCGGCGCAGCATGTCTTCCTCTTCCATACGTCCCGGTCAGCCGTCATCAAGCTATCCACTTCCATTTCACTCATATCATCTTTCATACAATCCATCCATCTCTTATTTGACCTTCCTCTTCCTCTCCATCCACTAATATTTATACTCATCATCACCTATTAAGTATTATTAATTAAATTTATTCTCCTCGGCAACAGACATCGTTGCCGAACAGTCGAAATCTTTAGTGTCTACTTAAAATAAAAAACTGGTTCGGTGCGCGTCAGACACCACGGCATTTGGTTTTTGGGGGAAAACCATAACGGGTTTGTTTAAAAAAGGAGTCTAGATTTTAACCAAGTCTAAAAATATCCAACAATTTAAGCATGCAAGTCTCATGTTTGTCAAGAATGTTACACTTTACTAACTAACTAACTAACTAAAATCACGATACTTCCCTAGCGGGGTAGGCAGAGAGAACTGAACGCCTTAAGGCACGATCCACACACACCTTACGCTTTACTGATATATATATATAAAAAAAAAAAAAAAAAATGTCAGACTACATCACATACCTTGATCTGACTCCGAGGTAAGTAGCTTAAGCACTTGTATTACGGATATCAGATTTAACAGTGGTATTACACATATATACTTAAAGATTGTATATTAACACCCAGACATAGAACAAACACAAGTATTCATCACATGAATGTTTGTCCTGGGTGGGGATCCAACCCACAACTCTTGCGCATGGGGCAGGGTCACTGCCGAATGCTCCATCGAAGCAGTCAAAATTGACTGCTATCTCACGTGATGGTAAGTGTCGATGCAGCCAACGATGTAACATGCTTACCTAGAAGTATGTCTGGTCAGTCACATACATTTTAGATTTCGTATAGACTTGACTCAGACAGATGTCGCTACAGGCGTCATTTAGACTGATTGAGAGATAAAACCGAATAAAAACGTTATTATTTTACTTTTAAAAAATTTACACATTTACAAATTACACAGATGGCGTATTATTACTAAGAAACACCTAACCTGCGCTTGTAGCGCCATCTTGTACTGACAAACAGACTAAACTTTGCTGTAGTTCCAATTACTCACCACTGTCGCTGTTCTTGCGCGAGTTATAGCAGTAACTTTTCAAGTATGGGCAGTGACCCTCTGTTGTACGGAGTATATTATTACTCTGCGCTAGAAGAAACCTATTCTATTGACGTGTGGATGGCTGCTTGGTTTTGTAGGATGTGTATATCTAAGTTGGCATCTAATCTATCTATGTCTCTAAGTTTTAGCTGCAATATTTGTGGCTCATATGACGATCGGAATGACTGTGGTTGGCATTTTCCATAACCTTGTAACTTTTGTACTTAGCAGGTGGTTTTTGCTGATTTTTTATCTCTTTCAGTCCTATGTTGTATATCTATACTCTATAGCAGTGCTTCTCAAACTTTTTATGCTATGGAACCCTTTCAGGAAGCGGAGTATTTGACGGGACCCTAGAACAGCGCGGGCGGCAGTGCGGGGGGGGGGGGGGTGTAATAATCGCCTTTTAACGGATTTTCTCCCAGAAGTTATGATATTTATGATCAGTACCAATTTTCGTGGAACCCCCAGAAAGGCTTCACGGAACCCCAGGGTTCCGCGGAACACACATTGAGTATAGCTGTACTAATATTATAAAGAGGAAAGATTTGTATTTTTGTGTGTGTGTATGTTTGTAATGAATAAACTCAAAAACTACTGCGCCGATTTCAAAAATTCTTTCACCATTGGTAAGCTCCATTATCCGGAAGTAACACAGTATATATCGGAAATGCCGATGCTCCTCTTCCCTGGGTGCCTCGGAGCGGAACATTGACAAAATGACAAAATACCGACTTAAAAGGGGAGGCGAGCACTGTATCTATACTTATCTATACTTATCTGTAGAGGTCAATTCTGTACATGAAATATATTTTCAAAATAACTATCAGGGGGTGATTAGTGATCGATACTGATGCCAAAAATGCAATCAGTAAAATTTTTGTCTGTCTGTCTGTCTGTCTGTCTGTATGTTCCTTATAGAAACAAAAACTACTCGACGGATTTTAACGACTTGGTACAATTATTCTTTATACTCCTGGGCAGGTTATAGTATACTTTTTATCACGCTACAATCAATAGGAGCAGAGTAATGAAGGGAAATGTTGGGAAAACGGGAGAAGTTACTCCATTTTTTAAGCTTCCGTCGCGTGTGTTTTTTAAGCTTTCGTTACATAGAAATCATGTATGACGGAAATAGTCTTTATAATATTAACCATAAACGCGGGTGACACCGCTGGCACAGCTAGTTTTCCATAAAAACGTTATCGACGAATTCCTCCTTGATTTGTCACACTAAAGAAATTAATTTTATACTTAAAATAATTAATTACTTATTCTATGCTCCTATGTCTTTCTTTTCTCGATAACTTGTTTTTCCAAGCAACTAAAAACCCAAAAAAAAAACAAAAAAAAACTATTTTTTATAACTAACTAACTAAAAACGTGTAGTGTTGATATTCAGTAAGTTTTTAAAAAAAAAAGCAAAACATAGAGGCCTAGTACAACTACTTATTGTTTCATGTGTGCAATTTCTTTCACATATGTCTAATTTTGCAGGAGATAATCGAGAGCCTAACTTAGAAGTACAGAAGTTCCAGAGCCTATTCAATGTAATGCAATATAAACAAACTATATAATATTAAGAGTAGACTATATTACAGGATTCGATTCGTTAAAGAAGACTCGTTTTGCAGAATCCATAATTTCCACAGAATAAAATTAAATCTTTACCAGATTGCGGGCGTGATGACAGTGTATCTCAAAATCGATATAAGATTCAATAGTATCGAATCAATTCGATATTCCCAGTGTATAAATCTATAATTTATAAAAATCTAAATATAAATGTCCCGTTTTTTGCTAATATGCAATTTTAAACACTTTGAGAAACGCTAAAGTATTCATAAAATTTTATAACCTCATATAGCGTTGCAAAATTATAGCTGTAATGTAATTTTGATTAACTATTTAAATTTTATTGATATAAAGCCTTACAATAAATTATTTATGGTATTATGCATTTCATTGATCAAGTAGTTGAAGAGGCGAGTGAGGTGTGTAAGGATTGTGCCATATGGCGTTCGGTTCTCTCTGCCTACCCCGCTAGGGAAGTGGCGTGAAGTTTAGTTAGTTAGTTAGTTATTGATCAAGTATATTAGTACTAGCAGTGCCCTGCGGTTTCACTCGTTTCCCGTTCCCGTAGGTTAAAATTTTGCTTATTAGTGGAGTGCCGTAAGAGCGGAGCGGTGGTAGCTCAATGGTAAGGACACGCGTCTCTTAACCGAGGAGTGCGGGTTCAAACCTGGACACGTACCTCTGGATTTTTCAAATCTATGTACGTATTTATACCACTAGCTCGACGGTGAGGGAAAACATCGTGATGAAACCTGCAAATTCAAAGAGCTTTGAATTTGTAACCATGATCCAAAAATTGTCTGGTTCCCCTATCTTAGGGTTACGAAGGTCAGATCGGCAGTCGCTTCAATGTAATTACCAGACTCGCTAAATCCCGGATCATGGTCTAAGCGGACCCCGTCTAAGCACGGGACATAACGCTAGGAGGATGATGAGTGCCGTAAAACTTATACCTCGGAATCCAGGGCCAGACAATCTTCATAAAAACGGTTAAACTGTGTAGTTAAAAGCTCAAATAACAAAGTAAAAAAAAAGTCCGCCCTTGAACAAAAAAATAATAATTATAAACTGTTTGACGTGTACCACGCAACATGCACCAGCGAAGGTCAGTAGTCAGGGGACACCAGTACCCATCGATTGAACCCCCATGAATATTTAATATATCAGACTACATCACATACATTGATCTCACCCCGAGCTAAGTAGCTTAAGCACTTGTGTTACGGAAATCAGAGTCAACAGTAGTATATTACAAATATATACTTAAATATCATATATTAACAGCCAGACACAAAACAAACACAAGTATTCATCATACGAATGTTTGTCTTGTTTGGGGAACGAACCCACAACTCTTGGCGCATGGGGCAGGGTCACTACCGAATGAGCCATCGAGCTTGTCAAAAATGAATAAAAAAGAAGGTCATTGAAATTACTAACAAGTCATTAAATCGAGCATAAGTATGATTTTTCTTAAAATTGAAATGTATTGCTTATTTCTAGTAACATAATTTTATTTTTCACTTTGTGATACATTTTTGAGCTTTTGGTCGTAATAAAATGCGTATTATGTGTTTTTTTTACACATGCCTACACTCTTCAGGTGTAATACCTATAGACCACAAATATCTTAAACTAGCAACGCCCCGCGATTTCACCCGCATAGTTCCCGTTCCCGTGAGAATCATCATCTTCTAGCGTTATGTCCCGTTTTTAGACGGGGTCCGCTTAGCCATGATTCAGGATTTAGCGAGTCTGGTAATTACATTGAAGCGACTGCCGATCTGACCTTCGTAACCCTAAGATAGGGGAACCAGACAATTTTTGGATCATGGTTACAAATCCAGAGTTGTTTGAATTTGCAGGTTCTATCACAATGTTTTCCCTCACCGCCGAGCTAGTGGTATAAATACGTACATAGATTTAAAAAATCCAGAGGTACGTGCCGGGTTTGAATCCGCACTCCTCGGTTAAGAGGCGCGTGTCGTTACCATTTAGCTACCACCGCTCTCGTTCCCGTGAAAATATGGGGATAAAATATAGCCTATGTTACTCCGTAATAAAGTAGCTTTCTATTGGTGAAGGAATTATTCAAGTCGGTCCAGTAGTGTCGGAGCCTGTTCAATGCAAACAAACAAATAATAAGATATTTATAAATATTATATAATAAATATAAGACAGGCCCGTTGGTCGAGTGGTCAGAGATCCTGGCCACGAAACCGAGGGTCGCGGGTACGAATCCCGCTAGGGGCAAATGTTTCGTGTGATGAACGTGGACATTTTTACTCGTGTCATGGATGTTTATAAACATATTTAAGTATGTCTATCCGTTCACCTAGTATCCATAGCACAAGCATTAGCTTAGTTTGGAACTAAGGAATTGGTGTGCCAGTCTGGAGAATTTATTTATTTATTATTTATTATTTATTATTTCCTCTTTATAATTGGGATAAACATGTCACAACAAAAGTTATAACCAAAACCACTAACCGATACATCAAATTTGAAAATTTTACAACAATGTTAATATCTTGAAAACTATGAAAAACCATAGAACATTCATGGGGGTGCAATCGATGGGTATTGGTCACCCCCAGTGGCCGATTTACAATCTCGGCCGCTCTAGGCCCCAGGCCATAATTCTCAGTACTAAAGCGTCATCACTTAATTTTTATTACGATTGGCCGCCTCTAATATCTGGCCGCCCTAGGCCCGGGCCTACTGGGCCTTAGGGTAAATCCGCCACTGGTCACCCCTGACCACTGACCTTCGCTGGTGCAGGTTGCGTGGTACACGGCATACAGTTTTTTTTTTTCTTGTTCAAGGGCGGATTTTTTTTTTAACTTTGTTATTTTGGCTTTTAACTACGCAGTCCAACAGTTTTTATAAAGATTTATTAACTGGCCTAGGATTCCGTGGTTTTAAAATGTTTGCGCTACGGCATTTTATTATACTTGACTGGCTCGATGGCGCATTCGGTAGTGACCCTGCCCCATGCGCCAAGAGTTGTGGGTTCGTTCCCCAAACAAGACAAACATTCGTATGATGAATACTTGTGTTTGTTTTGTGTCTGGGTGTTAATATATGATATTTAAGTATATATTTCTAATATACCACTGTTGTTTCTGATATCCGTAACACAAGTGCATAAGCTACTTACTTCGGAGTCAGATCAATGTATGTGATGTCGTAGGATATTTATTTATTTATTTACTAATAATATGTTACTCGCTGATAATGTACCATTACATTGGTGAAGGATTTTTTTTTAATCGGTTTTGTAATTTAGGGGTTAAAGTATAACAATCAAACACATTCGCATTTATAATATTAGTTAGGCTGTAACCAACTGGTTCTATTCTCATGTCCTGTAGATGTTTTTTTTCCGGGATAAACAGTAACGCACTTTAGTATGCAAAAAATTGTTATTATAAATTTTAATAATAAAGTGTTGTGAAGCGATTCCTATATTGGTCTGGGACTTAAAAAGAATGTGCCAACTGTGTTCGTTGCCTAGCATGTCGTAAAAGGCGACTAATGGTGTATTGGCTTGTGATTATGTAGGCGACGAGATAGCCACTTGTCACATTTTTTTTCAAATGTTCCAACTAACTCAACTCAATTTTTATTTTCCCGGTGTCCCCAGTGAGAGAAAAAATGTCCGGAGTATTTACCGAAAAAGACGAGACATTATGTATGTATGTATTTCGATATCATCAGTATTCGATTGAATCTACTTGTAATCTATGATGTGGAATACTATTCAACGCAACAACATTTCAGTTAATTCTAACCATAAATCATAATTGTTAAGTTTATCCACACAAAACCGCGACCCCATAATTGTTTATGGTAAATGCACAATGCACAAAGTCCACAGAACAAACTAGAAGGAGTTTAACCATGCCGATTTTTCAAACTAGTTCCTACGGAGGCAGAGAACGTACGCAATCTTGCGAAATTTATATAAGGTTACGATATACGCACGGCTCCTCATTATAGTACCGTCCATCGGTGCGGCTTGCAACCTCTTTGGTGCCATAGTCTATGAAACTGCGTTCGCGCCGAAACGCACGTCAAAGTGACAATTGTAGTTTTTTAATTGTCAACAGACTGTTTGGCGCCAGTATTCAATTTTAATGCTACCGTTATATTTTTGCGGATATTCATGTTAACATGTGACTGTCGAGTTGACAAAGTTTGTATGAGATATTATTGATTTTTTATTTATAAAGTGCTACAATTGTGACCGGTTTGAGTTATCCGACGATTACAAAATATTTAATCGGTGATTCGACGGCATATTAGTTGGAGGCAATTAAAAATCGATAAAGACGTGATTAGTTATTCTGTAGTTAACGAGTTGTGCGCACGTATTGTCTGTGGAAAACTATTGTCTGTGGTTTTATTCGAATTTTGAAAATGAAGGACTTCGTTCAAATCTGGAATAGGGTTGGAGGACGGAGATATTCCAACGTGAATACTAGTGACAAAGAATTGAGTGATTTAACTAGTAATAGGTTAAAAAAATCCGACTTTGACAATTTTGAAGTGAATTTTGCTGAGTGTGAAGGCTTGAATAATAAATTTAATGATGATGTTGACTTCAACCAACGCAAAGATGCTATTATTAACAGGCTGTTTGAGAGGAGACGGAAGGGACAGTTGACGAGACAACCAAAATGTAAGTTTTATCTATTTTTAATGCTTTGGATTAAATTAGGAACTATGTATATATAAACATAAAGGTACGAAAATATTTTTCTTAACTTTACTTTACTTTTTAAATATTTAATTCATGTCAGTATTTTATTGCGTGTTTTTTTTATTTAAATATCATTTTATGTTTATTTTATGTTAGTATTTATTGTTATTTTTTAGTTAGTAACCTTTTTCATGTTTTAGTTTTTTAAAACTAAAACATGAATAAGGTCAGAAATATATAT
Source organism: Glyphodes perspectalis (assembly GCA_951394215.1). Classification (NCBI taxonomy): domain Eukaryota; kingdom Metazoa; phylum Arthropoda; class Insecta; order Lepidoptera; family Crambidae; genus Glyphodes; species Glyphodes perspectalis. Next base: position 2,423,154 of record OX596230.1, on the reverse strand, counting down.
TTTTTATTGGTATTCGTTAAATGCATTATTGTACTCTTATCGCTGCGTTACAAACGTTGCATTACTCCCCATGACTCATATAAATTTTACGGAGATAAAAGTAACTGTCCTTTCTCAAGATTCGAATTTGAGGCTTATCAAATAAGTTGAGTTACACTTATATATTTAGAAAAAAAAAACATTGCAAACCCCCTTATCTTTTCATATAAAAAAAATTTTTAGTAAGTATTTAGATTTTATAAAACAAGGCAATTTTTTTTTATTTTTTTTTCCATACAAAAGTTGATTATTGACTAACTTACTAAACTAACTTGACTATTGACAAAATAGAATTGATTAATTATAGTAAGTCAAAATAATAATCTAACATCCGGTTTTTGAATAAAAATTAAATCGTTTTATTGAGGACATTACAAAGTACTCATGTATTCTTAATGAGTCGAGTGTCAGACTATTAACGAAAAACTCTTAACTAGCCTTTGACCACGGCTGCGCTTGCCATTTGGTCTAGTACAGAGATGATTTTTTTTTACATTCCAAGCGACCTATACAAATTCCGGGATATAAATATCCTATAATTTTCCCATATTGGTCTGTGACTTAAAAAGAATGTGCCAACTGTGTTTCTTGCCTAGCATGTCGTAAAAGGCGATTAATGGTGTATCGGATGTTGGGTCTGTGATAGTATAGGCAACGAGATAGCCACTTGTCACTATTTTTTCACAAGTTTCCATCTAACCCAGCCCAGTTTTATTTTTGGCTGAATGTGTTTAAAGGGGCCTGCTGCCCCTTTTAATGCAATTACTTACATAATCCCAGATTTTATTTTTGCCCAAAAGCGGTTAAAGAAACTGGCTTATCTTTAGACCCTGCCTACCCCTTCGGGGATTACGAGTGTCATAATACCTATGTATGTATATTTCCATGCAGTCATTTCTGAACAGCTCTAAATAACTTATGATCTGAAGTGGCTAGCTCGTCGCCTTATTTACATACCCAATACCTCAATACACCATTAGTCGTCTTTTACGACATGCTAGGCAAGGATAGGGTTGCCATTTGTCCGGGTTTCCCCGGATTTGTCCTAGTTTAAAGGGCATCCGGGGAGCGTCCGGGCGGGGCTTCATTTGTAGTCCGGGTTTAAAATTTAAAGTCTTGTGCCCGCACGCCGCGATCAACCGATGAACCGAATCGCTATTTCACCTTCATTTTCAACTGTTTTTTATTACACCGACTATGCTTAAGAGAACCTGTTGACATATCCGGGTTCTGGGCTCTAAAATCCGGGGTTTTCACGTATCTTGTCCTGGTTGCCAAATTATAGAGATGGCAACCCTACAAGGAACACAGTTGGCACATTCTTTTTAAGTCTTAGACAACATGGCATAAAGAGCAAGCTTTTATAAATGTTATAATTTGTTATAAACAAATGCCAATATGGTATAAAACTGGATTTATTTATTAACGTCCAATGAAATTGCGGAAAAATATTCGATTAGCCGCCGCGATCAAGGTCTACCAGATTTAATATTTGGATATAAATATATACAGTCAAATGATACGCCTATTTAATATTATATATTCGTAAATATATTTTTTCTAAGTTTAAGAGTGAGGTTATTGTTAAGATTAAGGTAGTTGAAAGATGCAAAATTTTTGAAATCCTACTATAGGGTAAGGAAGGTTATAATATAATCTGACTATAAATATAATCTCAATATGTATTATACAAGATAATTTTTAGTATATGCGACAGACTCGATGGTCGATTGGTCAGAGACCCCGGCCACGAAACCAAGAGTCGCCGGTTGGAATCCCGCTAGGGGCAAATGTTTCGTGTGATGAACATGGACATTTGTACTCGCGTCATGAATGTTTATAAACGTATTTAAGTATGTCTATCCGTTTACATATTATCCAAGCTTATAAGCTTAGTTTCGAACTAGGAAATTGATGTGCTAGTCTAGTCTGAAGAATTTATTTATTTTATTATTATAAGCGAGGCACACAGTTGGCAATACTTTCGAGACCCATAGGCAATATAAGACGTTAATTAAACTTATTGCTACAACTAATATACTATTGATAATATATTAATTAAAGGTTTATGTTAATTCAAACAGATGATACCCTAATTTAATGACCAGTCTAATCTCAAATAGCCCTTGTTTTCAAATCTGGTTAGTCACGTTTTTATTGCTATATTTAGCATATATTTCACGTTGTTTGAACGGAGGTCCTATGACAAAACATAATATTATGCCACCGCCACGTTGGTCAAGCAGTAACAAGCTTCGCTTAAAGACCAAGAGGTCATGGGTTCACACACCGGGTTAATCCAAAAATATTTGGTTAAGTATTCCAATATTGAAATTACTCGTAACAGTCCGGAGTCAGGAAGTTGGCGGTTTAATCACCCCCGTGCCTCGGAAAGCACGTTAAGCCGTTAGTCTTGCGCCTGCCCTGTCCGGTCATGTCGGTGTCTCACCGGACTATGAGAGTGAAGGAGCAGAGAGTGCACCTGCGTTTGCGCAGACATTTGTTCACTGTGCCGCACGTATAAAACGTAACTTAAATTAAGCATATGCTAACAGATTAACTAAATATGGTAGACAGATAATAAGTAATATATAAAATGTGATTATGACGGTATTAAAGCTAGACTAATACTTTTCTTAAAGCCTCATTAAAATCAGAATGTTGCTTTTTAATAAAACATTCAAAGTCACGTGTTTCCACCGCTAAATCATTCTGAAATGAGTCCAAATGCAAATTCCACAATGGAATTCAATAAAGATAAAAGAGGTTTTAATTAAATAATTTAATTTAATTCATTTGATGCTGCATTCATTTGGCAATTAGAAAATTGTACCGGTGGTCATGGTCAGTTGAATGATCATGAATACTGCGAATATTTAAAGCAACGGTCAAGTGTGAGTCGTACTTTAAAACCAAAGGTTCCTTAATACAACAGCTCGTCATCATCATCTTCCTAGCGTTATGTCCCGTGCTTAGACGGGGTCCGCTTAGACCATGATCCAGGATTTAGCGAGTCTGGTAATTACATTGGAGCGACTGCCGATCTGACCTTCGTAACCCTAAGATAGGGGAACCAGACAATTTTCATACAACAACATACAACAGCTCGTACTTATTATAATATAATAAACATTTATTTCAGATCTTAAATCCATACAGTGTTAGTGACAATGTAACAATGTTAATAACAATTTTCCTTATATTAAGTATGTTAGTAATAATGTGTGTTAGTGTGGTTATACAAATTACAACTTAGCCCCTAAAGCTGCTGGAGATAGGTGAGTCACCACCCAGTGCCTAAGCATATGGCTATCCTCTCGTATCGCAACGGTATTGAGGATAATGTTGTCGCTGCCGTGCACCCGCCGTAGCAGGGAGGCGATTCTTTTTTGCATTATAGCCGTAAAGTTATCTACACGGGCTTCAGCAAGCATACCTGACGCACTGCAATATCGCGGCAGCCCCATCAGCATCCTGAACCCATTGTTATACTGCACCCGTAGGGCGTTGTAGGCTCTTCGCGTGTACGAGGTCCACAAGCTGCATGTATAGAAGGACTGACTGTAGGCTCTAAATAGAGTTACCTTTATGTCAGTCGAACATCTCGCAAACCTGCGTGCCAACATATTAGAGCGTACCGCCAACGCCCTACGCTCCCTCTCTATGTCCATGTCATCTTTTATGTCCTCAGTCACCCAGTGGCCCAGGTATTTAAACTTAGTTACCTGAGGCAGGACAGTACCAGCTAGTGTAACATTTGGCATACTATATATCTTTGTGCCAGATTTAAATACCATCACCTCACTTTTTTTAGAGTTATACCTGAGCCCATGAGCTTTAACATACCGTTCACAGATACTTAGCAATTTCCTCATTCCGCTAATAGATGGACTCAGCAGTACCATGTCATTAGCATAGCTAATGTTGTTAATCTTATGAGAACTTTAATTCAGCGTCATGTCTCTTCGGTTCTGTCTGCCTACCCCGCTAGGGAAATGGCGTGAAGTTTAGTTAGTTAGTTAGTTAGTCTCCTCAGGGTCAGGACAAATGCTAAGCGGCAAGGCAGCCATTTTGTGTGTTTGCATATCATATTCGTCCCATGTTGGTCTGGGGCTTGGCCCATGCTGACCTGGGACAAAAAAATAATGTGCCAACTGTGGTTCCTGCCTAGCATGTCGTAAAGGGCGACTAATTAACTAATTTTTAAGGTTTTTGGTGTGTGATTGTGTAGGCGACAGGTTAGCCGCTTGTCACTGCTTTTTCACAATTTTACATCTAACCCAGCCCTAGTCACACTAGGGAGGGGGGAGTCGGGGGGACCTCAAAAAATCATGAAATTCGTGTGACGTACTTTATGGATGGCCCCTAATGGCAAGAGGTAGACACTTGAAATATTCACAGAATATTCAGTCCAATACGGAAACCTTCATGGGCGAGGCCGACTCGCACTTGGCCGGTTTTTTTCTACATATATCAAAAGTTGCACAAAATCTTTTTAAATTATACAAAGGCAAGCAATGTAAGAACAAATTAAATATTAATGTTTTACATAACTTATAAATAAAATATACTATAATGCATTAATAGATTCAAATGGACATATTATGTTGAAATTACGAATTGAAAATATCTTATAGTTGCAAAAATCCATACATACATACATAACATCACGTCCATAAGTAGGCAGAGTCAAAGGGACATCAGGCCCCTTTAACCACATTCAGCCAAAAATAAAACTGGGCTGGGTTAGATGAAACATTGTGAAAAAGTAGTTACAAGTGGCTAGCTCGTCGCCTACACAATCACATACTCAAAGACCCACATAGCCGCGTTTTACGACATGCTAGGCAAGAAACACAGTTGGCAAATTCTTTTTAAGTCCCAGAACAACACGGGACTGATGATGAATGATGGGGTTTTGCCCACGCAACCCCCGAAGGGGTAGGCAGAGTCCAAGGAAAGATAAACTTCTGAAACGGCTTTAGTTTAAAAAATGAAGAGGATCATAATAATAATGAAAATAGTCTTTTTTCTCTCATCACAAAAACAGTATCTGTACTTATAATAAAAAAACATAATAAAATTATATTTTTAAATTTTTTATTACTATTTATTTAGGTTAACAAACAGTGACAAATAGGGAAGATGACTGCATTAAAAAAACTATAATTCTATTGAGTCCGTCAGTTAGATTATACAAAAATACTAGACACATATTTTTCGCTTTATGAAATAAACAAAAAATCACAAAGATAAAGAGCATCAAAGTTTTGGAGTGGGGGCTTGCGACGTCATTATTTCGCAAAAATTGTACGAAAGTGTGACGTCACAAATTAAATGCATTGTATCTTCGTCAATGTCTGTCTGTAAAAAATAAATAAAAAAATACGTTTTTGAAAATTTTTTTATAATCTAACTGACGGACTTAACTAACTTAACTGAATTCAAAAAAAAAGAATCATGGTTATATATAGTAGTCTATAAGATTACTGACTGCCTCATTGGTCTAGTGGTAGCAAGCGCCGCCTAAGGACCAAGAGGACGAGGTTTATTCCCAGGTCGGGCCAAAATTTGTAGCTGGGTATTTCAATATTGCAATTACTCAGTAACAGTCCGGAGTCAGGAAGTTGGCGGTTTAATCAACCCCGTGTCTCGGAAAGCACGTTAAACCGTTAGTCCTGCGCCTGACCTCTCTTCGGTCATGTCGGAGCCGTCTTACCGGACCATGAGAGTGAAGGAACAGAGAGTGCACCTGTGTTTGCGCACACACTCGTGCACTTTAATATTTCCTGCGCAGATGGTTAATTCTAGTTGAGATTGGCCGCTGTGACCGATATCGGTTAGAAGGACATTATTAAGATTATTACTATAAGATTACTGATCTTATATAAAATCTTCGCATTTTTTTATTTATTTGTACATGGAATTTAAGTATTTACATACTTTAAGTATTTAAGAAATCCACTATCCTTATAAGGCGACCCGGCAACCGGCGGTCATTACCATCAACCACGTAAACACTACAATCTGATCTCTTTGCGTCACTTGATAATTGCAGGTACGCGTACTCGTTGTCACGCGATATTTTTTGTCGCATCACTATTTTTGCCAAACGATTTGAAGTATGAATCATATTTCGAATTCATGTTAGTCTGGAACTTTATGAACGTGCCAATTGGGTTCCTTATCTAGCATATCGTAAAAGGCGACTAGTGGTGTATTGGGTGTTGGGTAGGCGACAAGCTAGTCTTTCTCACAATTTTCCATCTTTTTTTTTAACCTGGATAAATGTGTTACTCATAACACCTCGCCTCGGGGGGACGAGATAGTTATGTAGGACTCCCAGGGACTTCTGCATCAGGAAACCCCCACTCCGGCCAAGATTTTCCACCTGCCCCAGCCGAGTTTAATTTTTGGCTGAATGTGGTTATAGGGGCTTGCTGCCTCTTTAACTCTGCCTACCCCTTAAGGGATTGCGGCCATGATAATATGTCTGTATTATTTTCCGAACATTATAATTTCTGGACATACATCCCCTCTCTCCTTGTTTGCGGATGAAACATTGCTATCTCTCTCCTCTGGAACTCTGGTACTCTGCTCTGGTCGGATCAAGTTGTATATATCATTTTTTTTTTAATTTTTCCTAGTATTTATAAATTTTTATTTTCTTATTTCACACCAGGCCTACTTTGAAACATGTTTCAAAGTTAAATATGATTCATACAACTCTGTTAATACTGTTGTTGAAAAGAATTTTATACCGGATTCTTCTCGGTAGATGCAACATCTGCAACAATGCAACACTGAAACAGTGGTAGAATAATATCTCTATAACTGTTTTTGGCGATTTATAAGTGTTTCTTCGAAACATGTAAATAATATTTTGACTTTCACTTTCACTTTGACTTTGACTATCAATTCTGTGAAGCAGAAGTTTAATTCTAGAGACAGTGAACAATGGGCACGCGACGCCATCACTCGCCCGTCCTCGATGCGCACGCGCAGTTCCTGCAACAGACAAAGAGCGCGATACATTTAATGTTACAATGTTATTTATATAGTTACAAAGTACAGTATGGTGGCTGGTGAAGCTTTGAAATTGCCAAAGTTTTGGTCAACTCATTGGCTATATTGAAGACCAGTAGTTTTGTAAATATATGTATAACATCATGGCTGCGGTCATCGAAGAGGTTGGTACGGTCCAGGGTAGAATGAGTTCATCTTACTAACTAAACACCACGCCACTTACCTAGCAGGTTGGCATAGAGAACCGAACGCCATATGGCACGATCCTTACACACCTCACTCGCCTCTTCAACATTCATAATCCTTTTCATACAAGCTCTACAGTTTTTATGACTCCTAACATCACCTTCTGTTACACACGACCAATCTGGTCGTGGTAGGTGAGCCTGGCTCCGCGGCTCCTACATCCTTCCACTTTCGCATTGTATATCTGTTTAGTCGATCTTTCGTCATCCAGTCTTTCCACATGCCCGAACCACAAAAATATTTCATGAATTTTAATGAAACTTTACAATAGTATAGCTTATACATTCGAATACAATTTTACAAATTTGTAAACTTAATTATTAAGTATATAATAATTAAGTTTACTAATTTGTAAAATTTGGCATTTAAAAGAGTAACTATCGAGTTTCTTGCCGGATTCTTCTCGATAGAGTCTACCTTCCGAACCGGTGGTAGTATTAGTTCTTATCCTTTTTTTTATGTATATTGACTATTTATAAGTGCTTTCTTGAAGCCCATATAAATAAAGATATTTTGAATTTTGAATTTTGAAATAACACATAAACTATGTTTTAACGATGTACCGCGCGAGCAACGCCACGGGCTAATAAAATATTATTGTGTCAACAATTTATCATTTGACACGTTACATAAATAGGTTATAATTTATAGCTTTTTGTCTGTATCTTTATATACTCTCTTGTTATCAATAAATGTATTACATTCAATTAAGATAAATAAATATTTCAGACTCATATAACACTTACATTTCAATAGGGATGATGACTGCATTAAAAAACTATAGTTCTATTTAGTCCGTCAGTTAAATTATACAAAGTACTAGACACATATTTTTCGCTTTATCAAATTAACAAAAAATCACAATGATAAAGAGTTTACAATCCAAAGTTTTAAAGTGGGGACATGCGACGTCACTATTTTCAAAAGCGTGACGTCACGCGCAACTCGAATGCATTGTATCTTCGTCAATGTTTGTCTGACAAATAAATAAAATGTTTAATACTTTTTTATTCTTTATTTATGAAGGCTTTAAGAAAGCACTTATAACTAACTAACTAACTAAACTTCACGCCACTTCCCTAGCGGGGTAGGCAGAGAGAACTTATAAATAGTCAAATTTACATAGGTAATCCTTAAAGCTACATGAATCTACCACCGGTTCGGAATGTTGATTCTACCGAGAAGAAACCGGCAAGAAACTCGGTAGTTACTCTTGCGTCTAAGTTAAATTGGTTTTTATGTAGACGAAGTCGCAGACAGTAACTAGTTAACCATATTTCGTTTTAATTATACCAAGGTTAGTGTAAAAATGTATATATTATTATTGCTTTCACAACACAATTAGCATATTTGTACAATGTATTAGCAAACTCAGTTAGGGTAATGTAATTATTTCTAAATGAATAGTAATTATCATTTTCCAAGCGCCAACAATAAGTAATTGTTCAATATTATTTAAGTATTATTAAAAACCAATTTAAACCTAAGTTAAATACATTTGACTGGCCCGTCGGTCAAGTGGTCAGAGACCCTGGCCACGAGAGTCGCGGGATTCGAACCCCTCGACCAGGCCGGTCGAAAATTCTATTATTAAATTAAATTAAATTAAATTATATTTATTTCAGATAACTATATAGGATCCATGTGTTAGTAATGGATTCATGTGTTAGTAACTATTTATAATTATAAACAGATTTAAATGAGATATGACATCATTATACACGCTTAAATTGTTTGCTTTATTTTAAGTAGTCAAAAATGTGACATACAACTCTAAGTGGTGTTTTACGTAGATTAAGTATTTGTTTTGCAATCATCCTAAGTGTTTTTTTATTAAAAAGTCAAAATTCAAGTGTGTCCAAGATCACGGCGATAGTTTACACAATTTTTTATTTAGTCCGTAAGTTAATTTATCAAAAAATATTGAATACGTATTTTTTGCTTTAACTAATACTCGAAAAATTACAAAGATACAGCGCTTCAAAGATCTGAAATAGGGCGCTTTACATCACTCGGTCGGTAAAAATTTTACGGACCTAGTGACGTCACGCGGTACTTAAATGCGTTGTATCTTCATAATTTTTGGTTTGCTGAACAAAATAAAAAATACGTAAGAAATATTTTTTGTAATGTCTTTATTTGACTATAATTTTTTTTGCGTTAAATTGAAAAATTAATATGAATTAAACGCTGCCCGCTCTAGAGCGGTGGTAGCTCAATGGTAAGGACACGCGGCTCTTAACCGAGGAGTGCGGGTTCAAACCCGGGCACGTACCTCTGGATTTTTCAAATCTATGTACGTATTTATACCATTAGCTCGACGGTGAGGGAAAACATCGTGATGAAACCTGCAAATTCAAACAACTTTGGAATTGTAACCATGATCCAAAAATTGTCTGGTTCCCCTATCTTAGTGTTACGAAGGTCAGATCGGCAGTCGCTTCAATGTAATTACCAGACTCGCTAAATCCTGGATCATGGTCTAAGCGGACCCCGTCTGAGCACGGGACATAACGCTAGGTAGATGATAAAACGCTGCCCGCTCCGCTGTCATACAAGCCCCAACCGAGATGCTACAGTTAGTTTGAAATCAAGAAAAAGTTTCAAGAACCGTATTTTAAAAACAGGATAAAGTACTTTTACTCAATGTAAGGATACAATACCGTTATGCAGCTTTTTAGAGCATGCATTAAGTGCAGTGAAGTCAATTAGCTTTGTAAATAAGAACCGTATTACTCTGAAGGTGCAGTCTAAAATCGCTTGGCGATTTTGGTGAATGCATTTTAGGTTATAGGTAATTTAACCTTGCATTTTTTGAACTGTATTGCTCTGAATTTATGGTATTAATTTGCTTGACTATTTTGGAGAACGTATTTCGGGTTATAGCTAATTTAACCTTGCATTTTATTAACTGCATTGCTATGATGTTATGGGCTTAAATAGCTTGTCGATTTTTGGTTTTAAAATAATTACATTAAGATCTCTTTTTGAGGTTAGGAAGAAAGAAAGAAAGAAAGAAAAAGTATTTATATGACACCACAATAAAGTAAAAAACAAAAACATTATCAAATTAAACGTAATTAACAATCGTAACAATTAATTGGGACCCTATCCCAAATAATAACATAACCAAAAAATATACAGATGGGTGTCAAAATGGTCTCCGCTCAGTATTAGGTGATGACGACAGAGAACGTCGTCACTACCACTGGTATTCTGCGGAGGCCAAACATAGCGAGCGATGGCTCTGTTTAAGACTCATTTATGTTTTAACAATAGATATTGTAAATCTAAGATGCGTTTTATTGGGAATAAATAAAGATCCTCGAAGTCACAATGACTATAATAAATATAACTAATTAGGAAAATTTGTCCCATGTTGGTCTGGGACTTAAAAATAATGTGCCAACTGTGGTTCTTGCCTAGCATGTCGTAAAAGCGACTAATTGTATGTCGGGTTTTGGGCACTTGCCACTACTTTTTCACAATTTTCCATCTAACCCAGCCCAGGTTTATTGTTGGCTGAATGTGGTTAAAGGGGCCAGCTGCCCCTTTGACTCTGCCTACCCTTTCGGGGATTAAGGGCGTGATGTTATATTGTTGTTGTTAAATAGGAAAAATTTATATATTTTTTTTATTTCAGGAAATATTGCGTAGCTTTTTTTGGGGCGGCAAATTTGAAATAACTGTTCTCTTTTAAAGATTTATTTAGTAAATCGGTCTTGGGTTAAAATGTCGGTGGGGCGACGGCGAATTAAACTCTGCCAGACACACTAGCATGGCCATCAGTGATAAATAATCTATGCACACACAAAGTGAAACTTCAGATGTTTAATAGGAATATTCGCAAAACTTTCTCTTATAATATTAATATAATGGGTTTATGACGTAGATCCATGACACTATGGTCAGTGTTGAATTACCACGCATAAATTTAAGTCTTATATTAAATCAAAATCCTGTTTAGAAAGGGGTATCTACTACAAAATAGACGATTATTTAAATGATAAAAATGTTTGGACTAGATAATCTGCATGTACAGTGAAGTTATAAATCATAATATGTAAGGGCTGATTTTTCAACAGTCAGATAAATTATAACAAAAGAATAAATCACAATACAAGATTGTAAAACGTCATTGCCCGTTTCCTAAGTGAAATACCGTATGACATCCGCAAATTGGTGACTTTATACTTTATCAGGTGGGTTATTCATATCTGACCATTAAAAATCGGCCCTTAATGTACCACATATTAGAGATAAGTAAAACATGTTTTTAAAAAGGCTACCTGTTGAGGTTCTTGCGGCACCTCTTCTCATCAGGCCATTCACGTCGAGGTGCTGGTAGGGTTAATGTGTGACGTGCAAAAGAATTAGTTACAAATCTACTACAGAAATAAATCATTTCATTTCAGTGTCTTACCGGGATAAGTCAAAAGAATTATCAAAACGTCCGTGGTTCATAGCTACCAAACCAGTTCAGGTCATATACATATTTAGGTCACTGTCTAAGGATACAAGGTGATAGTCATATCGATAAGAAGCGAAGTATTTCCATGTATTATTGTCCAATGTTGGTCTGGGACTTGGCCCATGTTGATCTGAGCCAAAAAAAAGAATGTGCCAACTGTAGTTCTTGCCTAGCATGTCGTAAAAGGCGACTAATGGTATATCGGGTTTTGGGTGTGTGATTGTGAAGGCGACAGGTTAGCCGCTTGTCACTGCTTTTTCACAATTGTCCATATAACCCAGCCCGGCTTTATTTTTGGCTGAATGTGGTTGAAGGGATTATAAGCGTGATGTTATGTATGTATGTATTTCAATGTACTTGTGAACTCTTTTACAACAATAAATAATGACAATTTCGTAAACTATACCTCTTTATACATGGTTATGCGAAACCTCTAATGTATCTCTTTAACTCATTATTCTATTCATTAATTTTTTTTATACTTTTCATACAAAATAGTCCATCAGCTGATCAACTTTTGTATGGAAAGAAAAAAAAATAGTCCTTGTATGTTTTATTACACTTTCTTGAGTCCGAGACTTACTAAGTAATTTTTTTATTAACCTCTTTAATACGTTGAGAAAGTATCATAATATTAAAATATCTCCCTACCATGAATTCATTGGGAAACCCCCCCCCCCTCCCCCCCCCATAAATCGTAAACCTCCTTGACGTCATTTATCCTCATGGTATGATGACAAATACTTTCCTAGATGTACCGCAACTTACATCCGGGGCAAATAAATTAATTCACAATGACTAATTAATAAATCGTTGAAGACACATCTGGTGAGGTGGATCAATGGATAAAGTTGTCTTACTTAGAAGAGGTGCCGGTTAGAATCTAAATTTAAAATTCTTAGTACTTAATTGTACCACTAGCTCAGCGGTGGAGGTAGTATAGTGAATAAATTTGCACATTCAAATAACTATCGATGTATAACCATATTGAATGGTTCCATTATCAAAATAGTTTTAAAAAAAATCAGTCTAATTAAAAACCTCCTCCTTTTTTTGAAGTCGGTTAAAGATATATCTCATTCCCGTCAAATTAAAGATTGCAAAGATATTTTTTTTGTTATAATCTTTTTAGCGTTAAGTAATAATCTTTCGTAATCGGAGTTCTCTCAGACCATGATCCACAATTTCTGGATCATGGTCTGAGAGGCCGAGTAGCGACTGTCTGACCTTTGTAAACCTCAGACTATACAAACAATTTGGATCATATCAGATCATATTTATTTGCATGTGAAAGTTTCCATACGATTGCCTTCATCACCATACATACATAACATCACGCCCATAATCCCCTAAGGGGTAGGCAGAGTTAAAGGGATAGCAAAAACCTTTAACCACATTCAGCCAAAAATAAAACTGGGCTGGGTTAGATGACAAATTGTGAAGCGTAGTGTCAAGTGGCTAGCTTGTCGCCTACACAATCACATCCAAAACCCGATATACTATCAGTCGCCTTTACGACATGCTAGGCATGGGTTCGGTTAGGTGAGTAATCCCTCACCACCAGATAAACACATACTTAGGTAAGAAAACCCCATAACCTGTCCGGTTTCGAACGGAAACTACTAGCATTTAAGACAATAACAGAACACAAAGAACTTAATCCAACCACTTAATTACAGCCTATATCTCTGCAACGCTTGACGTCATTGCTCACAACTGCGTTAAACGGAAATATTCTGACATAACTGGTAATGTCACTCAAGGTTGTGAGCGGACAGACACGACCACTTTGTATGTAGATAATGCAAGAATGTCAATGTGTTTATATATCTTCTTGTTGTTTATATGGAAAGTTAGTTATTTTTTTAATATCTATATTAGAAGTGAAAAACAAAATATACAGCCGACGGTAAGCTGTTGTCTATGGTTTAAGATATAGGGATATACATATAGCATAGCAGGGCCCCGCGGTTTCACCCGCGTAGTCCCCTTTTCCGTGGGAATATGGGGATAAAATATAGCCTATGTTACTCGCTGATAAAGTAGCTTTCTATCGATGAAAGAATTTTCCAAATCGGTTTAGTAGTTTCGGAGGCTATTCGATACAAACAAACAAAGAATCAAATTTTTCCTCTTTTTATGTAGTATGATGTATAGGTATTTTGACTAAAAAAGTATTTTACATACATACATACATTATTATTACGCTCGTAATCACAGAAGAGGTAAGCACAGTCAAAGAAGCAGCTAACCACATAGCCAAAAACGGAACTGGGCTGGGTTAGATGGAAAATTGTGAAAAAGTAGTGACAAGTGGCTCGTCGCCTACATAATCACACACCCAAAACAAGGAACACAATTGTAAAATTATATTTTAGTCCCAGATCAACATGAGACATTTCAAACGAGCCAGAGTTCTAAAATTAGATTCACTCAGACAGTTTTACGATCATCTCAAAATGGCGAAATCATATAAAAACCATTATGTTTGAATACCTATATTTCCAATAACACAAATATAAAATAAACAAAAAATCCGAGACCGGTTTTATTACGATTTTTTCGAGAAAATACAATATGAAAAAAACTCATCATCCAAGAATATTGACAAGTCGTTAAATGACCGTAGATGAGAGAATATAAATTGACTAATTAATGACAGTTTGTAAATTTTTATAACTATAAATTGTCAAATATCGATTTAAAATTTATTTGTACTTACTCGTTAGTTCATGTATTGTATTAATGGGACTTAAAAAAAACGTGCCAACTGTTTTCCTTGCCTAGCATGTCGTAAAAGGGGTTAATCGTATATCGGATTTTGTGTATGTGATTGTGTAGGCGACGAGCTAGCCACTTGTCACTACTTTTGCACAATTTCCCATCTAACCCAGCTTAATTTTCGGTTTAATATGGTAAAAGGGGCTTGCTGCCCCTTTGACTCGGCCTACCCCTTCAAGGATAACCGGCGTCATGTAACATGCAAGTTTTTTTAGTTAAATCCTACACCTGAAAACATAACATAACATCACGCCCATAATCCCCGAAGGGGTACGCAGAGACAACGGGGCAGCAGGCCCCTTTAACCACATACAACCAAAAATAAAACTGGGCTCGGTTAGATGGAAAATTGTGAAAAAGTAGTGACAAGTGGCTAGCTTGTCGCCTACACAATCACATACCCAAAACCCCATATACTTAAAGTCGCCTTTTACGACATGCTAGGCAAGGAACTACACATGGAAAGTTACCGGCAACCTATAGCTTAACCTTTATTACGTTAATTAGGATAAAAAAACTTACTGCTATTATATTTCTACCACGCCATAACCTAAAAACACCAATCTATAAATAAACACAATTTAGACGTCTGACTTCTAAATATAGACCTTTTTACTCAAGTCAAATAAAACCTTAATACATAGCATTAGAGTCTACAATTGAACCTTAATGGGACTTACGGTAATTTATTTTTAGCAAGATTGTATCCGATGCCTGACTGCCTTTTTTGTGAACGCTTTGGCAAAGATTAACATTGATTTGTACAGAGAGGCTATTTGAGACGTAGTGGGTACCCGGATTGCTTATTAATTGGGTTTTTATTTTAGAAACTTTTATTTTTTTGTTAAAATGGGCTATTTTACTCAAAAATTTACTATAGTCCGTAAGTTAGATTATCAAAAAATATTGAATATGTTATTTTTGCTTTATCTACTACTTAAAAAAATATTAAGATACATTTAGAAAAAAAAAATTACTAACATCAGCGCTTCAAAGATTTGAAATGGCGATTTACGTCACTTGGACGGTAAAATTTAACACACCTAGTGACGTCACGCGGAAGTTTATCGCGCTGTATTTTCATTATTTTTGTTTTCCTGAGTAAAAGAGTTTTTTTTTTGTTCATATATTTTTATCTTATTGATTCCATGATGTTTCTTTCCAGGGTTTTTATTTTATAAACTTTTATTTGCACATTTTTATTCAATATACTTTTTTATATTTCATGTATATACAACCAAAAATAAAACTAGGCTGAGTTTAGATGAAAAATTATAAAAAAGTAGTGACAAGTGACTAGCTCGTCGCCTACACAATCACACACCCAAAACCCGATATTATGCTTTATAATATAAAGAACTGTCTTCTCTGCAAAATATTTATAATAATCTTTGATCCTATACAAAATGATGACTACGATTAACAATGAGACGTTATGATTAATCGGTCACCCTACTGCCATAGATAGCAAAAAAATTAGGTCTCAAAGAAAGGAGGAAAAACTAAAAATATATTGACCTTTAAAACCACCTTTGACGTCATTCGAAGTATCAATTATGTTATTTCATTGTTTTCAACGGAAACTAAAGTACTTTATCATGTCGTGAGGTGGTCAAGACTGGTCGGTTGAGTTCTTAATGGAAATTTTCTAGATCCGCGATGGTAATGGCTTTCAGTATGACGAAGTAAGGGGTTTTATAGAGGCGAGTGAGAGTGCAAGAGGCTTTACCCTTTTATCATCATCATCCTAGTGGTCCTGTGCTTAGACGGGGTCTGCTTAGACCATGATCCAGGACTTAGCGAGTCTGGTAATGACATTGAAGCGACTGCCGATCTGACCTTCGTAACCCTAAGATAGGGGAACCAGACAATTTTAACCATGGTTACAAATCCAAATGTTTGAATTTGCAGGTTTCATCACGATGTTTTCCTTCACCGTCGAGCTAGTGGTATAAATACGTACATAGATTTGAAAAATCCAGAGGTACGTGCCCGGGTTTGAACCCGCACTCCTCGGTTATGAAGCGCGTGTCCTTACCATTGAGCTACCACCGCTCTTACAATTCCCCTTATATGAAACCATAATTAAATTCAACTGGTCCCTTGTCTAGTTTTACTAAAAACTAGGTTAACAGTTATTAATTACTTACTACAAGAATATAAAAACGTGTTTTTATTAATAATAGGTATATACATCAGTAGGTACATAACATCCGTGACCATATATGTAAACAACATTATAATTGATCGATCTGATCGAAGCTACGTCATAGTAACTAACGATCAATGATCTATGTATAATTGACGTTATAATATTGTGACTATCAAATTTGTATTATTTAAGTTTAATCTTGTGGCGTTATGTTCTATGATGATTATCATCTTCCTAGCGTTATGTCTCGTGTTAAGAAGGGGTCCGCTTAGACCATGATCCAGGATTTAGCGAGTCTGGTGAATTACATTGAAGTTACTGCCGATTTGATCTTCGTAACCCTAAGATAGGGGAACCATCCGGTCATGTCGGTGCCATCTCACCGGACTATGAGAGTGAAGGAACAGAGAGTGCACCTGCGTTTGCGCACACATTTGTGCACTATAATATCTCCTCCGTTGGCTAATCCTCGTTGAGTTTGGCTGCCGTGACCGATATCGGTTAGGAGGACATTATTATTATAAGTGAATATATGTGGCCGTGAATCTAGTGCAGGGTTTCTCAAACTTATGGCTCCATGTACCCCTTTTAAAGTCTCCAAAGGACGGCGAGTCCCTAGACCCCCGTCCTCCCCCTGAGAGTAGGTTCAGATCAGACAGTACGTTCTGCAGCCGACAAGTATGTCGCACGGGTCAGTCGTTTATCCTCCACTACGAAAATCGACCCCCTATGATCGTGTAGCGAACCCCTAGGGGTTCGCGTACCCCCCTTTGAGAAACGCTGATCTAGTGCGCCCATATATAATATCGTGCTAAAAATTCCATCTCGCCAACTCTCAGAATTGCTCGAGAAATAAGTTTCACTCGCCACAAATTACACGCAAGAGCATACTGTGTTTAAACTTAATATCCTAATTAAAACATTATTTCCTAATTAGGAAGAAAATAACTTAACTGAACAGTTACTTTAACTTTTAAGATCGAGAAAGTTCATGTTCGGCGGAATCGTTTCAAAGAAACGCCAAAGATGTTTAATATGCCCTGTGAAATTATGCTAACTCTACTTACTGTGCTAAGATAGTGTAAGTAGATAGGGCAGCAATTATTGTTATCAAAGACTACTAGATCGAATATGAACTGTGTTAATTTTAAAATAACCTTTTTTCATTTAAATCTAATAACATTTTAGGCTTACCGCTGACCAAATGATAAGTCTTGCGGACCACAGGTTGGGAACCACTGATCTAGGCTATCTAGGTCGAAGAGATCACTTTTCATATTCACTCTAAGTCAACATTGACTCTAATGCGGTAGACCACAAACTAACATTCACGACAATGTCATTATTACTTAATATATACATACATACCAAGATGCTTAGCGATTTCATAACGAACTTCGCTAACACTCCTATCGCGCCACAAACTTATTCAGATGGACGAATCGGGAACTAACTCCGAGTACCGCACTATGAGTTCTCAGTAAACGAGTTTGTGGCGCGATACGAGCGATAGCGAAGTTCGTTACGGAATCGCTGGCGCGCATTTGGCTTAGCACCCAGAACGCCTGAAAACCCCGAATCTTGGGATCAGATCAATGACATATTGTTAAGCAGAAGCCTCTTTAGCTCGTCTTTGATTTACTATTCTATTTCTTTCTTGGTCTGTTACATCTATTTGTGTCCTCAATACGTATTTTACTTCTTTACTAGCTGTGCCAGTGGTGTCACCCGCGTTTATGGTTAAAATTATAAAGACTATTTCCGTCATACATGATTTCTATGTAACTTTAACCATTAAGGCTGCACACGCGACGGAAGCTTAAAAAATGGAGTAACTTCTCCCGTTTTCCCAACATTTCCCTTCACTACTCTGCTCCTATTGATTGTAGCGTGATGAAAAGTATACTATAACTTGCCCAGGAGTATGAAGAATAATTGTACCAAGTTTCGTTAAAATCCGTCGAGTAGTTTTTGTTTTTATAAGGAACATACAGACAGACAGACAAAAATTTTACTGATTGCATTTTCGGCATCAGTATCGATCACTAATCACCCCCTGATAGTTATTTTGAAAATATATTTCATGTACAGAATTGACCTCTCTACAGATTTATTATAAGTATAGATTTCTTACTTTCTTTCAATGTATGTGATGTTGTCGGATATTTAAAATTTAGAAATTTATCTCTGACTTTGTATTAATTGATCTGATCAACATATCGCATGCTTACTCACAGTTAATCGTATGTTCATCTGGGTTAACATAAACAAATACAACAGTCACGTGCCCAGGCGCACGTTCTAATGTTTTATTAAACTGTTCCTGGAATATGACGTCAGTGTGTGCGATGTCTATCGAGAATATATTTGAAACCATTATTTATTGTCCCATTGTTGAGAGCGGTGGTAGCTCAATGGTAAGGACACGCGCATCACCGAGGGGTGCGGGTTAAAACCCGGGCACGTACCTCTGGAGTTTTCAAATCTATGTACGTGTTTATACCACTAGCTCGACGGTGAGGGAAAACATCGTGATGAAACCTGCAAATTCTAACAACTTTGAATTGTAACCATGATCCAACAATTTTCTAGTTCCCCTATCTAAGGGTTACGGCAGTCGCTTCAATATAATTATAATTGTAGGTACTTAAAACCCGATATACCATTAGCCGCTTTTGCAAGGTAAGGAACACAGTTGGCACATTATTTTTAAGTCCCAGACCGGACCAATATGTACATTACATACATATATAACATCACGCCCATAATTCCCGAAGGGGTAGGCAGAGTCAAAGGGGCAGTAGGCCCCTTCAACCGAATTCAGCCAAAAATAAAGCCGGACTGGGTTAAATGGAAAATTGTGAGAAAATAGTGACTAGTAGCTCGTCGCCTACACAATCACACACCCAAAACCCGATATACCATTAGTCGTCTTTTACGACATGCTAGGCAAGAAACACAGTTGGCATATTCTTTTTAAGTCCCAGACCAACATGGGACCAATATTTGTTATTTGTTATTGTCAGTATTTTTCCCACTTCAAACAATGATTGATCATCGTATTAAACAAATAAGAGGTAAACAAATTATTTGAGAAAAAAATGTGAAGTACTTTAATTACAGTTTCGTTGGTTCGTAGGTATTACTTGGAAAAAATGATTAGTCATTTGATTCGAGAAGGTTCGCATTACAAAAATACCTTTGGATGTTAGACATGTAAATACATTGTCAGGCTTGGTTAAGTGGTCAGAGACCCTTGCCAAGAACCCAAGGGTCGCGGGTTCGAATCCCGCTAGGGGCAACTGTTTCGTGTGATGAACATGGACATTTACTCGAGTCATAGCTAACCATTGATACATATTGGTTTGAAATTAGGGAATGGGGTAATTTGACAAAAATTTTTTCCTGACCATAAGGTAAATTATCAAAAAATATTGAATACTTACGTATTTTTTGCTTTATCTAATGCTTGAAAAATTAAAAAGTTCAGCGCTTCGAAGATCTGGAGTGGGGCGCTTTGACGTCACTTGTTACTTTCCAAATTTTACGGCACAAATGACGTCACGCGGAACCTTAACGCGAAGTATCTTCATAATTTTTTGTTTGCAAAACAAAAGAGCAACTACGTATGCAATATTTTTATTATGCTCAATAATGGACTATGGAAAATTTAGTTGTAAGAAACAATATTTTTTTACATCTAGACAAAATTTTTGGCCTGGCCCTTTGACCGAGTGGTCAGAGACCCTGATCACGAAACCAAAGGTCAGCGATTCGAATCCCGCTAGGGGCAAATATTCCGTGTAATGAACATGGACATTTGTACTCACCTAGTATCCATAATTAGTACAAGCATAAGTTTAGTTTGGTACTAGAGAATTGGTCTTCAGTCTGGAGAATTTATTTTAGTTGCTCAATTTTGAAACCAACCACCACCGGGTCTGAACTCGCGACTTCTTACACAGTTCAGTTCTCGCCACAAGGTCATCGCCCCCGGCTAACTTGTTCATTTCTCATTTCACATTGACACTGACATTAAGATTGATATTCGCGCACCGGATGTGACGTGTCTTCCATCCGTCATTGCAGTTCCAACAGCCTTCCGTTTCCGGAATCCTTAATTAGATTAGTTACCTGTCAAGTGATATTTTTAATTTAATATTTTATAAATATGTTGAAGGTCGATAAATTGTTGTTTGTTTGTTGAAATAAATTCTTAGTTTCATATTAGGAAAACATTGATGCTTGTTAAATGCTTATTGCTAAGCCGATTATAATGAAATATTGCATACATGTTGTCAAGGGCTTAGAAAAGGATTTAACATACAAATTAATTAATTAACAAGAGTCCAAGAAACGCTATGCTCTGTAAACCAAATTCAGCCAAAAATATAATTAAGTTGGGTTAGATGGAAATTTGTGAGAAATTGTGACAAGTGGCTAGCTCGTCGCCTACACAATCACATACCCAAAACCCGATATACCATTAGTCGCCTTTAACGACATGCTAGACAAGAAACACAGTTGACACATTATTTTTAAGTCCCAGACCAACACGGGACAATTTAAAGTGATGCAAATATAAAATTCGCCTAAACCCCACAAAGAGACAAACATAGACAATCTGTTAAAGACTTTTGTTTATGTTTAGTATTTAATTTATTTCTATGCAGTCGCTTCAATGTAATAACCAGACTCGCTAAATCCTGGATCACGGTCTAAGCGGACCCCGTCTAAGCACCGGACATAACGCTAGGAAGATGATGATCTAATTTCGACTGAGTTGTGGGTTCGATCCCCACCCAGGACAAACACTCGTATGATGAATACTTGTGTTTGTTCTGTGTCTGGGTGTTAATATTGAATATTTAAGTATATGTTTGTAATACCACTCTTGATTCTGATATCCATTACACAAGCTACTTACGTCGCAGTCAGATCAATGTATGTGATGTAGTCTGATATTTATTTAATTTATTTCTAGTATCTAAAAGTGACGTAGGTACTAGATCGAACAAGTGGCATAAAGACATCTGATAAACGCACGGACAGACACACCAACGGTATGGAAATAATATGATGATTGGTGTGTAATTGGAACATAAAATGTTTTTTTCCTTATTCCTGTATAAGAACGACATATTATAATTCCACTAGACTGAGTGAGATAATTATAGATAATAGTAGATCACACTTATGTAATAACTAGCTGTGCCTGCGGTTTCACCCGCGTTTAAAGCTAATATTATATAGTCTATAGCCTACCCTGATAAATGGGCTATCTAACACTGAAAGAATTTTTCAAATCGGACTAGTAGTTCCTGAGATTAGCGCGTTCAAGCAAACAAACACTTCAGCTTTATAATATTACGTAAAGATGCACTGCAAGTCCAATGTCCGAGTCTTTTATAAATAAATATAAATATCAGACTACATCACATACATTGATCTGACTCCGAGGTAAGCAGCTTAAGCACTTGTGTAACGGATATCAGAAACAACAGTGGTATTACAAATATATACTTAAAAATTAAATATTAACACCCAGACACAGAACAAACACAAGTATTCATCATACAAATATTTGTCCTGAGTGGGGATCGAACCCACAACTCTTGGCGCATGGGGCAGGGTCACTACCGAATGCGCCATCGAGCTTGTCTAATTAAGTCTTAAAATAATAAATATATAAATATCAGACTACATCACATAAGGATAAGGATGAATGTGTAAGGATCGTGCCATATGGCGTTCGGTTCTCTCTGCCTACCCCGTTAGGGAAGTGGCATGAAGTTAGATATATTATTCTCGTAAATTAAATATTCATGTTGTTTCAATAACTGGTTTTATAATCGCAGTTTACAAATAAAAACGAATTTATTGACTCATTAAAATGTCATTTATTGCTCTACTTTAAGTGTAGAATTTATGAGAACAATTCTAACGTAACATCCAGTTATAGGTTATTATAAGGCTGTTTTTTCGTAAGCGTCAGAATGGCGGGTGTACTTCTCAGATTAGCCTAAACATACGCCGATATTTGGTACCGAGTCATAGATGTTTATAAACGTATTTATTTAAGCTTGTCTATTCGTTCACCTAGTATCCATGGCATAAGCTTAAGCTTAGTTTGGGACTAGGGAATCGGTGTGTCAGTCTGGATAATTTATTTATTATTTATCTATTACCAACTCATTTGTCGCATACAATCTAATACTAATATCTATTAAATATTTTATATTCATACAATAATTTTACGACCAATCATGTATCAATAGAAATCTATTGAGTGCAAAAGTCACGATTGTAGTATTAATTTGACATTTGCTCATAAATCTCTTAGTCTATACTTATAATAAATCTGTAGAGAGGTCAATTCTGTACATGAAATATATTTTCATACTCCTGGGCATAACCTGGCATAACCTGCCTAGGAGTATGAAGAATAATTGTACCAAGTTTCGTTAAAATCCGTCGAGTAGTTTTTGTTTCTATAAGGAACATACAGACAGACAGACAGACAGACAAACATTTTACTGATTGCATTTTTGGCATCAGTATCGATCACTAATCACCCCCTGATAGGTATTTTTAAAATATATTTCATGTACAGAATTGACCTCTACAGATTTATTATAAGTATAGATTTAAAATGAAGTGTTAAGAGCAATTCCATTTACCACAAGCTGTGTTTATCGTGCTAAATACATTATTTATTTACAATTAATTCTAAGAACATACGTTTCCGTGAATAAAGAATCAGTTTTATGGTAACTATGTACTATTTCTCTTTATTCATTCACATGCAAAACGCTTGTGAATCTATTATAAAGACACATGGCTAATGAACATGTTTTAACAGTTTCCTTAGAAGATCGCTCGCAATTTGAATTCTCGAAAAGATCCCAATAGACTAATTGACTCAAAAAATACCTATATTCCATTATTAAGATTACAAAAAATATTGCTTGACATGATAAAGATACAGCGCGTTAAAGTTCCGTCCACCACATAACCACATTCAGCCAAAAACAAAACTGGGTTAGATGGAAAATTGTGAAAAAGTAGTGACAAGTGGCTAGCTCGTCGCCTACACAATCACATACCCAAAACCCGATATACCATTAGTCGCCTTTTACGACATGCTAGGCAAGAACCACAGTTGGCATATTATTTTTCAGTCCCAGTCTAACATGGGATTCATGGTCAGTTCAAATATATATATATATTAATATATAAAATAAAATAAATAATAAATAAAAATAAAAAATACTTTATTGTCTTTTACATTAAAACACGTTTCTTAAAAGTAAAATACAAAATCGCAAAAACAAAAGGTGGAGGTTCAGCTTATGCTGACTTGCAGCGAGGGTCTCCGTCCGCGCTAGTTTTCAACCACACCGAGCTCTCTAGGATAAAGTTTGAGAGCTTATGACTGTGCTGGCTGGCTTATCATCATTATCCTCTTGCCCTTCTCCCAGTTCATCTGGGGTCGGCGCAGCATGTCTTCCTCTTCCACACGTCCCGGACAGCCGTCATCAAGCTATCCACTCCCATTTCACTCATATCATCTTTCACACAATCCACCCATCTCTTATTTGGCCTTCCTCTTCCTCTCCATCCACTAACATTCATACTCATCACTCTCTTGGTCACATGTCCTTCCTCTCTTCTCATCACATGCCCATACCAAGATAAACTGTTTCCTCTCATCTTATCTACCACTGGTGCCACCAGTGGCGTATTTACCATCTTGGCCGCCCTAGGCCCCAGGCCATATATCTCAGAACTAAAGCGTCATCACTTAATTTTTATCACGATTAGCCGCCTCTAATATCTGGCCGCCCTAGGCCCGGGCCTACTGGGCCTTAGGGTAAATCCGCCACTGGGTGCCACTTTCATACCTTCTCATAAAAATAAAACTTACTTAACTATGCGCGCGCGCACGCGTGTGCGTGTAAAACACAAACATCTATCATCAACTTAACTATACTTAATACACAAAGCTGAAAGTTTGTTTAATTGAACGCGCTTATCTCAGGAGTACTGGTCCGAATTGATTTTTTTTAGGTTGTATAGTTTATTTATCGAGGAAATAGGCTGTATAATATTAACATTAACCATAAGCGCGAGTGACACCATCATAACTTGGTGTGTTCTTTCTGCTTGTTCTGTGAATCGTCAATTCTTTCATAAATACCCCCCACAGTAGTTAATAATGTAGCCTTTTCCATTAATATATTAAAAACTAGCTGTGCCAGCGGTGTCACCCGCGTTTATGGTTAATATTATAAATACTATTTCCGTCATACATGATTTCTATGTAACTTTAACCATTAAGGCTGCACACGGGACGGAAGCTTAAAAAATGGAGTAACTTCTCCCGTTTTCCCAACATTTCCCTTCACTACCCTTATACTTTTATTGATTGTAGCGTGATGAAAAGTATACTATAACCTGCCCAGGAGTATGAAGAATAATTGTACCAAGTTTCGTTAAAATCCGTCGAATAGTTTTTGTTTCTATAAGGAACATACATACAGACAGACAAAAATTTTACTGATTGCATTTTTGGCATCAGTATCGATCACTAATCACCCCCTGATTGACCTCTCTACAGATATATTATAAGTATAGATTGTACCACTAAGCATACAGTGCCTTAAATCTAAGTTTTATATAAAAAAGTGTATAGATATGCATCAGTTATTTATCTACTCTGCAGAAAATAGTTTTCTAAGGGCAGATATTTCAACAGTCAGTTAAAAGATAACAATCGAATAAATCACAATCCGGATAATTGTTAAATGTCATTGCCTGTTTCCTAAGTAAAATACCGTATGACATCCGCAAATTGGTGACTTTATACTTTATCAGTGAGTTAATTCATATCTGACCATTAAAAAATCGGCCCTAAAAGGACTTTTAAAACCTGTAAAACGGATGTTTATAACTTATTACTATAATTTAATAGGATCCTGTACACTATTACTTTGTATTAATCTAGAAGTTCTATCAATAAAAAAATTTACAAACAAAACAAAAACAATCGCGAGTGAAACCGCAGGCACAGCTAGTGGTAAACTATTAATTAGTCCAATGTACAAAATACATACATACACACACACACAACATCACGCCCACAATCCCCGAAGGGGTAGGCAGAGTCAAAGGGGCAGCATGCCCTTTCAACCACGCAATGTAGAAAATGCAACAAAGAAATGATGATTCAAATTTAACTTTTTACCCCAGACCACCATGCGCAAGCACGCCATGACCTTGACACGGTTACGAGTCGCTATTGTAGACTCTGGCAGCGGTCCAACCCACCCCAACCCTTGGGCATGGGGTCGCATGGGTATAGATCGGGCGGCGCGTCATGACAACCTGCTAATATTGTTATAATCTTAGTAACATGGAGGCACACAGATAAATAAAATTGAAGAGCTTGTAATGTCTAAATTACAGTTTATAGTAAGTACTAAGTAGTATATTTTGACTGGCTCGATGGCGCATTCGGTAGTGACCCTGCCCCATGCGCCAAGAGTCGTGGGTTCGATCCCCACCCAGGACAAATATTCGTATGATGAATACTTGTGTTTGTCCTGTGTCTGGGTGTTAATATCCAATACTTAAGTATATATTTGTAATACCACTGTTGATTCTGATATCCGTAACACAAGTGCTCAAGCTACTTACCTCGGAGTCAGATCAATGTACGTGATGTAGTCGGATATTTATTATTATTATTTATTTATAATTTTAGCAAAGTATATTTTTAGCAAAGAGTTATTTTGCAATCAAATTTGCAATTAGTTGATTATTATTTCAATTTCTGAATCTTTTTTATACTACTGAAGGTTAAAAACAGGCATTAATCCGAATTGATAACAGTCACCATAGCTTAGGACGTTACCAATATTAAAGACATCCAACTCTGTGCCATGATTTTCTGGCCAGTACACAAATATTTGTCAGCCGACTTTTCAGTATTTGCTCAGCGCCGGTACATACCACACGTCTGGTTCAGTGAAGCTCAGTTTTGGTTGCTTTCCAAAATGTGACATACAGACGGACTTAAACACTATATTTTTTTTCTTTCCGCATCTCAAGAACCAAGTGTTACACAATTTACCACGTGGAAAAGTATTTCCAAGTTTGTGAAAGCAGGCACTTAGATCGTGTCTTCCAATGATAGTTCTACAGGTCACCCATCCAAATATCTCCGCGACCAGTGTTGCTTGACTTCGAATGAACATAGAATGTTCAATTCTTTGAGTTTATAAATCTTGATTTATCGGTTTCACATGTCTATTAGGGTTCAAACATTTGGCGTATCGAGTAACATTCGGTAGTGTACAACAAAAAATTTATGAGTCAATTTCGTATTTATAAGATTAACTAACTAACTAACTAAACTTCACACCTTCCCTAGCGGATTAGGCAGAGAGAACCGAACGCCATATGGCACGATCCTTACATACCTCACTCGCCTCTTCAACATTCATGATCCTTTTTATTCAAGCTCTACGCTAATTATGACTCTTAACATCACCTTCTGTTAATACACGTTTACGTGTATTATAAGATTATATTTATTCTATGGATTATTATTAAAATCCGAACGAAAGTTTCCGAAAATACCAGATCATTATGATGGACCTAAGATGCTATTGTTTCATACATTATTGGAACCTTTTACATTATTTTCATGCTAATTAATAAAACAAATTAACAAAAGTGATTGTTAATGTCTACTTGTTTACCCTACCCCGAACGATTTAGTTCGTTAGGTAAGCATTAACTTAGTGTTAATTTTAACTTTACTTTAACCGCAACTTTAACTTTAACTAATATAAATTATGTTAAACTTAGCGATGCATTGTTGCAAGTAAATATAAATAAACGATTTCGTCATAATTACACACATTAATTTGCATTATTGTATTTTATTTAAACGTGTTTTGTTAAAAAAACATTCAAAGTGTTTTGAAATTCTCCAAATTATACATTAACCAATATTGAAGTTTGATAACATAAAACAAATACTTTAACTTAACATTAACCTTTGAAATCCCGGTTGAACCGACTCAGTTGTGCCGAAACCAATGCGGCTTCAGCTTGGCTCCACCAACAAGACGTATTTAAAGTCTGTTAACAACTAAGTATCCTCAACTTTACTTAGTTTTCTAAGCTTTTACTAAGTTTTCTAAGCTTTTACTAAGTTTTCTAAGCCTCTTTTTCGTCTGGCTCAATAGCGCATTCGGCAGTAACCCTGCCATGCGCCAAGAGTTGCGAGTTCGATCCCCACCCAGGACAAATATTCGTATGATAAATACTTGTGTTTGTTCTGTGTCTGGATGTTAATATCCAATATTTAAGTATGTATTTGTAATACCACTGTTGATTCTGATATCCGTAACACAAGTGCTTAAGCTACTTACCTCGGAGACATATCAATGAGTGTGATGTAGTTTGATATTTATTTTATTTATTATTTTTTAAGCCATCTTTCTCTTGTTCCAGGTTTGTTCATCTTGTTGATGCTCGGATTCTTCGCGCTGGCTGCCGGTGGATTCATCCTATTCCTGCATCCATACGACTTCTTATTCAAACAGGTATATTAAAAATATATATGGAAAAATCCTACATCTTAGCGCTGCATGACATTATAAACTATTCCTGTGTATAAATAATATAAAACCAACTAGAAAAGAGCAACTATAAACATTTAAAAAGCAACTATAATTCTTAAAAAGTTACAACTGAGTTCGAATTTAACACAAAATTTATTTAAATACGACTTTAACTAACTAAACTAAAACAATCAGAAGTTTTGGCCTCCAAATACGACTATAATACTACATACTTCTAAAATTGTAATTACTTTTTGAAGTCAGAATTGAGAAGTAAAAATATTGTTACCCTAATGTATAGTTTGCTAGCTAACCCGGCGCACTTCGAAACATGTGCGTTTCCATTGAGGATCCACATTGGAATTTTGAGCTTTTGAATGTGTTAGCCTATAGTAAAAGTTCTCAAACGACTGTAAATTCAACCTCTAGTTTGTAAAAGTGCGCCCCGCTCTCGGATTTTCAATACCCATTTTTTTTTCCGTGCATCTTTTTAATTTTTTTCTTCATAAGAACCTTCATCTGATAATAACAAATATAACTAAAAAGAATTAGCGAAATCGGTTCAGCTGTTCTCGAGATTTGCGCTTAGCAACATATTTAGCGTTTAATTTTTATATTATAGATTTAAAAAAATTCAAAAACATTTAAAAATACTTAATTATTTTTCTTCTTAATCGTTTATGTTAACTTTAAGTGAGTTTATATTAAACAGGTTGCTTTAACAAAAAACAGACACTGCTGTCCGTATTTACAAGATCATTACAAATATGACAGGCCCGCTGGTCAGAGACCCTGGCCACGAAACCAAGGGTCGCGGGTTCGAATCCCGCTAGGGGCAAATGCTTCTTGGGATGAACATGGACATTTATTGTACTCGAGTCATGGATGTTTATAAACTTATTTAAATATGACTATCCGTTCACCTAGTATCCATAGCACAAGCTTATAAGCTTAGTTCGAAACTAGGGAATTGTTGTGTCAGTCTGAAGAATTTATTATTATTATTATTTTATAAATTCTATCACATCGTCATATAAACATACAAACTCATTTAAAAAAATAAAAACACAGCTTCCTATTCCAGAAAGTGGTATTCCAATATGGCGGCGAGATCTTCGAAATGTGGAGGAAGCCAGAAGTGGAACTGTACTGCCGAGTGTACTTGTTTAACGTCACCAACGCTGAGGAGTATATGGCTGGATTAGCCGACAAGATCCAGGTGAAGGAAGTCGGGCCTTATGTGTACAGGTGAGAACGGATGCGGAGAAATTCAAATTCAAATTCAAATTATATAAGAACTTAAGAACAATGTGTCTTCCCCTCAATAGAGACAATAAGAAAAGTGTTAATGGACACATTCTAAGTATACAATTCTTAGCCATCTAAGTTAAATTTTAATTACTAATTAGTCTTTTTAGACTAGATTATAATATTAATGTCGTATTTTTTATATGAAAATACGTTATAAAGCAAAAAAAAAATGGGCATTTAATAGGTTTTTACAAATATCGAAAATACATGGTTTCCTAAAACCTGTTTAACCATGAATTTTTGATAGGCCCGTTGGTCGAGTGGTCAGACTCTGGCCAGGAAACTAAGGGACAAGGGTTCGAATCCCGCTTGGGGCAAATGTTTTGTGTGCTGAACATGGACATTTGTACTCGAGTCATGGATGTTTATAAACGTATTAAAATTTATTTTGCCTTTTACCTAGTATCCATAGTACATGCTTAGTTTGGAATTAGGGAATTGGTGTGTCAGTCTGATGAATTTATTTTTATTTTATATTGTCTAATATTGTTGTAGAAAAGTTTCTAAAATCACATTAGCAATAAGCATCATGTACTTATGTATGTAACAGATTTGTATGTATGTAAAAACAGACACTTCATCATCATCTTCCTAGCGTTATGTCCCGTGCTCAGACGGGGGTCCGCTTAGACCATGATCCAGGATTTAGCGAGTCTGGTAATTACATTGAAGCGACTGCCGATCTGACCTTCGTAACCCTAAGATAGGGGAACCAGACAATTTTTGGACCATGGTTACAAATCCAAAGTTATTTGAATTTGCAGGTTTCATCACGATGTTTTTCCTTCTCCGTCTAGCTAGTGGTATAAATACGTACATAGACTTGAAAAATCCAGAGGTACGTGCCGGTTAAGAGGTGCGTGTCCTTACCATTGAGCTACCACCGCTATAAAAACAGGCACTTATATTTTATTTAACTAATTAAAAGGGTCCCGTTTTTACCCTATGAGTACTTAACCCCAAAAAACTAGCTTGACGCCATATCCTTACCGGGCTTGACAAAGTAGACCTCTAAATTCCAACATTAACATCAATTTTTTTTTCCAGAGAGGGCTTGGAACATGAAATAACATCATTCAACGAAAACGGGACATTATCAGCCGTCCCCAGGCACCCCCTGACTTGGGTCGAGGAACTATCTGAAGGTCACAAAGAAGACGACATCTTGTTTCTGCCTCACATAGCTTTGCTTGTAAGTATTTTAAACCTCTCTTATAAAACTATATTATTTGTAAAAAAACTACATCACATACATTGATCTGACTCCGAGGTAAGTAGCTTAAGCACTTGTGTTACGGATATCAGAATCAACAGTGGTATTACAAATATATACCTACTTGAATATTGGTTATGAATATCAACTGACTGCCTCGTTGGTCTAGTGGTAGCATGCGCCGCCTAAGGACCAAGAGGTCCCGGGTTCAAATCCCGGGTCGGGCCAAAAAATTGCGGCTGGGTATTTCAATATCCAAATTACTCAGTAACAGCCCGGAGTCAGGAAGTTGGTGGTTTAATCACCCCCGTGCCTCGGAGCACGTTAAGCCGTTGGTCCTGCGCTTGACCTCTCTCCGGTCATGTCGCTGCCGTCTCACCGGACTATGAGAGTGAAGGAATAGAGAGTGCACCTGTGTTTGCGCACACACTTGTGCACTATAATATCTCCTGCACAGATGGCTAATCCTCGTTGAGATTGGCCTCCGTAACCGATATCGGTTAGGAGGATATTATTATTTTTATTATTAATACCAAAAAGAAAACCTACCAATATTACAAACGCGAAAGTTTGTGAGGATGTATAGTTGTTTGTTAGTCTTTTACGCAAAAACTGAATTGTATTTAATAAAACTTTATAATAATATAGCTTATACACCCGAATAACATATAGGCTATGATTTATCGATGTACTACGTGAGCAAAGCCGTGGGCAGAAGCTAGTGCTCAATATTAACACCCAGCCACAAACACAAGTATTCATCATACGAATGTTTGTCCTGGGTGGGGATCGAACCCACAACTCTTGACGCATGGGGCAGGGTCACTACCGAATGTGCCAGCGAGCCAGTCAGTGTAAGTTATCAACAGTCATGCATGTTTATGAACGTATTTATGTATGTCTATCCGTTCACCTAGTTTCCATAGCACAAGCTTATAGCTCAGTTTGGAACTAGAGAATTGGTGTGTCAGTCTGGATAATTTATTGAAGTATTATTTAAGATAATTTCTAACTTGATTTTGACCATGATCCCACCAAGTCAGGTTAGTGCATTGAACCACGGATAACTTAGAAATAACTAAGTTTATACTCACTTAAGGTTGAAGACTTGTAATTACTTAACCTCATTAGATGAATACCTAAGTAGTTGATTCGAGTATTTGACCTGAACATAAAGTTAACTTACCGATACGCATTAAGTTAAGTAAGTTAGTATTTCCTATGAAAGGGCATATTTCCACATTCGCATGTCCGGTACGGAGAAGCTTCTGGAACATTTCTTAACTTTGTTGTGTAGAGATGTGGGAAGTTGAACCGGTATTTGTGATTGAATCGGTAGTTGATTACCGGTACCGTTGGAGTTGTTGATTATCATCGTGCAAGTGCAATTTAATGGAATAGTTCTGCATCTAATCTTGACTCTTGTGGTTTCTAGTATGCAATCTAACCTCAAAATTAGTGTGTTCATCTGTTATATTTCTTTTAAAATATAATTTTAGTTAATGATTTTGAGAAATATGTTTTCGTTTCTTTTAAACTGTTTAGGGCATCGCAATTTCAATTAACTATTGTCTGATGTTGTGACCTAATTTAATATATTTTGAAAGAGTTATTCAAACCAACATCTAATATAATATAACCTACAAAAAATATTTCAACATTGACCACTTGTTAATAATATCAAGAATAAAATTTTACTTACATGTACAAACTATGCTGTCCGCAATCCCCGAAGGGGTAGCAGAGAAATTATAATATAATTCCTAGCCTAGCATGTCGTAAAAAGGAAACTCACGTCAAGTTATATCTAAACCCCATATTCGCTGTAATTACCACACAATTTTGACATTTACACCCTTCTCCCGGTACCGATTGCAAAATTAATAACCGTTTCCCGTCACTATTTCCATGATTTTGAAACACGTTGATCGTAGGGCCGCTGTTCAAATCGGACGAATTAGTGTTGTGCAAGCCAACTAATGAACTCTCGATTGGAGTAATAGGAGATAAATAACTATGGAGAAACCGAAACATTGATTATCGGTAACCTTCTACCGGTATTTAATAATAAGAACTTTATGGTGCCAAATATTTCCAAACTATTTTTCTCATAAACCTTTTAATAGCCTAAGATATCAGATAGGTGGTGCTGGTATCCGAGTACATACATAACATTACGCCCATAATTCCCGAAGGGGTAGGCAGAGTCAAAGGGGCAGCAGGCCCGTTTGACCACATACAGCCAAAAATAAAATCCTACTAATATTAAAAACGCGAAAGTTTGTGAGGTGTACACGAAAAAACTACTAAATGGGTTTTAAT
Organism: Glyphodes perspectalis; assembly: GCA_951394215.1. NCBI lineage: Eukaryota > Metazoa > Arthropoda > Insecta > Lepidoptera > Crambidae > Glyphodes > Glyphodes perspectalis. Next base: position 2,389,957 of record OX596230.1, on the reverse strand, counting down.
GAATCTTTACAATAATATGGCTTATACCCCCGAATAACATATAGGCTATATATTATGGATATACCACGTGAGTAAAGTCATGGGAAGAAGCTAGTCTTCAATATTAACACCCAGACACAGAACAAACACAAGTATTCATCACACAATTGTTTTCCTGGCTAGGGATAGAACCCAGAACTCTTAACATATGGGGCAGTGGCACTACCGAATAAGCCATCTAAACTTCACGCCACTTCCCTAGCGCGGTAGGCAGAGAGAACCGAACGCCATACGGCACGATCCTTACACACCTCACTCGCCTCTTCAACATTCATGATCCTTTTCATACAAGCTCTACAGTTTTTATAACTCCTAACATCACCTTCTGTTAATACATCGAGCAAGTCGATTGTATGTATGTATGTATATCTTAGTATGAAATCAATAACTGCCTTGATAAATAATAGCTGAAACTTGATATCTGTTGAAACCTTTAAGAAACAGTGATTATAAATGCCACTCAAATTGGCGAAGTGTGAAATATCAGCGAAATAATAACAGACGAAGGGTTTGTTCGGATCTGAAATTATGAAGTGTTTATCTATTGGCTAATATTGGAGCGTAACCTTTCAATAATGTTGGCTTAGCACTCATATACACTTTAAGAAGTTCAGTTCAATATTATCTAAAACTAGCTGTTCCCGCTGTTTCGCTCGCATGGTTAATAGCATGATGTTATAAGGACTATAGCCTTCCTCGATAAATGGGCTATCTAACACTGAAATATTTTTTCGGACCAGTAGTTCCTGAAATAAGCGCTTTCAAGCAAACTAACAAACTCTTCAGTATTTTTCTCTTCTTTATAATATAACTAGCTGACCCGGCGAACTATGTTCCGTCTAACAGTCAATGACACATAATCGAGTTAAATAAATTGAGATATAAGCTATCCTATCTTTCAAGTTGGATCAAACTGCACACGGTGTGCAAATTTGATTAAAATCGGTTAAGTAGTTTCGGAGTCCATCGCGGACAAACAACGTGACGCGTAATTTATATACATATACTAGCTGTCCCGGCGCACTTCATTGCGCCCTGTTCTCGTATTTTCTTTTATTATGTTCCTAGCAAAGTTTTCATATTTTCTTACCGTACAAACCTTCCCTAGAAGATTACCAATATTTTAAAACCAAAATCAGCCAAATCGGTCCAGCCGTTCTCCAGTTTTAGTGAGACTAACGAACAGCGATTCATTTTTATATAATAAGAAGAAGAAGAAGATTAAGATTATAGATAAAACCGAGTCTTGTTAAAAGATTTTTTTTAAAGTAGCTAGCTCGCGTACATTCATAAAACCCAACATCTGATACACCATTAGTCGCCTTTTACGACATGCTAGGCAATGACACAGTTAGTATTAAGCCTCAGATCAATGTGAGATTTTTGGGACATTCCTAAGAATCAAATAGCCAACTACTTGCACTTAATTCATTGCAACTACACCTAGATGTTAATTTAGGCCCTTGAATGCGCTTTTCAACCAAATACGACGCATATTTAGGGATGCACCGCGATATTTAAACGTGCAATAAGTATCGATGTTTTGATGGAATCAAATCATCATCATCTTCCTAGCGTTATGTCCTGTGCTGAGTTGGGGTTTGCTTAGACCATGATTCAGGATTTAGCGAGTCTGGTTGTTACACTGCAGTAACTGCTGGACCTTCGTAACCTTTAGATAAACAACCATACTAATTTGAATGTGCAGGTTTTATCACGATGTTGTCCCTCACCGCCGAGCAAGTGCTATAAATCCTTACTTAACTTTTTAAATCCAAAGGTATATTCCCGGATTGAAACCCGCACTCCTCGAATATGAAGCCCGTGTCCTTACTATTGAACTGCCATTGCTCTTGTCATTATCTCCATAAGTACAATACAATTTTCGTAGCCATTTTTCGACATCGACTTTTTCCTCAAGTATCGATACATCGAATGTCGATATATTTATTTATATTGGTGTGTGCATCCCTATATGTTTTGCAATCACCAAACTGGAAACCGCTTAGCAAATATAATGATTTTAGTTAGCACACGCTTTTAGTGCTCATTTAAATCTCCTAGTATTTACAACAAGCCCTAACGTTGTTAACGCGAAAGATCTCATGAATGGATTAAGTGGATAAATATAATTTGTCACTCCATCGTTCTAAATTACTTGACAAATTTGACTAGCCCGTTGGTCGAGTGGTCAGAGACCCTGGCCACGAAACCAACGGTCGCGGGTTCGAATCCCACTAGGGGCAAATATTTCGTGTGATGTTTTACAGCACAAGCTTATAAGCTTAGTTTGGGACTAGGGAATTGGTGTGCCAGTCTGAAGAATTTATTTATTTATTTTATTTATTTATTTAATTGTATAATATTTGTGACATTATTATTTTGTAAGCGTCATATCGTCGGTCTTGATGTGATAGCTCGTCACCACGGACTTGTATAAAAAGAAGGACTCCACCCTGTCTTTGTGAAGACACATTTATGCATGTGTGAGTGAGATAATTATGGATACCAGATATCGGATATCTGTCATTTGGAGTGCTTATTATGTCAATGTGTGTCAAGTAACGTAAGTTGCGTGTCAAGTTGGAGCAACTGACGAGCTTCAATGTCTATTTAGTGGTGCGGAGTCCTTGATTTTTTACTAGTCCGTGCTAGTAACTAATTTTTTTTTTAGTAAAATTTGTTGTTGATGCATAAAGCTTTAAATAGTTTTTCCGGACATGCGACTAATGGTATATCGGGTTTTGGGTGTGTGATTGTGTAGGCGACAGGTTAGCCGCTTGTCACTGCTTTTTCACAATTTTCCATCTAACCCAGCCCGGCTCTATTTTTAGCTGAATGTGGTTGAAGGGGCTTGCTGCACCTTTGACTCTGCCTACCCCTTCGGGGATTATGGGCGTGATGTTATGTATGTATATATATAGTTTTTCCGGTGCTAATTTAGGCGTAATTACTTTTATAACAAATATATTTCCAAATATATTTTTAAGTCCAAATCTAAAATCAAAAAAAAATTAAGTAGGTATTACAGTTAGTTTTAAAAGAAGTTTTTGTCTCCTCTAAAGTTTGTCAGTTTGCATGTACTATATACTATGAAATATCAGGGTAATAAACCATTTTTTTTAATTTATTTATTTTATTTCCATCTTCACTTTGCAGTTAGGATTACTTAGAAACTCTTTTTGATATTAGGAGACCCTTCACAAGTCCAAATCGCACTTGACTGGTATTTTTATGATGTTAACATCCTGCGTCCATGACATCCGTGATCACCCATCACACCCAACTAACCAATGATACGAAGCTTACAAAGTTGCATACCCATTAACATTTAAAAGCCCAGCCACGTAGCAGCAATCATCTTTGAAATCATACGGACAATTTCGTAAAATCACAAAATGATAGAGTATTCTAAGCGAGATTCCATATAAAACTCGGTAAGGCAATTTTTACACTTGGATTAGGAATTAACATGGCAATCTTGTGGTAAAACTGTTTTTATACAAAATAAAAATACCAGATGGTGTTACATACATGTGTTTAGGAATTAACATGGCAATCTTGTGGTAAAACTGTTTTTATACAAAATAAAAATACCAGATGGTGTTACATACATGTGTTTAGGAATTAACATGGCAATCTTGTGGTAAAACTGTTTTTATACAAAATAAAAATACCAGATGGTGTTACATACATGTGTTTTTATTTTGTACAGAAACAGTTTTACCACAAGATTGCCATGTTAATTCCTAAGCCACTTACATACATATATATGAAGAGTTAGGCATAGTCAAAGGAACAGCTTTTAACCACATTCAGCCAAAAAGAAACTGGGCTGGATTAGATGGAAAATTGTGATGAAGTAGTGACTAGTCGCAAGGAACATAGTTGGCTCATTATTTTTAAGTCCCAAACCGACATGGAATAAATTAGGTACCTGATTTAAGGTACTTTTCATAATTATGGATTTGCTAACGGGTAATTAGTGTCTTTTTTATATTAATGGCAAATAACGCTGGTCGCGGCACGCAGGTAGCGTTGCCAGGCGTCCGGATAAAGCCGGACATAGTTAGGCTTTTTGATTGCGTGTCCGGCCAAAATATACGGTGTCCGGCTTGTCCGGCTTTTGTTAGGCTTTTTAAATTTCGCAAATGAGCGAGTGCCGAGCGTGGCCGAGCGCAGGTGAGTTGACTATCGGTCGCTCCCGCAGTTCGTCAATAATATAGGTGTCCGGCCTTTTTACCTAAATGTCCGGCCAAACTGGCTGGTCTATCCGGCTATGAGGTTTGGTGACCTAGCAACTCTACACGCGGGGCGTCACTCACGCGCCCTGTGAAGGTGCTGTCTCGTAGTCCCCGCAGCATGCGCGAGGCGTCGCGACAAGCGCCTCACGTCCCCGTCGCGCGGCGACTCCTCGCTGCTCGCGCTCCGGTACTCAGCGCCCGCACGACACGCAGCAGCTCTCAGCCGGTGGTCTCTGATGGTGGGCCAGGTCTTACCGGCCAAGCGTAATAACCACCTAAATTCATTTTAAAATGAACTTAGAATTATTTGTCATTCTGTAAAGGATATTCCACACACAAAGTAATTGCATTTGTTAATATTTCACAAGGCACTCGACAGCAAAGTATGTTTTACCTTTTAGTAATATTGGACAAATGAGTAGCACTAAGAATTGTGAAATACTTTGTCCGTCTAACCTAGCTATTGGGTAACTTAGTGCGAACTTAAGATATTCTAAACACATCTTTAATACAGTAACTCAACATCAGAAGGCATTGAGATACCACTGGTCGGGTCAAGTTTTAGTTTGTAATTTATATATTTTTATTTTGATACTCTACAACAGGCCCACACTAAAACGTGGTTCAAAGTTAATTATGATTCATACACCTTTGTATAAATTGTATTGAAAAGAGTAACTACCGAGTTTCTTTGCCGGATTCTTCTCGGTAGATACAACATTCCGAACCGGTGGTAGAATCATATAGTTTTACTTGCATTTGAAGATTTATAAGTGTTTCCTTGAAACCTATATACCTAAATAAGGAATATTTTGACTTTGACTTTGACACAGTATCCTAATGGGTACAATAATACAACATACAAGGTTATATTTAATATATGCTAAACCTTTTACCTCTTATCTAACTTATATTTTAAGGAACCAATTTAAAGGGTTTTAGAAAATCATTGTCCGATGTTGGTCTGGGATTTAAAAATAATGTGCCAACTGTGTTTCTTGCCTAGCATGTCGTAAAAGGCGACTAATGGTATATCGGGTTGTGGGTATGTGATTGTGTAGGTGACGAGCTAGCCACTTGTCACTATCCGATACTGGTTCAAACCATGTACCTCTGGTTTGTCGATCGAGTTGAGAGCAGGCCCGACGGGACGGGACATAACGCTTGGAAGATGATGATGAAGTGTCTGTTTTATAGACCCCCAAAAAAAATAACACTACATTTCGTATCTTCGCTATATGTCATGATGTTAGGAACCTTGGTAATGTTCTTTATAGACGTGAAACGTCTATGAGGAGCGACAAAAAGCCTCTTTATAACCGACTTCAAAGAAAAAGGAAGCGGTTCTCAATTCGAATGAATTTGTTTTTTTTTTTTGTATGTATGACACTCGATATCTCTGAGAATTGTTAACCAATTTTCAAAATTCTTTTTTTATTCAAAAGGATTTATGCGTCGTCTCTTTTTCTCTCTCATTTTGTCTCACTATCGGTCTCGTGATTAAAAGAGCATACTGCTCCTTAGATTTTGTCTACCCCTTTAGGAGATAACAGGTTTAATGGTATATATAAATATCCGACTACATCACATACATTGATCTGACTCCGAGCTAAGTAGCTTAAGCACTTGTGTTACGGATATCAGAAACAATAGTGGTATTACAAATATATACTTAAATATTCGATATTTCCACACAGACACAGAACAAACACATGTATTCATTACACGAATGTTTGTCCTGGGTGGGGATCGAACCCACGATTCTTAGCGCATTGGATAGGGTCACTACCAAATGCGCCATCGAGCCCGTCAAATATGAAAGCAGCCAATTTCTAATCTCCTCTCTCTCTCTCCTCAGAGCATAGCCAACGTCGTAGCCCCGCAAGGGTTCATGACCCGCTTCGGGCTCAACAACCTCATCTCCCTCACCAACAGCAAGCCGCTAGCCAAGATGACTGCACGGGAGTTCATGATGGGGTACAAGTCGGAGCTGATGACGTTGGGGAACACCTTCATGCCCGGATGGATTTACTTCGACAAGCTGGGGCTTATTGATCGGGTGAGTGGTATTAGTTATTGATAAAAATCACTGTTACTTTATACTAGTGACAAATGGTTTTTATATTTTGGGGACTATCAAAGGAAAACGTGTTTAAAAATTGATAAATTAGTGGTTAAAATATACTGGGTACAGGATAAAAGTCACAGTTACCTAATCCAAGTGACAAATAGATTTTATGTTTTAGGAATTCCAAAAGAAAAACACTTTAAATAAGTATGAAAATATTGAGTTTACTTGTCGATAAAAATCACACTTATTTTATACTAGTGACAAAATATTTGTTGAATTTCCAGGAGCGATTAAATATTTTCACTGACATATTGTTCATATTGCTTTTCTTATTTTTAATAACTTATGTGTGTAGCGTATACAATATCGATATTTTTGAATATAATACATTAATGTCAACAAGAATTTAACTACTTCAATTTCCATTGCGATTCTATGATAGTGTCAATTACAGGGCGCCATAAGACGATCTCTCTATCCTGATTATTTTCTACCTACCCTGTTGTCTGCCCTAAGTGACCTGGATAAGCCTGGAGAAGCCAGACATAATGTTTGTGTCACCTTCCAGATGTACGACTTCAACGGGGACTACGAAACTATCTATACAGGCGAAACAGACATCAACAAGGCTGGCCTCATCGACACTTACAAAGGCTCCACTGACCTGCCCCAGTGGGACGGGAAACACTGCTCCAACGTTCAGAACGCTTCAGACGGCACTAAGTTTAAAGGCAGTGTCGGCAGGAACGAATCGGTGCTGTTTTACAGGAAGAGCTTGTGTAGAGCTGCACCTTTGGTAAGTGATATTGTGATGTTAGATGAAAATAGCAGTGATAAAGTAACAGTTACAAAATAATATCACTGTTACAGTTACAACATAACAGTGATATTGTAATAGATTTAAAACAGCATTTATAGATTTACATATACAATTGAACAGTGATAAGAAATATCAACAAAAAGCTGATCTAAGGTGAGATAAAATTCAAATTACACTAACACAAATAGTAAATTACTTATTACAATCCATCTATCGAATATATAAAAAAGAGGATTGTAATTAAAAAGCAATGACATAGGAGCATCACAAAATAAATAATAACAAAATTGCAGCTTCAATCTATTTTGAAATGTAGAGTTGCTATCTCCAAGATTGTAGACCTGACAAATTGACAAAGCTACGCTCCATAAAGCACGTTTGCATGGATGCTAAGTAACGAAAGTAGTACTAAAATATAATTACGCTTAGAAACATCCATGTCTCGAGTACAAATGTCCATGTTCGTCCATTCAACAATGCCAAGTAATCTGTAATTGACAGGCTCGTCGGTCGAGTGGTCAGAGACCCTGGACACGAAATCGACAGTCGCGTGTTTGAATGTAGGGGCAAATGTTTCTTGTGATGAACATGGACGGACATATGTACTCGAGTCATGGATATTTATAAACATATTTAAGTATGTCTATCCGTTCACCTAGTATCCATAGGACAAGCTTATAGCTTAGTTTGAAACTAGGGAATTGGTGTGTCAGTCTAGAGAATTTATTTATTCATCTATACTAATATTTTAAAGACGAAAGATTTGTATTTTTGTGTGTGTGTGTGTGTGTTTGTAATGAATAAACTCAAAAACTACTGGACCGATTTCATAATTATTTCACCATTGGAAAGCTACATTATCCGGCAGTAACATAGGCTATATTTTATCCCCATATTCCGACAGGAACGGGAACTATGCGGGTGAAACCGCAGGTCCCTGCTAGTTATTTATAATCTAAACATCTAGAGTAACTTAATCCAGGATTACGGACCTGGCTAAGACCAGGAGCGTTTAGAATATTACTAATTTCACCATTTTAATTCCAGATTCCTGTGGAGGAAGGAGTCCGCAGCGGTCTCAGTTCCTATATGTACACATTCCCGGAAAATATGCTGGATAACGGGAAGTATATAGAAGAGAACAAGTGCTTCTGTAGACTTGGTAAGAATACATACATACATCTATAATATAAACATTATCCAGTGGCGGATTTACCCTAAGGCCCAGTAGGCCCGGGCCTAGGGCGGCCAGATATTAGAGGCGGCCAATCGTGATAAAAATTAAGTGATGACGCTTTAGTACTGAGAATTATGGCCTGGGGCCTAGGGCGGCCAAGACTGTAAATCCGCCGCTGCATTTATCGCTGAATGTGTTGCTAAGCGCAAATCTCGAGAACAGCTGAACCGATTTCGCTTATTCTTTATTAGAGAAAAAAGTAAAAAAATTTGCATGGGGAAAAAAAGGTATTGAAAATCCGAGAACGGGTCGTTACGAAGTGTGCCGGGTCAGATAGTACATACATAAATACATATGCACAATCCCGAAGGGGACAGCCTGATCTCAAGGAGGTGTATACACTTCTTAAACCAAATTTGCCAGAAACTAAAGTTTAAGTTGGTTTTAGATGGAAAAAATTTAAAAAGGGGGAAAAAACAAATGGCTGGCTTATCGCAACGCTAGAAACCCATTTGGGACATTCTTAAGTCCCAGACCAACATAGTGTATTTTTCTAATTTATGGTTAATGTCATTTAGACTGGCTCAATGGCGCATTCGGTAGTGACCCTGCCCCATGCGCCAAGAGTTGTGGGTTCGATTCCCACCCAGGACAAACATTCGTATGATGAATACTTGCGTTTGTTCTATATCTGGGAGTTAATATCCAATATTTAAGTATATATTTGTAATACCACTGTTGATTCTGATAAACGTAACACAAGTGCTTAAGCTACTTACCTCGGAGTCAGATCATTGTATGTGATGTAGTCACTATTATTTATAGTAGGATATTTATATTTATCTGCATTTAATATTTTGTCTCTATACATTAGTACATAAGAATGTATGTAAATAAGTATTTCAGCAACACTGTTGATATACATAAATTCTTATCTGACAAGATTATTTGTTTTTTTTTAGTTTTGTGCTTAAGTCATACGTTTACGGATGGCATTTCAATGATCCACAAAATTTATCTCTTTTTCAACCTTAGAGTTATAAAATCATATTTTTTACAATAAGGAATCTTAAATTTCTTTTCTTTAGGTACATATTTTAATAATATAATTTTTTTTTCCAGGTAAATGCCTCCCCCCAGGACTAATAGACGTCACGGACTGCTACTACGGATTCCCCATCGCGCTCTCCTACCCCCACTTCTACAAAGGGGATGACATTCTGTTCAGCAAGGTTGAGGGGCTCACCCCCAATCAAGAGGACCATGAGACTAGGTGAGATTGTATTGCATAGCTATTTTTTTTTCGTTGCAAACTTCTTTGTTGACGTGGCCAGATAAAAAAAATATTCGAATCACCCGTTTTTAAGTTTTAGCGAGACTAACGAACTGAAATTCGGTTTTATAAACTGCATAAACTCGATACTGGATGTATTTCGTAAGTTTTTCAATGGTGTAAAGTACTCTTTACACCACTAGCACTTTACACAATCGATAGATGTGGACCATACCTATCGATTTGACCTCCATCTATAAATAAATAATAAACAAATTCTTCAGACTGATACACCGATTCCCTAGTCCCAAACTAGGCTTATAAGCTTGTGCTATGGATACTAGGTGAACGGATAGACATACTTAAATACGTTTATAAACATACATGACTCGAGTACAAATATTCATATCATCACACGAACCAGACAAAATCATCATCATCCTCTTGCCCTTCTCCCAGGTCACCTGGGGTCGGCGCAGCATGTCTTCCTTTTCCATACGTCCCGGTCAGCCGTCATCAAGCTATCTACTCCCATTTCTCTCATATCATCTTTCACACAATCCATCCATCTCTTATTTGGCCTTCCTCTTCCTCTCCATCCACTAACATTCATACTCATCACTCACGAACCAGACAAAATCATCACACGAAATATTTGCCCCTAGCGGGATTAGCAACCGCGACCCTTGGTTTCGTGACCAGGGTTCGACCAACGGGCCAGCCAAAGTTAAATTTATGTTCTGCGTTGGTACGCAGTGATGATGCGTGTCATTCGTGAGTTCGTTAAGACCACTAAACGAACTCACACTAAGAACAGATATAACGCTAGTAAGAAGAGGAATGTTTAGCAAATTTTACAAATTAAATAGTTTTATTGCAAGTTCAATGTTATAAATAATAATGACTGTCTTATGAGCTAACTAGCCCATAATAGCAAAAACTAAACTAAATATCCTCCAATACAACTTAGGACAGCCAACAGATTTTTTTGCGCTAGTCTAAACAATTTATAATTTACCTACAACTCATTCATTACTCCTTGATTCCCAGATTCTGGATTCAGCCGGAGTCCGGATTACCCCTGGACGTGAGCTCCAAATTCCAGATCAACATGGCGCTGGACGACATTTCCAGCATCAAGAACGCCGAGAGGTTCTCCAACATGTACTTGCCCCTTCTGTGGTTTGATATTGTGAGTATCGCCTTTGTTATCTTTAGGTGGTGGTAGCTCAATATTTAGTACACTAGTCACACATTGTGTGTTGGTTCAAATCTCTAGATCTATGAAGTGCGTTAGATTTCCAAATCTACTTACGTATTTATATTACTAGCTGGACGGTGAAGGAATGCATGAGGAACCTGCAGATTTAAATGACTATGCAAATGTAACTATGGTCTTAATTGTCTGGTTCCCTTATCTAACGGTTACGAAGGTCAGAGGCAGATATTTCAATGTTATAAATAAATTCAGGTTGCAGTTTTGTCAATGTGATAACTAGACTTAGTAAATTTAAAGTAATAGTCCGAACGAATCCTCATAAGGAATAAACTTTAAAGAAAATCATCATTTTTTTTACTAATTCCTTTGTTGTTGTAAGAAAAAGACCTAGATACGGGCATATCCTTATCACCTTCTAACGCTATGACCAGTTTCTAGTCAGGGTCTACTTGGATCCTAATCCTTGAATCAACGAATCAATTACATGAAACTGACCACAATCAAACTTTTGTACACGCAATTAGATTATGGGAACTACAAGAAATGGTCCTTTGTAATTATGGTTTACTAATATAAGTTGACGAATTGTTACCACTCGCTAAAAATCTAGAATCGATTTCTAAACTAACTAACTAAACTTCACGCCACTTCCCTAGCAAGGTGAGCAGAGAGAACCGAAGATTTCTATTAGCCAAAAAAAACAGTCCAATTGAGAACCTCCTCTTTTTTTTTTAAATCGTTTAATAATGAAGATTACAGTTCTCATTATAATTGTCATCAGCTTATTATCGTCTACCTCTGGACATAGGCCGCTCCAAATGCTCTATAATTAGATTTTTTTTTTCTTTCACAGAGAATGTACTCCCTCACTCCATCACTCGAACAACGCTTCAAACTTTACCTCAACATCCTCCCAATCGTCGAAAAAGGGGCCATGTACCTCCTCTTCGCCACTGCAGCCTGCCTCATCCTCACCACCGTCTACATTCTAACCTTCAAAATCATGTTCAAATCCTTCGACCAGAAGAAGAAACAACGCAACATCGTCATCGCTAGCGATATGTGGGTCGAAAAAGAGACGAAAAACAAAAACAAGGATTCCATTTATGCTCCTTGCGAAATACCTTTAGATGACACCGAATCAGATAATTCAGACCCACAATTCGATACAGATAGAAGACCATCGCTGCTTAAAACTCATAGCGATAGAATCAAAGAGCTAAGTCATAAGCTTGGTGATAAAATGTACGATTCCGTTGGAAGTATGCGTGATAAAGTCAGAGACGAATTTACTCATGTTAAAAACATCTTCAATGATAGAAAGAACTCTCTAATTAACGAACCTAAAGCAAACAGTGGTTATAAGACTGATTCGTGTGATGATGAGAAGGGGAATGGATATTCTGCTGTTGGACAAACTGACAGTGAAGATGATTGTAAGTATTTGGAAGTTATAGACGATGGTAGTGGCTTTGATAACAATAAGATTCACAAGAGCAGTGATAGGTCGAGACATTTAAAGCAGTTAGATTCTGGGACGGATGAGTTATTACATATTTCTGATTGAGATGCAGAATCTAGACTTAATTTGAAATTGACTGGAAATGTTAATGGTGAATTAGGTGGTGCCAATTGAACAATTGTTTTAGTTGAAGTTGTTTGAAAACAAGCACAGCTGATGTGGAATGGGAATGGAGATTTTGTTTATTTATTAATGTTTCAACTGAGAATTAGTGTTAAGTCTGTATTTTTATCATTTACTGCGATTTCATATTCTTTGACATTTTTAACAACAGCTATTAATGTATCGTAACTTTTATTTTCTTTATCTTTCTTATTAAAATCAAACTTGATTTAAACACTTGTTTTAAAAACGGGATTATACAGTTATGGGTAATATATACTATGTATATATATCTATATATAAATGTTATTTTATAATTCAAGTCATGTATCAGGTTTATTTGAATTTTCATTATAAATACACTATAGAAATTTTGTTTTTAATTTAAATCAACTGTTTATACTCAAATTCCTGTCAATATCTATAAATGAAATAATATACAGTAAAGTAAATAGGTAGGTACATATAATATGAAATTGATTGTCAAAATACAAAAATTTTTCATTTAAAAATCAACATGTAGGCCACACTGAATATTAAATTGTTTTTATTAAATATTTAAAATGTATTTTAAAGTTGACTGATGAAGATTTTGTTGCTCAATTAAATAATTAGGTTAAGTTTTTGTAAATATAATTTTATGTGTCTGCCATACTCTAGTGTATAATATAAAAATGAGATTAAATTGGTTCTACTTAAGATTATGTTAAATACGTACATTCCAATAAGTTGAAACAAATTTTTTTTATTATTACGCAGGGTTTTTATTTATTTTCAGTGTATTTTCTTGCATTTCATAATTCGTGATATATAAGTATATAATTGTGGGTTCATTTATTTAGGACTTATATGCAAAATTTTACTAATCAATATGTCCATCTACAAATTTAGTTTTGGGTATTTTTTATGAAAGAAAAGACCGTATTTTTTGTTGTGATGTCTTAAATATGTTTTGAAATGAGAAATAGCATACTATGAGTATGCTAGAATTTTTTTTATTAAATTTTAAATACGACTTCCGTTTATGAAATAAACACAAAAGAAAATATTTTGTGAAAATTTGTTGATACAATTTCTGTTTGAGAAAATGTATTGTGATATTTTCTTAATATAAAATTTGTTGTGAATAAATTAACTTTGGAATTTAAAATTTTATTTTGAATTTTAAAATGTATATTTTATTTAATTTATAAATTGCCAATTTCTAGTTGCATACAGTCAGAAGTTTGGCTAATTAGAGTGTAACAATTCAATAATCTCAAAAATACATATTTATATAAAAACAAATACATTAACTTTATATAGATTTTTGCCAGTGATCGAATTTGCCGTTTTACTCTTTTTTTTATTTTTGTTCCTACAATTTTTTGCATTTACTTTTTCTTCGCACTTAGTATAAAAAGCCACATTAAAACTGATTTTTCTTGTTATATTTACATTTATTGAGATTTCTCCTGAATCGAACGAATCTTGCCTTCTTTGTTCTAAAAAGAATAATAAATTATAAGCTAAAATAAAAGTAATGTTAATATTAAATATTTATAGACTTAGAGAAGATAATAGTTATAGATTTTGTTGTGATAATATGCTCAGGATTTTTGTGTTAATGTGAAACCCTATATTATAAATTAATTTTCATAATGATATAAATATCATATATCATATAATTTTATAGAAACCAGTAATGTAATTAAATATTATACAAAACATAGAAAGTATATACTTTATATATCACTTATAATTTATTTCACATATTTATACATGTTTTGTAAACGAACCAAAGTATAATATAATCTTAAGATATAAAGTACATTCTTTCTTAGTATTATGCGTTAAAGTAATAAACTAAAATCGTTATGATAATTAATTTATATATATAAACATAAATAATTATTGTTATTTTCAATAATGTATAGGTGTCATTATTAAGTATTATCTTTGTAAGTTGGTACTTGGTGAAATACTTATAAAAATAATTATTGAAAATAAAGAAATACAATATTTTGAAAACTTTGGACTTTCATTTGAGGACGTCATAAACACAGGAGTCGAATGGTCAAAAACTTTGACCATGAACCAAAGGTCACGGGTTTGAATCCCGTTAAGGGCACATGTTTCGTGCGATAAACATGGACATTTGAACTTGGGGTCATGTTGATAAACGTTTATTTATTTTACTCTACGTTGTTTAAGTATGTCTATCCGTTACCGTTGAGCTATTATTACTACGTATAGAGAAGCTATGTCAAACAAAAATATTATCACGAAGCATGGTCTGAGCGTGTTTCAGCATTTGCAGCGCTAAAACTAACAATCGTCGTCTAATTAAGCTATTAAAACACGCAGCGCTATATCGCTCATAGAGTACATTTTTCTCGCGACCAAAACGTCACGTCGCCGTGAATTTCATGGCGCTTACGCGTGAACGTAGGCGAGTGACTAAACGAGTTGTTGCCGATCGGCAACAACGCACGGCGCAAGAAACTTGTTCGCTGCGTCGGTTCCATACGCTAGTAATAATAGTTCAATGTCCGTTACCTAGTATCCATAGCACAAGTATACATGCTTAGTTTGGAACTTGGAAATAAGTGTGTCTGAAGATTGAATTTAATTCTGGAGAATTCCACGCCACGCAGACTTTGGGTTGTTCAAATAAAAGTATGATCACATTTAAAATTGTTTAGTAAAAAAATAAGTTACAACCAAAAAACAAACACTGAGGAACAAACACACATAAAACACGATGTTTTATTTTGATATTTATATAAAAAAATATATCCGGTTCAGAAATCCAAAAATGTTCACTGGAAATAATTAAAATTTTATTCAAAATTTTCAAATACATTTTTCATATTTTAATCAAATTGATACAACAGGATCATTTAATGGCAAAAAATTGCGTATCTTTGATCGTTTAAAAATCTAAAATAAATAAATCTTTGACGTTTAACAAAGAAAGGAAAAATTCTTTGATGTTTCATCAAAGCGTTACTATTTCATACAAAAAGTCTGTGCCGCTTCTGATGTAGCTTGTGTTCATAAACCACCAGAACAGATAACCGTAGAAGACGCACTGTGTTGCTTTGTCGAGGATTATCATTCTGAAATCAAAAAGAAATAGTTAAAAATAAAAAAACACCTCTTGCACTAAAAAAATAAAAAAATCGTTCATATGATTAACGTATCCATCTAAACTTATAATAAATCTGTAGAGACGTCAATTCTGTACATGAAATATATTTTCAAAATAACTATCAGGGGGTGATTAGTGATCGATACTGATGCCAAAAATGCAATCAGTAAAATTTTTGTCTGTCTGTCTGTCTGTCTGTATGTACCTTATAGAAACAAAAACTACTCGACGGATTTTAACGAAACTTGGTACAATTATTCTTCATACTCCTAGGCAGGTTATAGTATACTTTTCATCACGCTACAATCAATAGGAGCAGAGTAGTGAAAGGAAATGTTGGGAAAACGGGAGAAGTGACTCCATTTTTTAAGCTTCCGTCGCGTGTGCAGCCTTAATCGTTAAAGTTACATAGAAATCATGTATGACGGAAATAGTCTTTATAATATTTACCATAAACGCGGGTGACACCGCTGGCACAGCTAGTCATGAATATAATAATATTCGATTGTCGTTGAAGTTGAAAACCTCCTCCTTTTTTTTGAAGTCGGTTAAAAAGTACTCTTTTTCATCACGCATAATAATATGCTAATGCATATTAATAATAATATGCTAATGCATATTATTATGAAGCAGTCTAGAATACGCATGATCTAGACTGCACATTTCGAAAAAAACATGACATCATGTGTATTTGTGCCTATAATGACTCTGACTGGCCCGTTGGTCTCTGACCATTCGCAGAGACCCTGGCCACGAAACCGAGTGTCGCTGTCGAATCCCACTAGGGGCAAATGTTTCATTTAATGAACATAGACATTTGTACTCGGGTTGTTGTTTGGATGTTTATAAACGTATTTAAGTATGTCTATCTGTTCATCTAATACTGTTTTTTTTTGTTTTGTTTTGACTGGCCCGATGGTCGAGTGGTCAGAGACCCTGGCCACGAAACCGAGGGTCGCGGGTTCGAATCCCGCTAGGGGCAAATGCTTCGTGTGATGAACATGGGCATTTGTACTCGAGTCATGGATGTTTATAAACGTATTTAAGTATGTCTATCCGTTCACCTAGTATCCATAGCACAAGCATAAGCTTAGTTTGGGACTAGGGAATTGGTGTGTCAGTCTTGAGAATTTATTTATTTATTTAATTTTAATATCCATAGCACAAGCATAAGCTTAGTTTGGGACTAAGAAATTGGTGCGTCAGTCTGGAGAATTTATTATTTATTTATTGAGCCGATTCCAAAACTGATAATAATTTAATTCAGGACTGTGACTAGAAATAGTAATAGACTAGAAAAATTACTAGATAAATGCAAGATTCATAGACAAATTTAAAATCATAGACAAAAATACATCAAATCAATTTCACCTTCTGCAATGGGCCCTGGCTTTCGGCAAATCTTCGTCTTTTTCTTTTAGAAGATATTTTCTTCCTCCAATACATGATTTCCTAAATAAAAAAAATACATAAATATAAAAAAAAACAATAATTGATATACCTATAGAAAAAAAACATATGGGAAAATATCCCATGTTGTTCTTGGACTTAAAAATAATGTGCCAACTGTTTCTTGCCTAGCATGTCGTAAAAGGCGACTAATGGTATATTGGGTTTTGGGTGTGTAATTGTGTAGGCGACAGGTTAGCCGCTTGTCACTGCTTTTTCACAATTTTCCATCTAACCCAACCCGGCTTTATTTTTGGCTGAATGTGGTTAAAGGGGCCTGCTGCCCCTTTGCCTCTGTCTACCCCTTCAGGGATTATGGGCGTGATGTTATGTATGTATGTAGGAATCATAAAATGCTTTTGGTCTGAAAGACAGCGTTGAAGTCAAGGTAAGAAGAGGCATGCTCCGGTGGTTCGGACATGTGAAAAGAATAGATGACGAAAGATTGACTAAACAGATATACAATGCGAAAGTGGAAGGATGTAGGAGCCGCGGAAGGCCCAGGCTCACCTACCACGACCAGATTGGTCGTGTATGTTAATACAGATTTTTCGTTTATTGGTCGTAGATTGGTCGTGTATTAACAGAAGGTGATGTTAAGAGTCATACAAACCGTGGAGCTTGTATGAAAATGATCATGAATGTTGAAGAGGCGAGTGAGTTGTGTAAGGTTCGTGCCATATGGCGTTCGGTTCTCTCTGCCTACCCCGCTAGGGAAATGCCGTGAAGTTTAGTTAGTTAGTTTTTTAAATGTTATGTTAAGCTGAATGTTAAAGGGACCTGCTGTCTCTTCGACTCTGCCTACCCCTTCGGCGATTACGGGCGTGAAGTTATGTATGTATTAAATAGTCAGTTGACTATAGCAGGCCCATTAGGGTCGCAGTTAGAATTTAAACCACTGCCGTTTCCAGGTAGGGTGAATCTTAAACTATTCCTTCATCCGTTTCTTTCATGTTCTGGTCAATCGATTTTTCGTTGATTATTAAGGCATTTTATTAAGTTAGGGCGTTGCCCCATAATGCCTCCCCTTCGCTACGGCCATGATGCCCATGACGTCATACCATCTTCCTAGCGTTATATCCCGTGTTTAGACGGGGTCCGCTTAGACTATGATCCAGGATTTAGCGAGTCTGGTAATGACATTGAAACGACTGCCGATCTGACCTTCGTAACCCTAAGATAGGGGAACCAGACAATTTTTGGATCATGGTTACAAATCCAAAGTTGTTTGAATTTACAGGTTTCATCACGATGTTTTCCTTCACCGTCGAGCTAGTGGTACAAATACGTACATAGATTTGAACAATCCTGAGGTACGTGCCCGGGTTTGAACCCGCACTCCTCGGTTAACAGGCGCGTGTCCTTACCATTGAGCTACCACCGCTCCCCATGACGTCATATCATACGAAATTATATTACCTGAAGTATTCCTCTTTATCAACGTGCTCTATATCGTAGTAGAATGATTTCTTGTCCTGTTCTTTTATACGGGATCGGAGAAGGACCAAATTTGTGTTGTCAAACGTCCATTGCTTGGTGATGTAGTAGCCGAGAGCCAGGTTCGCTATGTAGATGCGTCGTTGGATTTTGAGCAACCTGAAACATTTTTATTACAAAACTGCTAGATTACAAAGCCAAATAATTGAAATCCTAATTAATACTAAAATGAGTTTGTCTGTTACGCTTTGATGCGTTTCCTGCTAAACCAATTTTGACGAATTTTGGTGGAGGGACGAAAAGGTCCCTAGAAAGATTTTGTTACAAAAAACAAACTCAAAGGGAAGGAAATGGGGGAAGGAAGACTTGGTATGAAACTATCTTAAGATGACAGGTTTGATTGAAATTCAGCAAAAATTTATGATATTAATTAATATTAATATAATTAATTAATATCAGACTACATCACATACATACATTGATCTGACTCCAAGGTGAGTAGCCTAAGCACTTGTGTTACGGATATCAGAAACAACAGTGGTATTACAAATATATACTTAAATATTCAATATTAACACACAGACACAGAACAAACACAAGTATTCATCATACAAATATTTGTCCTGGGTGGGGATCGAACCCAACTCTTGGCGCATGGGGCAGGGACACTACCGAATGCGCCATCGAGCTTGTCAAATTGACATTGACATAGATAAATGCCTCTACTAATGATTAAGTGTTCAATTTTATTTTCCAGTTTCCAATTTTAATAAAACCAGCAAACCTGTTACCTGTATAATGTAATTTTTGTTTAAATAAATATATTATTATTTTTAAATTAGCACACACATCATCAGGGGTATAGAAAACTAAGTTTCTGGTCTAAAAAAATAAACATTAAACGAAACCGTCGCAAAAACTAGTATATATTTTAAACCAACATCAAAAAAGGAGGAGGTTTTCTATATATATTTGTAAAGAACCTACATAGGTTTCTTTCCGAGTATCCATAGCAATGTGTCAACGAAGATGGCTGGCAGGCAATGTAGTAACAGCACCTGGAAAGACATGGAAAAACATGGTAGGTGTTAATAAAAAAAACATCACCACAAGACTTCCATAGTCTTATTTGACAATGTCTTAATTTAGGTAATTAGTCTTGATAACCATTAGATAATACTTCATTCTTCCATTCTTCCTTCCAAATTTTTTTTTTAATTTCCTTTTTCACCTGCATTCAACAATTCATCTCACGAATATAGAAAAAAAGGGATATAGTTCGTTACCAGCTCAGACAAAGTAATATTATTCTGTTGTTCCCAACAACCTTCCGAGCATCCTTCAGTACGGCCTTGCTTCCTTTCATACTTCTTTCAAAACTTCCTTACTTAATTCTTTACCTTGATGTAGTGAATAGTCCTTGAAGTAGTAATAGACCCCCCGACATTCCACAGCATGTCGTTGAGTGGCAGGGTGACAGCCAGCCGCTTACCGATCTCCACCAGTTCAGACATGGTGATGTTGTTCAGTTTACCAGCACAGCAGTTGTAGATGGGGATATCGTCTGTGGGCTCCAACCTGAAAGGAAATAGGATATCACACTTTATATGGTAGCAGTGTTTCTCTGAAATCTTGTCCGAGGTTTTTCTTTACAAACATCACGCCCGTAATCTGAGAACGAAAAGGCAGAGGTCTGGTCCTATAACCGTTATTGACAAAAATATATAATGATAAAAAAAAAAAACGTCCAATGCTCTACCGACTGAGCTATCCGGGCCGTGTATTAATAGAAGGTGATGTTAGGAGTCATAAAAATTTTAACAAAAATAAAAACCGACTTCAAAAGGCCCCGCAAAAAATGTTTATGAAAAAACACAAGTAAGAACCTGCCACAATAGCTATATAAATGTCCAAACACTAAAAAGTATAAAATAAATTCTTCCGACTGCTTCGTTGAAAGTATTAATCTTTAACACGTATTTAAATATTTACAATAATCAGTTAGTTTTGGAGTCGAATTGGATCATAGTTACAAATCCAAAGTTGTTTGAATTTGCAGGTTTCATCACGATGTTGTCCTTCACCGTCGAGCTAGTGGTATAAATACGTACATAGATTTGGAAAATCCAGAGGTACGTGCCCGTGTTTGAACCCGCAATCCTCGGTTAAGAGGCACGTGTCCTTACCATTGAGCTACCACCGCTACCTTGAAAAAATAGGTCACTTAGTATGGGTATGTAATACACTTTTTTATTTATTTCTTTCTTTCTTTCTTTCTACTCACATTTAACCCAGCCCAATTTTATTTTTGGGTGAATGTGCTTAAATGGGCCTGCTGCCCCATTCTCCCCAGACTCTACCTCTGCCTACCCCTTCGGGGATTATGGGCGTGATGTTTTGTATGTATGTACAATATATACTCACTTCTTTGTCCCCCTGAGCCAGGCAGCTGTCATGATGCTCTTGATACACACGTCTACTGGTATATAGTCAGCGATCAGGTCTGGTTCCGTATACAGACTGCGCATTATACCTGGGGATCGCCAAAAAGGTATGATAAAGATTCGAGACATGGATCGTTCCATGGGCGTACGCAGCTTTTGACGTAAAATATTTTTTAGTTCGGGGGGGGGACGTACTCAGACTGGGTCCGATCAGTACATATCCTCAATGCTGGTATTGTCTTATTAGGATGTTAAAGATCTTTAAAATTATTAAAATAACCAAAATTCGTAACAAATATCCAGTAATATATTTAACTTCATATCTTAATCTGGTCTGCTCTGGTTAATTTATGCTTAAATTTTGTAAACATCGTTATTTTATATTTTGGCGTCTGACAAGCCGACTTCACGACATGGTTCAAATGCAAATATGATCTATAGGTACACCCCTGTAAAATATGTTGTTGAAAAGAGTAACTACCGAGTTTCTTGCCGGTTTCTTATCGGTAGAAGCAACATTCCGAACCGGTGGTAGATTCATATTATTAGTTGATTTTCCTGTTGAATTGACGATTTATAAGTGTTTGTTTCAAACCTATATAAATAAAGAGTATTTTGACTTTGACTTTGACTAATAGTCCGCAAAAATTGCGAAATTCCAAAATCTATAACATACCCTTCCCACAAGCAACCAAGATTCCAACAGGGCCATTGAAATTTTCTATCCAACCAGGTAAAGGTTCTTCCACACTGGCTATCACTGAAAACAAAGTAATAAAAATATTTTAATATCTTCTATATACTCATCATCATCCTAGCGTTATGTCCCGTGCTTAGACGGGGTCCGCTTAGACCATGATCCAGGATTTAGCGAGTCTGGTAATTACATTGAAGCGACTGCCGATCTGACCTTCGTAACCTTAAGATAGGGGAACCAGACAATTTTTGGATCATGGTTACAAATTCAAAGTTGTTTGAATTTGCAGGTTTCATCACGATGTTTTCCCTCACCGTCGAGCTAGTGGTATAAATATGTACATAGACTTTTTAAAATCTAGAGGTACATGCCCGGGTTTGAACCCGCACTCCTCGGTTAAGAGGCGCGTGTCCTTACCATTGAGCTACCACCGCTACAGATAATAATAACCAGATATGATACTATTCCTATAATTAAAAGCTTACGAAAACTCAGAAAGAAACGTAAGGTAATAGGTTCTTAAGCTCGTTTCGTTCGTTAACTAAGAATACCTCAGCTACCATTTGCATTCAAACCTTTTGAATTGCAATAGCTAAGCTGCCTAATAAAAACTATTAATAAATAAATTCTCCAGACTGACACACCAATTCCCTAGTCCCAAACTAAGCTTATGCTTGTGCTATGGATACTAGGTGAATGGATAGACATACTTAAATACGTTTATAAACATCCATGACTCGAGTACAAATGCCAATGTTCATAACAGAAAACATTTTGCTTAGGGCAAGATTCGAACCCGCGACCTTGGTTTCGTGGCCAGGGTCTCTGACCAGTTGACCAACGGGCCTGTCAAAATATAATATTGGGCGCAGACTCACCTATAGAAGGTCTAATGATGCATACCGGGAGCTGGCCCTTCTGCTCGTAGACCACGTGCTCAGCCAGCTGTTTCGTGAAGGTGTACGTATTGGGGATCTCGCCTAGGTATCTGCAAAAACAGGGTCTTTCTTGTAGTGTTGCCGGAAAATCGATAGTTTCGCAATCGATAGCATCGATAGTATCGATCGTATTGCTCTTCAATATCGTAGTATCTGTACTACCGATACTATCGATAGTCTATATGGTATTGAAGAGCAATATTATCGTATCGTAGTCCATTAGTTAGCGGCGATCGAAACCAACGATACTGTCAATAGTATTGCTGTTCACTGATAGTTTTCAGTATCGATAGAATATCGATACAATCGATCGTCTTCAACTATCGATAGACACTACTACACTACACACTACTTTCTTGAACTCACTTTTTAAATCAAACCAAATCCATCGTCTATATCATCACCTTCCTGGAGTTATGTTCTGTTTTTCGTCAGGGTACGTGGAGATCAGGGTCTAACGATGATTTTGGATCGGTCAAAGAGCTGTACGAGGCCCCTAGTAAGGATACGTGCAGTGTTGCTTGACCGAAATGGGGGGGGGGGGTTCCCATTGTTTGACTTAGGATGTCGATTACTTGGAGATAATATGAGGCCCCTCTGGACCTGAGGCCCCGAGCTCCTTGACTTGACTCCTGAGCCATTGGGCCAGCTGGGTCTAGCACAATTTTAGATCTGCTGGATCCAGCAGAAAATGCTGCAGGATTGAAACCCCTTTTTTTTACCCAGGGGAACGCATTACGCACCATCCCGCTGAATCCGGGAGGAAACAGCGGGGTGTGTCGGACTCCCGGGGCACTCGAGATGGTAGAAGAATCCTTCCTTCTACCATCTATACGCGAAATCTGTACGCGAAGCAGGGGCTCCGCTCAAGGTGGTAGTGGGCGGGGTATACCGACTAAACCCCTGGGATGTACCTCTACGCCTTTATGTAAGGTGCCCACGGGATCGAGCATCGCTAAGCCACCGTGAACACCCCAGCATCGGCCCTGCCTTAGCTGGGCCTCCCGCGCCTAGGGGGGGGGACGATTCGGCACAGACAGGCGGGACCGTGCCATGCGGGTTGGGGGCCCTAGTATGAATGTATTCGTGTACAGATACTCACTTAGGCGTCAACACTCGCAGGGAATGCTCATCAATATTCTCGCAGACGTCGAGCGTCTCCCTCCAGTCCGCGTGGGGGGGGTACATAACCTCCTCGATGACGTCACGGTTCGTGTTGGAGTATGACGTCGACACGTGGACTATAGCCTGAAAGGGTAAGACTTGGATTGTATAAAAGATTTAAAGCCAAGAGTTGTAAATAAATAAATAAATATCCGACGACATCACATACATTAATCTGACTCCGTGATAAGTAGCTTAAGCACTTGTGTTACGGATATCAGAATCAACAGTGATATTACAAATATATACTTAAATATTGGATATTAACACCCAGACACAGAACAAACACAAGTATTCATCACCGAATGTTTGTCCTGGGTGGGGATTGAACCCACAACTCTTGGTGCATGGGGCAGGGTCACTACCGAATGCGCCATCGAGCAAGTCAAGTTGTGCCTTCGATTCCCACCTAAGACAAACATTCGTGTGATGAATTCTTGTGTTTGTTCTGCGTCTGGGTGTTAACATCCAATATATATTTATATATTTCCAAAATATATTATTTGTAATACCACTGTTGATTCTGATATCCGTCACACAAGTGCTTGGGCTACTTCTCGGAGTCAATGTATGTGATGTAGTCGAATATTTATATTTTACATTTATCTAATATTAAATAAAGATTTGTCCCATGTTGGTCTGGGACTATAAAAGAATTTGCCAACTGTGTTTCTTGCCTAGCATGTCGTAAAAGGCGACTAATGGTATATCGGGTTTTGGATATGTGATTGTGTAAGCGACAAGCTAGCCACTTGTCACTACTTTTTCACAATTCTCCATCTAACCCAGCCCAGTTTTATTTTTGGCTGAATGTGGTTAAAGGGGACTGCTGCCCCTTTGACTCTGCCTACCCCTTCGGGGATTACGGGCGTGATTTATGATGATGATGATAATAACACTCAGTGTACCTCACGCGAGGACGAACCTACTCAAATTTGCCCCTTTGTCGCGTGCCATACGGCTCATTAACTTAATTTCTATAGATATAGATATTTATAACTGTAGCCTGTCGAAATTCACAAAAGTCGCCTATAAGTGCATTGCATATAAAATTTAATATATATAGTTATATACACATAGAATAAGGTAATGTACAATTGCTTACAATTTCATTTTGGGATTCCTGTAAAGATTTTGTAAATGTTGGTAAATAAATAAATAAATAAATAAAGGTGGTTTTCTTTAGATTTTTGTAAAAATGTTCTAGTGCTATGACCCGATCTTGGTTGGTCTGACCAGAGGTAAGTAACCTACGGTTATTTCAATATAAATGTCAATAAGTTCCTGGCGTTATGTCCCTTACTGGTCTAAGCAGGGATTGGCAACCTGCAGTTAGTCCCATTATTGGTTGGACCACAGAGTAATAATATACTACGTACAACAGAAGGCCACTGCCCGCTTATACTTTACAAGTTACTGCTATAACTAGCGTAAGAACAGCGACAGTGGTGAGTAATTGGAACTACAAAGTTTAGTCTGTTTGTCAGGAATAATACAAGATGCCGCTACAAGCACAGGTTTATTGTTTCTTAGTAATAATACGCCATCTGTGCAAAATTCATGGTTTTAAAACAAAGATTATTTTGGTTTGCTTCTGAAGAAAATATTTTATAAACTAGTTTTTCACCTAAATTTAATAAATTATCTAAGAAATTACGTTAATATCTTATTTTATGAAAAAAGCATTTTTTAAAAGTGAAATAATAACGTTTTTATTCAGTTTTATCTCTCAATCAGTCTAAATGATGCCTGTAGCGACATCTGTCTGTGTCAAGTCTATACGAAATCTAAAATGTATGAGACTGACCAGACATGGTTGGACTGACCAGGGGTGGATAATCTACGGCTCACTCAATGTAAAATTATCGTCTTGCGAGCGGTTCAATGTTCTGTTATTAGTGGTTCTGACCGTACATTCTTTAAGGAATATCCTTACATTATATCCCGTTCTTAGTTAATCTGTCCAGGGGTAGGCAACCATTTAAAGTTAGGTAAAAAGTAATTTTAAAGTTAAACTTACCGACAAGTGCCGGACCTCTTTGGCCAAGTCCAAGACCTCTTTAGTGCCACCTAAGTTCAACTTAGCTGCGAACGGCAGAGGGTCATCGAACCTGGGAAACAAACAGCATCTTACCAAAAATCTTACATGGCTAACGTGCTATAACATTTCTAAACTGAGAATTAATTAAATAAATAAATATTAGACTACATCACTTCACACGGATATCAGCAGAAGGAAGGAACGAAAAAGCAGTGAAGGGGCCCTTTACTGCTTCTTCACAATTTTCCATCTAACCGAACTTAATCTTATTATACTTAGACTTATATATATATACTTGGACTATATTTGTAATATTAAAGGTTTTTTTTTTAAATATCAGACTACTACACATACATTGATCTGACTCCGAGGTAAGTAGCTTAAGCACTTGTCTTATGGATATCAGAAACAACAGTGGTATTACAAATATATACTTAAATATTGGATATTAACACCCAGACACAAAACAAACACAAGTATTCATCATACGAATATTTGTCCTGTGTGGGGATCGAACACACAACTCTTGGCGCATGGGGCAGGGTCACTACCGAATGCGAAGACTAAGTAAGCGAAATAAAATATCTATTAACCGTCTGGTTAATCAATTTCTTATTATTATTAATCTTATTTTTGGCTGAATGAAGCTTTGGACTCTGGCTACCTCTTCGGGGATTATATGCAATATAGTGTAGGTAAGTATGACAACTAACCTGACACTAGCTGCTACATGGAATATAATATTCACTCTATTGACTAATAGGGCCCGGTCTTCCTCTGATAAGCCTGAAAATAAAAGAACAAGGTATGATGAAACACTGAATACGTCTTAAAAACAGCGCTATAATTCTTCCAAAGCTTCTTAAAAGTTTATGTCTGTCCGGGTAATCTCCGAAACTGCTGTACTGATTTTAATAGAATTTGCACTAGTAAATAGCTGATGTTATGATAAATGACATATGCAATTTTCAATTTTGAAAAAATAAGAGATGCGCGAAAAAGGTTTATTTTATTAATTCATAAAATTTGAAGTCATGGACCATAGCTATATTTATAATAAGCCTAATTTGCACGGACTAATAAAAAATAAGGACTCCGCGCCACTAACTAGACATTGAAGCTCCTCAGGTGCTCCACCTTGACACGCAACTTACGTCACACATTGACATAATAAGTGCTCTAAATGACAGATATCCGATATCTGGTATCCATAAGTATCTCACTCACACATGCATAAACGTGGCTTCACGCTATAGTATGACAGCGTGGAGTCCTCCTTTTTTTACTAGTCCGTGATAATTTCCATGAAATGCGCGTGATAGGTGCAGGGGCACCCCCATCCGGCTTCCATGCCCCCGCGGCTTGTAACTATGCTCCAAAAATTGTCTGGTTCCCCTATCTTAGGATTACGAAGGTCAAATCGGCAGTCGCTTCAAAGTAACTACCAGGCTCGCTAAATCCTGGATCATGGTCTAAGCGGATCCCGTCTAAGCACGGGACATAACGCTAGAAAGATGATGAATTCTAAGCTAAATTTAAATCTGGTCGCGAGCAGTAAGCGAACGGATTTATACATAAACTTTTTGTTTAAAGTACAACGCTCGCTATCCACCGCGATAAAGGTTGTTTACATTGATCCCGGAGACAATGTAAACGATTTAAATTTAAGTGGCAATCGGTAATATTGCGTACGATTCAAACATTTCAATTCAAAACTGCTATCATCATCTTCCTAGCGTTATGTCCCGTGCTTAGACGGGGTCCGCTTATACCAAGTTCCAGGAATTAGCGAGTCTGGTGCTTACATTGAAGCGACTGCCGATCTGACCTTCGTAACCCTAAGATAAAGGAGCCAGACAATTTTTGGATCATGGTTACAAATCCAAAGTTGTTCGAATTTGCAGGTTTCATCACGATGTTTTCCCTCACCGTCGAGCTAGTGGTATAAATAATACGTACATATATAGATTTAAGAAATCCAGAGGCACGTGCTCGGGTTTGCACCCCCACCTCTCCGTTATGAAGCGCGTGTCTGATGAGAGCGGTGGTAGCTCAATGGTAAATTTGAGCTACCACCGCTCTCTCAAATTCAAAACTGTTATATTAGATCTTATCTTATATGTCTGAAATGTGAAAACTTGGAATCATATTACGAGTAAATTACTGTGAATGTTTCTTTAAAAAACCAACTGGATTAGTCGGGTTCGAATCCCGCTAGGTAAAAATGTTTCGTGTCATGAGCATGGACATTTGTACTCGAGCCATGGATGTTTATAAACGTATTTAAGTATGTATATCCTAGATTATATAGACATTCCTAAATTCATTCCTTCCCTAGTTGCATAAGCTTAGTTTGTATGGTTTGGAACTAGGGAATTACTGTGAAAGTCTTGAGAATTCATTTATTTATTATGTTGTAGAAATGTCCCATGTTGGTCGGGGAAAAAAGTGCCAACTGTGTTTCTTGCCTAGCATGTCGTAAAAAGCGACTAATGTTATATCGGGTTTTGGATGTGTGATTGTGTAGGCGACGAGCTGGCCACTGGTCACTTCTTTTCACAATTTTCCATCTAACCCATCCCAGTTTTATTTTTGGCTGAATGTGGATAAAAGGTGACCCTGTCCCTTTGACTCTGCCTACCCCTTCGGGGATTGCGGACGTGCAGCTATGTGTGAATGCATCTTACCTAATCCCGGCTCCATCACATCTCCCGACACCACGAACACTTTGGAAGCGTAAATATCTGGCTTTTCTTCCCTAAGGCGGTCGAAACACTGTAATTATAAATAAATAAATAATAAATATCCGACTACATCACATGCACTGATCTGACTCCGAGGTAAGTAGCTTATGCACTTGTGTTACGGATATCAGAATCAACAGTGGTATTACAAATATATACTTAAATATTGGATATTAACACCCAGACACAGAACAAACATAAATATTCATCTCACGAATGTTGAGTTGTGGGATCGAACCCACAACTCTTGGCGCATGGGGCAGGGTCACTACTGAATGCGCCATCGAGCCAGTCGATGTCGTAATTAATTAAACAAATCTTGTGATATGTACTGACAGGCATGCGGGTACGCAAGGATGACAAGGGGGTCAGCTGACACCGCTGAAAGTTTATTTTACCTCCTAAACTGTGCACCTCTTGTTTCACCTGGCAGGTACTTTTGCTCACTGTAATCGCCTGTCAATTTTTATTCATAATTTTCTACAAAATAATCTAAATCATATTTGACTGGCCCGTTGGTTGGGTGGTCAGAGACCCTGGCCACGAATCCAAGGGTCGCGGGTTCGAATCCCGCTAGAGCAAATGTTTCGTGTGATGAACATGAGCATTTGTACTCGAGTCATGTATGTTTATTACATTATATATTTAACGTATTTAAGTATGTCTATCTGTTCACCTAGTATCCATAGCACAAGCATAAGCTTAGTTTGGGACTAGGGAATTGGTGTGTCAGTCTGAAGAATTAATTTATTTATTTGATTTGGAGCAACAATACTTGTATAAACATTTTGCAGTTAAAATATGCCAGGCGTTTGTTACACTCCTTTATAACTCTAAGTCAAAGTAATTTATTGCAATAATAAGTATAATAATGTCCTCCTAACCGATATCAGTCACGGCGGCTAATCTCAACGAGGATTAACCGACGCAGGAGATATTATAGTGCACAAGTGTGTGCGCAAACACAGGTGCACTCTCATAGTCCGGTGAGACACCGACATGACCGGAGAGAGGCCAGGCGCAGGACCGACGGCTTAACGTGCTTTCTTAGGCACGGGGGTGATTAAACCGCCATCTTCCTGACTCCGGATTGTTACTGAGTAATTTCAATATTGAAATAACCCACAAATTCTTGGTCCGACTCTGGACTGGAGTATACAGCAGAGCTTAATAGAAGGTTAGGTTAGGTTCTATTTACTTAAAATTTTATTGAATTGCCCTGGACACGATACAGTGGTGGACTAAGCTTGTTATAGGTCTGGGGCGGCAAAGAGCTGTGCGAGGTCTTTATTAGGGATACGAGCAGTGTTGCTTGACCGAAATGGGGGGGGGGGGGGGTCCACTGTTTGATATAGGATGATTACAGGAACATGGAGATAATATGAGGCCCCCCAGGACCAGAGGCCCGGGGCGCACCGCCCCTTCCGCCCCCCGGCTAGTCCGCCACTGACCAGATATGTTGTATTGCCATATCCTAAATCAAAAAATATTGTATTGCCCCCAAAACCTTCTCAGACCTAAAGCTCATGAATAGAATCATCATGACACCCTTTTTTGCTGACATACAAATTGTATGTCAGACTCCAAGGTGTTTAGCCAAATGCGCGCCAGCGATTCCATAACGAACTTCGCTATCGCTCGTATCGCGCCACAAACTTATTCGGGTGGACGCATCGGGAACTAACTCCGAGTTCCGCACTATGAGTTCTTAGTAAACAAGT
Source organism: Glyphodes perspectalis (assembly GCA_951394215.1). Lineage (NCBI taxonomy): Eukaryota > Metazoa > Arthropoda > Insecta > Lepidoptera > Crambidae > Glyphodes > Glyphodes perspectalis. The sequence goes on along the minus strand of OX596230.1, from coordinate 2,359,722 downwards.
TTGTGGCGCGATACGAGCGGTAGCGAAGTTCGATATGGAATCGCTGGCGCGCATTTGGCTAAGCACCCTTGTAAGCTTACAATCCCTCCAAGTTATTCCGGTTTTAAAAAAGCCCAATACAATAGACTCTCACCGGTGTAGAGTTGTAAAGCTGCTCCAATCGATCCTCTGCTTTCACTCCTTTCTTCTCCCTCAGGAGAAGGTAAATCCGGTCCAGGTCCGAACAGGAGTACAGCAGCTTCTCAATCAGAGCCTTCCCAAGGAATCCTGGAACAACAGGTGAAATTACACTTTCATTTTCCAAAACTAGCTACATGACTGAAAAAAATGTTTAGCCGTCAGTAAGATTACAAAAAAAAACAGTTTTTCACAGCTTTACATCCAACCCAGCCCACTGTCCCATATTGGTCTGGGACTTAAAAATAATATGCGAACCTCAGATTACAAAACAAAAGGATACCAACTGTGGTTCTTGCCTAGCATGTCGTAAAACGCGACCAATGGTATATCAGGATTTGGGTATGTGATTGTGTGGGCGACAGGTTAGCCGCTTGTCACTGCTTTTTCACAATTTTCAATCTAACCCAACCCGGCTTTATTTTTGGCTGAATGTGGTTAAAGGGGACTACTGCCCCTTTGACTCTGTTACCCCTTCGGGGATTTCGGGCTTGATGATATTATGTATTTATGTACCACAAGCTAGCTTCTGCCCGCGGCTTTGTTCGCGTGGTACATCGATGAAAGATAGCCTATATGTTATTCGGGTGTATGAGCTATACTATTCTAAAGTTTCATTAAAACCCATTCAGTAGTTTTTTTGTGAAAGAGTAACAAACATCTATCCATACATACAAACTTTCGCATTTATAATATTAGAAGGATTACTGTAAAGGCCCAGGGCAACATGGTACCAGGAGACATATATAGACCTCACCAGACCCTCCTGTGACGAATATGGTCTTCCCCTTGTAATATTCGGGTATGTTGGGAACATCTTGAAGGTCCCGGTCTTCTAGAAACCCCATGGTTCAAAACTGCAACAAACAAATCAATAAATAAATATAAATCTATACATGGGAGCAGTGGTAGCTCAATGGTAAGGACACGCGCCTCTTAACCAAGGAGTGTGGGTTCAAACCCGGGCAATACCTCTGGATTTTTCAAATCTATGTACGTATTTATACCACGAGCTCGACGGTGGAGGAAATCATCGTGATGAAACCTACAAATTCAAACACCTTTGGATTTGTAACCATGATCCAAAAAATTTCTGGTTCCCCCATCTTAGGGTTACGAAGGTCAGATCGACAGTCGCTTCAATGTAGTTACCAGACTCGCTGAAGCCTGGATCATGGTCTAGGCTGACCCCGTCTAAACACGTGACATAACGCTAGGAAGATGAAATCCATACACTAATGCACGTCAAACTACTGTAATAAGGTAATAAATAAACGAATGTCAACATGACAGTTTCATACTAAGTGTACTAATATACTAAGTAAAACATACTAATACACAGAGTTCTTAAATAAATAAAAATATAATAAATATCAGACTACATCACATACATTGATCTGACTCCGAGGTAAGTAGCTTAAGCACTTGTGTTACGGATATCAGAAACAACAGTGTTATTACAAATATTTACTTAATTATTGGATATTAACACTCAGACACAGAACAAACACAAGTACCTATTCTTCATATGAATGTTTGTCCTGGGTGGGGATCGAACCCACAACTCTTGGCGCATGGGGCAGGGTCACTACCGAATGCGCCATCGAGCCAGTAAGATTTATTACATCTGTGGGTAAATTAGTTATTATGGCAAAATATTTTCATTTGTCTGTTTTGTTTGTCTCATTGCCTTTGTCCCATGTTCGTCTGAGACTTAAAAATAATGTGCCAACTGTGTTCCTTGCCTAGCATGTGGTAAAAGGCGACTAATGCTATATCGGGTTTTAGGTATGTGATTGTGCAGGCGACGAGCTAGCCACTTGTCACTACTTTTCCACAATTTTCCATCTAACCCAGCCCAGTTTTACATTTGGCTGAATGTGGTTAATGGGGACTGCTGTCCCTTTGTCTCTGCCTACCCCTTCGGGGATTACAGTGATATTGTGTATGTATGTATGTTAATGATTTAATTATTATTCATCACTGCATATTTTGGGTTTGTATTTAACTAAACACAAAAGACAGGATATAGAGGTACAAGACTGAACTTGACCTGTACTTAAATTTAAATGTACAATCGTCTTACGATATTATGCGGTAGGTCAATGGTAAGGATCCGTGGCTCAAATGCAACATGTATGAGTTCAAGTTAGGGATATGATACTTATGTAAGTAGTGGAAAAAAAAAGATTTTTTAATAGATCGATTAATTCTGAGAATTTTTTTTTTTTTTAATTATACTAAAAATTACATCTTTCTGTGTATAATAATAAAATTATCATGTCAATCAATCATATCATGTATTAATAATACATTAAACTAAGTACTTATTAAATACTAATTAGAATAGTATACGTATCAAAAATAACTAAGACCACAACTGTTTGGTTATAAACTGAAAAACAAACCAGTTTCTTTAAATTTTTACCTTAAATAATATGGCAACTAAAAAAACTTATTGCTACTATTTTTTTTTTTGGACTAAGTACAACGAAAACGCGTATCTTGTTTTTTTTTACTTTTTATGAAAAAATACTGAGCGTAATTAAAATAATCTATTTATCACAATCGATTATTAATATTTAGAGAATCTATTTATTAAATATCGATTAAATTATAAAAGTAATCGTTTAAAATAGCTTATAGCTTAGTTTGGAATAGGGAATTGGTGTGTCAGTCCGGAGAATTTAAATTAATTTAATTTAATAAAAAAAAAAATATTTCCTCATATCCCTAGTTCAATTCTGTTCAATCCCTTATTTATTTATTTTTTTCGCGGGGAAATGCGATACGCACCGTCACCCTGCCCGTGGGGGTAGGGTGGTGTGTGGGACCTCAGGAAAGGAGGACCCTGCTCCGGCCAAGATGGTAGTGGCCGGGTATACCCACTAAAACCCCGCGGTGTTCCGTCTCATCGCAGTGGGGGGGCTGGGAGCGCATCGCGCGCCAACGAATCCCCTCCCTTCTGTTCAATCCCTAGTTCGATATTGTTATGTTGTATGTCTATATCCTGTCTTTTGTGTTCAGTTAAATCCAAACCCAAAATATGCAGTGATAAATAATAATTAAATTATTAACATACATACATACATAATATCAAGCCGGTGAAAACAGAAGGGGTAGGCAGAGTCACAAGAGCAGCAAGCCCCCTTAACCACATTCAGCCAAAAATGAAACCGGGCTGGGTCAGACGGAACATTGTAAAAAAGGAGTGACAAGTGGATAGCTCGTCGCCTACTCAGACACATACCCAAAAGCCCGTAAACCATTAGTCGCCTTTTACGACATGCTAGGCAAGAACCACAGGGGCACATTCTTTTTTTTTGTCCCAGATCAATATGGACCAAGTCCCAGACCAACATGGGACAAACCGATATACCATTGGTCGCATTTTAGGCAAGGAACACAGTTGGCACATTATTGTTAAGTCCCAGACCAACATGAAATGAACTATAACATCTGCTGATGGTAATTACAACTTAATAATATTGGCTGAGCTAGTAAAGTCTGTTTTATATGATGACGCAAATAATTATTGCATCCATTTGCATTATTTACGAATTACGCAAAATAGACGCTGAGTGCGGTTTCTTAGCACGTGAACCGTTTATGTATCTGCAGAGTTAAGTATTTAAGTATAAGCAGTGGTAGTAGCTCAATAGTTAACATGCGCATCATTTGCGATGTGTCCGGGTTCAATCCCGTGTACGTACTTTGGGATTTCTCAAATGATGTACGTATTTATACCACTAGCTCGGCGGTGAGGGATAATATCGTGATGAAACCTGCACATTCAAACAACTATGGATGTGTAACCAAGATCCAAGTTTGACTGGCCCGTTGATCTAGTGGGGTTCGAATCCCGCTAGAGCAAATGTTTCGTGTGATGAACATGAGCATTTGTACTCGAGTCATGTATGTTTATAAACGTATTTAAGTATGTCTATCCGTTCACCTAGTATCCATAGCACAAGCTTATATTCTAAGTTTGGAACTAGGTAATCGGTGTGTAAGTCTGGAAAATTTATTATTAATTATCTGGTTCCTTTATTTAGGGTTGAAAAAACCAGATCGGCATCGCTTCAATGTAATTACCAGACTCGCTAAATCCTGGATCATGGTCTAAGCGGACCCCGGCTAAGCACGGGACATAACGCTAGGAAGATGAGAGTGTTGCCAATTTTTTTTTTTTTATAGCTTGATGTAGGCAAACAATCTAGCCAGGCTGGTGGTTTCCGGTCCCTGCAGCCTGGCGGCTGGTCGGCGCGCGAACGTCACTCGCGCGCCTGTGAAGGTGCTGTCGTGGAGTCACCCAGGTCTAAATAACTTCAATTAATGCAGACTAGCACTATAATATTATTTCTGTAATAATCCGCAGATATTTTCCTCAAAATGCCCTTCGCATGTCACTTTTAAATTTATATTGTAGTTTACCTGCGAATATTTTTTTTTATTTTCAGAAATTATTTGTTATTTATGAAATTATGAATATTTCCTTAATTATTTCTTAAATTAATGTAGTAATTGTTACAAATTTAAAAAAATACAATACATAAAGAAAATATATTACCAATTTAATTGTATCGTTCACACTTTCTTAATAAAAAACGGTAGATTTAACATCATTAACAAATATATCTTTCATACTTTTTATGATTACAAGAAAGTAATTGCAATTAAAAAATTATGACACAAAAAATATTTATTACCTAAAAATTACCGATAAATTTAAAAACAAATAATCCAAGAACGACCTTAAAATATTACATCAAAAACTCACCTCAGTTACTTCTCAGAAACTAAACGCACTAATATATTTATATACCGATTCACTCAAAAAAATAAAACTTACAACAAATACATTACTTAAACACAGCCACAAATCTGTTAAAAAGAAAAAACCAGACCAAATATCCCGCGCTAAAAAAATTAAAGTTCTCTTTTCAAATTTCAACTAATACAGATTATTCCCGCGCGAATACGTTCGATTTTCCAAATTAAATAAAAGACAATATTCCCGCGCGAATATTCAATTTTCGAAAAATCACAAGATGGCCGCTTGACGCAATAATGGCGACGATTTAACTCACGATCGTATCACACAACGATCCGCGGTCAAATGTCGTTTACTTAATTGTAATTCTATCCGCAAACGCATACATTGTTAACCTGTTAAAGGGAAGTTGTATGCTGAGTATGTTTCAATTAACAATAATTGGTTCTGATTGGCTGCTAATATCACGATTTGTTAACTCGTAATCTGTTCCTTTAATTTCCTAAGGTCGTTCTTAGTCTGCGAGGAAAATGAGTGAGGATGTGTTATGGAGATCTGTGCTAGAAAATTTATCATGCGAAATTAGCACTACAGAATATGTCAATCAAAATCAAAATCAAAAAGGTTTATTAATAGTAGGGGAGCCCAGGATGCTAAATTAGTATATATACAGAAAGAGTGATAGAGGAATAGAAACTCGGAGAGGGGAATACCGGCATCACGTAGCTGCACGATTTAAACTTTATCGATTATTTTTCCTTCTTTCGGCTTATGGAAATCGTCAGATTATATATTTTTCGTGAACGTTGAATTATTCCCTTCAAAATAAAAAAAAATTTAGCCACGCTCGAGAAAGTCAAGATGACTTTTTTTTTTTTACAAGTTTGTAACCCACCTACTTCTTATCGTCAATCGAAAATTGTCAGATTAGTGGAATATACACTTTTTTAACTTGCCCTATCTTAATCTGACGCGCTCGAGAATTTCAGATGATCAATTTTTTTTTACTAATCTGATCCTTTATCCTTGACGCACGGACACATATACAGGGCTTATACTTGGTGGAGGTATTTAATGGGGTACAAGGTAAATGGGGTAAATCCCAAAATCCCCTCTTGGGCTCCCCTACTATAAGCTATCCATAACAAGTTTACAATTAAAAAGTACAAAGTATCACGACTTATCGTAATACTGTGTCTTTCATACTATAATTATGTTACCATAATTAGCGTATATTTAACAACTAGCTGTGCCAGCGGTGTCACCCGCGTTTATGGTTAATATTATAAAGACTATTTCCGTCATACATGATTTCTATGTAACTTTAACCATTAAGGCTGCACACGCGACGGAAGCTTAAAAAATTAAGTAACTTCTCCCGTTTTCCCAACATTTCCCTTCACTACTCTGCTCCTATTGATTGTAGCGTGATGAAAAGTATACTATAACCTGCCCAGGAGTATGAAGAATAATTGTACCAAGTTTCGTTAAAATCCGTCGAGTAGTTTTTGTTTCTATAAGGAACATACAGACAGACAGACAGACAGACAGACAAAAATTTTACTGATTGCATTTTTCGTATCAGTATCGATCACTAATCACCCCCTGATAGTTATATTGAAAATATATTTCATGTACAGAATTGACCTCTCTACAGATTTATTATAAGTATAGATAAAGGAGAAAAGTATACGTCACTGATTGTTTGTATAACTAAATAATGTGATTTTGGAAAAAAATCGAGTATTATACAGTGTAGACTTGTGCGAGGGAATGCTCAGTGAGGGAATGTGTAATGGATGCAAGGAAATGTTGATGAAGGACTGTACAATGGAGACGTACGAACGAACACTTTTAAGAGGAAATGGTCGCAGAGAATTGTGATGAAGATTTGTGTGACTGGTATTAATAATTTTGTGCTGATAATTATTGAGAAAATTCGTTCTAAAATAAAACGTGTGATATTAGCCCTAAGTTTAATAAATATAAATAAATAAATCAATATCCGACTACATCACATACATTGATCTGACTCCGAGGCAAGAAGCTTAAGCACTTATGTTACGGATAAAAGAAACAACAGTGGTATTACAAATATACAACTTAAATGTGGGATATTAACACCCAGACACAGAACAAACATAAGTATTCATTATACAAATATTTGTCCTGGGTGGGAATCGAACCCACAACTCCTACCGCATGATGCAGGGTCACTATCGAATGCGCCATCGAGCTTGTTAATTAAACTTAAGAAAGAACCAATGGAACAAAAGAGACACTTTTCTTTATAAAAATAGATATGTTGAATGGCAAATCAATTGAGATACTATTTAAAAGCTGTCAAAGCGCAATCACTTTATACATTTTGTATGTGCTTGTCAGTCTATGACGTCACTAGTTCGTATAGTCAACTGACGTAATAAAGCAGTTTTTGTAAAATTTAAATTAACATTCAGTATGATTTTACAACATACTACAATACGTTATTTTACGGCATTGATATTTCAAAATTAAATTAATATACACGTTGTCAACATTCCTATTGACCAACCGCTCAAGTGTATCACTTAGACAATATGCGGATGTAAAAATCATCCGTATTGTAATTACTATCTTTTACCTGACTGTTAAAAATTCAGACTTTGACCTTAAAACTTACCCGTCCAGAAATCTCCGTGATTCCCACTTCACTGCGCTAAAACCCCGATTTAGAAAATCCACTCTTAGCCAGACCAATGATAAATCAGTACTAAAGTATAGATTTTATTATAACGATAATTGAGCGAAATATTATCTAATGCTAAGTGTCTATCGCCTTGACTGAGAACAAGAATATTACGATAACAATAGCAATAGACCAAGCAGGTTGCATGTTATAGTTTGGAAGACAGGGTTTGAATAATTTACATCTTTATTTTAATAATAATAATAATAATATATTTATTTCAAGCAACACAGACTCTTTGGTTAGTTATAAAAGACTTATCCTATGTTAGTATAAAAAATCTGCTTATTTTAATATTAAGTCTAGTGCACAACCCCAGCAGAGATTGTGCAACAGTAATTTATATAGCGGCAGTCCAGCCTACTCGCTATCATAGATAATAGCTACTTCGAAAATGGTGTATTTTTATTATTTTTTAAACCACTCTTACAATACACAAAATTATCACAATTTTATTTTATCGTTTGCAAAATACTTTAATTTAAAAATAAACGGTACGAGTTGACATTTTAGTTTGCTTATTTATTTATTTTATTGCGATGCCAACCTTAAAGACAGCTCATACATTATAAATATCACAGGCAATATGACAATTCTGTGACTGATCTTATAGTTATATGCATGCATTGCTTAAACTACTATGGTGCAATAATGATGTATTCGGATCGTTTTGTTAGATAAACGACGACACATCACCCTCAACCTAAACTGCACCGGAATCTGAATCTCACTTGGCTTGGGCCGGTGAGCCTCAGAATATCACTGAAATATATCTCATTTATATTCCGATTACAAAATGTATAAAAAAAACAATAAATTCTACAGACTGACACACCAATTCCCTAGTCCCAAACTAAGCTTTTGCTTGTGCTATGGATACTAGGTGAACAGATAGACATACTTAAATACGTATATAAACATCCATGACTCGAGTACAAATATTCAAGTTCATCACACGAAATGTTTGCGGCATCACACGAAGTGTTGAAGCGGGATTCGAACCCACGACCCTTGGTGTCTTGGCCAGGGTCTCTGACCACTCGACCAACGGGCCAGTCAATTATAGAATTATAAGTACAAATATAGTATTAGACATTATAGTATGTGAACGCAATCAGACCGCATTAACACCTCAGCCCCGCTACTATCCGTCTTAGCCTTGGCGTGCTAATAATCACTGCAACAGATTATAGCCTATAGATTTACAGCTAAACGCATACGATGCGTAGTACAAACGCAAGTCTTGCACTCTAGGATTCATTGGTGGAGTACCATTTTGTCCCATGTTGGTCTGGGTGTTAAATAATGTGCCAACTATTTGCCTTGCCTAGCTTGTCGTTAAAGGCGACTAATTGTATATCGGGTTTTAGGTTTGTGATTGTGTAGGCGACGAGCTAGCTAACTAGTTTTATTTTTGGCTGAATGTGATTAAAGAGGCTTGCTGCCCCTTTGACTCTGCCTACCCCTTTGCGGATTACGGGCGTGATGTTATGTCTTATGTACCATCACACCTGTAGTCCTCGAAGGGGTAGAATCAAGGGGCCAGCACTAATTAGGGGAAGACTAGAATATTTATCTTTTTGATGGGACCGCGCTATCGCTTTGGGCTACCCTGTAATGGTAGTTGTAAGGATGTTGTCAATAAATATTAGGGGTTGTAGTCAACCCCCCCGCTGGGGTCTTCGGTTTGGCGTACCGGGGGGGCTTAGTAGGCCCTGGTGCAGGACAGGGCCGAAGCTAAGAGAGACCCCGAGGTGAGCTGCGACTGCTCGGCATTTCCCACCGAGCAGTTGCGGCACCGGCCGCAGCCCACTGCGGCCGGACTAGGATTGCCGAGGAAGAGGAGGAGCTGAGTGTGTCGTTGCTCGCCTCCCTATCCTCGGCAACCCGACAGGGGCGCGCTGGGTCGCGCTGTGGTGGGTCGCAGAGGGATTGAGCGTCTCGATGCTCTCCCTCTGCGACGACAGGGCTAAGCCCTCAATCTGGGTCGCCGGGCGGAAGGCGGCCCCTTCGACGAGGCGCTCTCCGCGTGCCCCTCTGGCTTAGCAGAGGGCACAGCGCGAGAGTGGGCCCACGACGCCGGTCACGGGGATGATCGGCGTCTGAATCCTGGGCGGAGTGGTTGAGACATGCTGGGTGGCCTGGCATGTCTCGACGCGCGCGCGTGCTCGGTGCTGTGCATCCAACGACTGTTGTCGTGGGCTGCACAGCATCGACCACCGCCGCGCGAGGTGGGCCGCGTAGCGCGGCACGCGCATCACCGGAGGAGCAGTCGTATAGTCCCGACAGTGGGGATACAGGCTCCTCCGGGACTGCGCCGCTGGAGGCCACGTTGGGGTTTTAGTCGGTTCGAGTCCGACACACCGCCCTCTGCTTCCCCGAGCAGAGGGTGACGGCTCGTGGGAGTTTCCCCAACTAAAAAAAAAAAAAAAAAAAAAAAAAAAAAAAAAAAAAAAAAAAAAGGGGGTTGTAGTCAAGAATGTGAAGTAAATTTTAATACAGACCTACATACTTATAATCACGCACACGGCAAAATGATGCTATAATCACTTAAACAAAAAATAAATTGAGTTTGTTCAGTTGGAAAACTATTAAAAGGTAGTGGCTAACTCGTCACCTACAATCCCCAATATAAATCAGACGCCTTTTACGACATACTAGTCAAGAAACAGGCAGTTTCATCCTTTAAGTCCAAGATTAACATAATACTTTAAATACTACTTTTTCACAATTTTCTATCTAACCCAGCCCAGTTTTATTTTTTGCTTAATATGTCTAAAGGGGATTGGAAGAGGAAAACATGCTGCGCCGACCCCAAATCAACTGGGAGAAGATAATGATGATGTTTAAAGGGGCCTGCTGCCCCTATGGCTCTGCCTACCCCTTCGAAGATTATGCGCTTGATGTTATGTATGTATTTATGCACATAATATTATCAGGCAATAATAACTAACACAATATATTTATCTTCTATACTTATAATAAATCTGTAGAGAGGTCAATTCTGTACATGAAATATATTTTCAAAATAACTATCAGGGGGTGATTAGTGATCGATACTGACTGATGCCAAAAATGCAATCAGTAAAATTTTTGTCTGTCTGTCTGTCTGTATGTTCCTTATAGAAACAAAAATTACTAGACGGATTTTAACAAAACTTGGTACAATTATTCTTCATACTCCTGGGCAGGTTATAGTATACTTTTCATCACGCTACAATCAATAGGAGCAAAGTAGTGAAGGGAAATGTTGGGAAAACGGGAGAAGTTACTCCATTTTTTAAGCTTCCGTCGCGTGTGCAGCCTTAATGGTTAAAGTTATATAGAAATCATGTATGACGGAAATAGTCTTTATAATATTAACCATAAACGCGGGTGACACCGCCGGCACAGCTAGTCACACATATAATTTTTAATTTACCGAGCGCCGCAACGCTACCACTTAAATATTATTCAGCATTTACAAAGGGCAAAAGTAGGAATACTTTAAGCTAATATATTACTACTGACGCTGCATAATCAAGTGGCGGCTTCGTTAAAAACACCGTATATTTGTGTAAAGTCATTTCATTTAAACACCTGATTGGATATTTCACTCAATGACTTTTAAATTATCGTCATTTACTTACGAATGTCCATTCTACAGTGGTTTTGAGTTCTTAATATTTGTTTTAAGTTAAGTTATATGCAGCAAATAAATACTTAACTTCCTTTTCTATTTTCTTTTAAAATCCAATTGCGTTTTTAATTTTTTTTTTCTTTTAACCTCTAGCGGTGGTAGCTCAATGGTAAGGACACGCGCCTCCTAACCGAGGAGTGTTCAAACCCGGGCACATACCTCTGGATTTTTCAAATCTATGTACGCATTTATACTACTAGCTCGACGGTGAGGGAAAACATCGTGATGAGACCTGCAAATTCAAACAACTTTGGATTTGTAACCATGATCCAAAAATTGTCTGGTTCCCCTATTTTAGAGTTACGAAGGTCAGATCTGCAGTCGCTTCAATGTAATTACCAGACTCGCTAAATCCTGGATCATGGTCTAAGCGGACCCCGTCTAAGCACGGGACATAACGCTTGGAAGATGATGATTTTACCTTTTAACCTCTATTAATCATGGATTTTTTTTTAAGTTGTAGACAGACATTGTTTACAACTTCTTAAGCAATACAGTTTTAAATTAAACTTACATTACACATGCGGCTCGCGATCTAGGAAAACCTTGACCAATCCATCTATACAATTGGGATGTGCGCATGATACATTGTATGTATACAATAGGTTACTTAACTAAAAATATAAGTACAATCCGGTAAAATCACTCAAAAGATATTATATCCCATGTTAGTCTGAAATATAAAAAGGATGTGCCAACTGTGTTCCTTGCCTAGCATGTCGTAAAAGGCTACTAATGGTATATCGGGTCATATAACCATAGGCCACTGATTCGTATCCCTTTAGGTCAGGGTTTCCCAACCTTCCAAAATAATATTTTCGTGCCCCCCCCTCCCCCCTTACGTTGTCAACAAAACTAAGAAGCACACATTTTTATTCCAACTAAATTATTTGATTGTACTGAATGTCACATGTATGACTATTACGCTAGTAGTTAGTACCTATTACGCCTCCCCTGACATTTCTCTACGCCCCCCTAGGGGGGTTTGCCCCCCTGGTTGGGAAGTCCTACTCTAGAGGCAAATGTTCGTGTGATGAACACGTTAATTTATACTCGAGTCATTTTTATAAGTGTACTTAAAGTGTCTTGTATCTAAGTCCCGTGTTGGTCTGGGCCTTGACAAGAATGTGCCAACTGTGTTTCTTGCCTAGCATGTCGTAAGGCGACTAATTGTATATCGGGTTTTGGGTGTGTGATTGTGTAGGCGACGAGCTAGCCACTTGTCATTACTTTTTCACAATATTCGTTGTTGGAATACGGGCGTGATGTTTTAATACAATATTAAAAAATATAATAAAAAGGGATTGTATACTTATACTTATTTATATCATATTAATATTATACACGTGAAAGTAGGTATGGATGGATGGATGTATGTGTGGACGTTACACTTTCACGCAAAAACTACTGAATGGATTTTAATGAAACTTTACAATAAAATTTTATTAAATAAATAATATAGCTCATCATAACGTTAACATACATTTTTAATACATGAACCTCCTTTCTTACATCATAAAGAAAGAAAATAAAATTTATTTGGTGAAATACTTAATCTATCATAACAAAATCAAACAATAATTCCATTTAATATAAATTATATGGTAAGATGTGCAGCCAAAATGGTTGCCACTCAGCATTTGCCATGACGACGGGGCGACATGACGCTGTGTTTTTAACCGACTTCAAAAAAAAGGAGGAGGTTCTCAATTCGACTGTTATTAGTTATTAAGTGTCTACTTTTTTTTTAGTTTGGCTGGCACCGACTCCAAAACTAACTGATTATTGTAAATATTTAAATACGTGTTAAAGATTAATACTTTCATCGAAGCAGTCGAAAGAATTTATTTTATACTTATTAGTGTTTAGACATTTATATAGCTATTAAGACAGTTTTTACTTGTGTTTTTTTATTAACATTTTTTGCGGGGTTTTTTGAAGTCGGTTTTTATTTTTGTTAAAATTTTAGTGATAATGATACCGTATTAATGAGAGGTAGGCATCGTGTGCAGATAAAATATATAATTAACAGTGCAGTCACAAAATGGATACAAACAAGTGACATACTAACAAAGAAATTGACACAATACAATTTATTATACTTTATACTAATATTATAAAAAGGAAAAAAAATATTGTTTGTTTAAATTGAATAGGCTCCGGAACTACTGAACCGATTTCAAAAATCCTTTCACCAATGGAAAGTAACTTTATCAGCGAGTAACAAAGGCTATATTTTAATCTCGTATTGCCACGGGAACGGAAACTAAGCGGGTGAAACCGCTGGGCGCTGCTAGTAAACCATAAATGTATGCATATAGACTTACCTAAATATATTAACCTCCACAAATACTTAATGATACCTAAAAATTGTCAAAAAAACGTCAATCCCTAAATTGACAACATGTCATTGTGACATCGTGTCATCATGTGACATCTTTCTTATTAATTTTACATGAGTTTTTCACGATATATTTGCGATAAAAACTAATATTTTATCTTTGTTTTTGTTCAATATTGTCGGTAGATAGTTTAAAATGGGCCCGAAGAAAGATAAAAAAGGAAAAAAGGTTTGTGACAATCACGGACTAGTAAATATAGGACTCCGCGGCCCTAACCAGACATTGAAGCTCCTCAGGTGCTCCAACTTGACACGCAACTTACGTCACACATTGATATAATAAGCGCTCCAAATGACAGATATGCTATAACTGGTATTCTTATGTATCTCACTCACACATGCATAAACATAGCTTCATGCTATAGTATAACAGCGTGGAGTCCTTCTTTTTTCCTAGTTCGTTACTTTCGTTATATAATATATTTCGTTTCGTTCGTCCGCTTATTATATCAATGTGTGACTGAGGATTGGAGCATGTCAGATACCCATATGGTCTGAGAGCTGACCCAATTTTTGGGTACGTATTTATAAATATCAGACTGCACCACATACATTGATCTGACTCCGAGGTAAGTAGCTTAAGCACTTGTGTTACGGATATCAGAATCAACAGTGGTATTACAAATGTATACTTAAATATTGGATATTAACACCCAGACACAGAACAAACACAAGTATTCAACACACGAATGTTTGTATAGGGTGGGGATCGAACCTACAACTCTTGGCGATTCTAAAAAGGACAGATCATTTTGGTGGTAATTTCTACTAGGTAGAAATTACAATCTATCTATCTCAATTTAGCCCCGCTACTCACCAGCCAGGTCTGCAGTTCCATGTTGGGGTATAATAGGAGAGGTATGGAACAAGTTTTCAGCTTGTCTCAAATACCTACCCAAATATTGGTGCCAGCTCTCCTACTAAAACGTCTAGTTAGTGGCGCGGAGTCCTTCTTTTTTTCATAGTCCATGTTAATGAGTATCGGACTATATTCATCATACACTCATAGAATAGACGATTCTCTAATCTATAGATAGTATCCTTAAAAAAAATAACATTGATTTTGTTTTTTTAAAAGTTGTTTAAATTTTCTTTTACAGGATGACGAGCCACCGGGTAAGTCAAATTTTTTAAATTTAGGAATAATGTATTCGATTTTTTAATAACACATTTTATTTTCTCGATCAATATAAATAAGGCTACCCTCTGACCACATACAATAAAAAAAATGCTTTTCTTTATAGTATCATAATATCCCATTATAGTCAATAAACGAGGTGCTAGAGTCCACCATGAACTTAGAACTTTGGTTACATCATCTTCCTAGCGCTATTTCCCGTGCTTAGACAGGGTCCGCTTAGACCATGATCCAGGATTTAGCGAGTCTGGTAATTACATTGAAGCGACTGCCGATCTGACCTTCGTAACCCTAAGATAGGGGAACCAGACAGTTTTTGGATCATGGTTACAAATCCAAAGTTGTTTGAATTTGCAGGTTTCATCACGATGTTTTCCCACACCGCAGAGCTAGTGGTATAAATACGTACATAGACTTGAAAAATCCAGAGGTACGTGCCCGGGTTTGAACCCGCACTCCTCGGTTAAGAGGCACGTGGCCTTACCATTGAGCTACAACCGCTCTTACTTAGAACTTTGGTTTCGAAAACCTCAAAATTGACCTTATTACCTGTTCCACAGAGACAGAAGTCCAAGAGGAGGTGCTGGTGGCTACCACGGACCTGGAGCCGGAGCCGGAGGAGGTCCAGTTCACTGACACCTCGTACACGAGCGCGTCTTTTGAGTCGCTCCCCCCTGTTGTTGAAGGTAAGTGGTAACATTGTTTGATGATGTGCTTTTATACTTGTAATACAGTGCAATAGTATAACTTTTAAGTATTTAATAAGTTATAACTTTTAAGTATTTAATAAGTTATAACTTTTAAGTATTTAATAAGTTATAATTAATAGGAAAACCTGTTATTGGCCATACTATGTAAAATTAATTGAATAAATAAAAACATTGTTACATACGCTGTTGGTTTTCTGAATAAATAATAAATAAATAAGTAACACACCCCTCCTCCCTTGGGATGTTTTGTAATTTTCTTCGAACCCCCTTCCCTCTTTCGAACCTTACATGATTATTGTACGGCCCTTAGTGACGTTATATCTATTACTAGGGTTTAATTTATCGGTCTAGTGTCTATAGCACTTCAGGGAGACTGTGTTTATTTACTAAGCTTAGGGTGTAAAGTATCTAACTAACTAACTAAACTTCACGCCTTCCCTAGCGGGGTAGGCAGAAAGAACCGAACGTCATATGGCACGATCCTTAAACACCTCACTCGCTTCTTCAACATTCATGATAATTTAAATTTAAATACGTTTATAAACATCCATGACTCGAGTACAAATATCCATGTTCATCACACAAAACATTTACCCTTAGCGGGATTCAATCCCGCGACTCTTGGTTTCGTGGCAAGGGTCTCTGACCAGATAGATTTATCAATAAATATTGACTACATACGTATCGATATTTTTGCTTTATCTGATACTCGAAAAATTACAAAGATACAGCGCTTCAAAGATCTGAAATTTAGCACTTTACGTCACTTGGACGGTAAAATTTTACACACCTAGTGACGTCACGCGGTACATTAACGCGCTGTATCTTCATCATTTTTAGTTTGTTGAACAAAAGAAAAAATACCTCAGTAAACAATTTTTTCTTGTTACCTCAGTAATGGACTATAAAATATTTTTAAGGAAAATAGTCTATTTCAGCTCTGCCCGATCCAGAGTCGAAAGAAAGGAAGAAAGAAAAAGTATTTATTTGACACCACAATAAAATAAAAATAAAAAAAAACATTATCAAATTAAACTTAACTAACAAACATAACATAATTAAATTGGACCCTATCCCAAATAATATTAAAACCCAAAAATAAACAGATCGGTGTCAAAATGGTCACCGCTCAGTATTAGGTAATGACGTCGTGTGCTGGATTGAAATATAGACTTAGAATGCGATTATTAGTTATTAAAATTAAAAATTAAAATTAGAATTACGGTCTCAGTAATTAAAATTAACATTATGAGCAAGGTAAAAATACTAAGAACAACCAATTAAAGCATAATAGTAAAACTGGGCTGGGTTATAGAGGCGAAACAATACACTGAATAAAGCGCGGGGATTTCCCGAGTATAGTTCGTGCATCGTTTACAAATATATAGACGAACAGCACGCTCGTTCACATTACTTTTTTGAAGCGCGAAATTTTAAAAGTATCGTTGTATCGGCAATAACAATATCGCCGATGCCAATATATCGATATATTGGCGATAATGCATCCCTACTTGTAAAAGAAACAGCGTGGTGTAATGCACTAATTTTATGTACCTAAGTAAGTTTTGTAAGTTGCTCTTAAATAAATAAACGGGTTTTGGGTATATGTTTGTGTGGGCGACAGGCTAGCCACTTGTCCCCACTGTTTCACAATTTTCCATCTAACCCAGCCCAGTTTTGTTTCTGGCTGAATGTGGTTAAAGGGGCCTGCTGCCTCTTTGACTCTGCCTTCTTCTTCGGGGATTATCGGCGCAATGTTATATGTTATGTTAAATAAATAAACTTTGCTTACCAACCCCTATGTCTGACCTACCAAATCCAATAAATTACATCGATATTGTTGCCATAACAACCCACTTGTCACCCTTAGCAACCCAATAAGTTGGTGTAATGAAAAACAATAAAAAAGTGATCTATATGTTAAGCATCAGTCCAGGGTAAGATAACATCTGACATTCATCATTTATCAACTTGTCGTGATCCGGGATTAAGACCAATGTGATATTAGAATTAAAAGCAGGAGTTCATGTATACAACTAGCTCTGCCCGCAGTTTTACCCGCGTTATAGTTAATGTTGCATAGCCTATAGCCTTCCTCGATAAATTAACTACACAACACAATTTTCTTTTTCCATTCGCGCCAATATTTTTTGAGATTAGCGCGTTCAAAAAAACATGTCTATTTAAGTTTAAGATCAGATTAACGGTAATTAATTAAAACTGTGCACTTTTTCAAGTCTGGTCAAAAGGCAGGCTGACATAATAAAGACTCCTTGTTAAACTAGTCATTTTATTTTTATCTACTTATATAAATAAAACAAAGTCGTGTTTGTCACACCACTTATAAGTCGAGAACGGCTGAACCGATTTACGTTGTTTTTGATTTGTTGGATTTGTCTTCGTCCAGAATAACAGAATAACTATTAAAAACATTGAAAAATTGACGATAAAACAAAATAAAAGCAAAAGTATTTTCTCATATAAAACGGTGGGATTCGTATCTGTCAATGTTAAATGTCAATTACTGGGCGATACGAAGTTCGCCGGGACAGCTAGTTTTTAATAAATATTATTAATTCCTATTGTTAAACCCATCTTTTGCTGTTGATTGTACCAAATATTCTCATGGACCTACTGGAAAAGAAAATGCTTTTTTTATATCATGGACCCATTGGGAATTAAAGTATGAACTAACATTTTTTGAAAACAATAGAGCTATGGACCTTTGGGAACAAGCCAAACAAACTATTCAGTTTTATATATTAGTAAGTAAGTATGGATATGTACAAACATACTATCAGGCCCGCACTCTCTGAAGAACCAGACAGAGTCCAAGGAGCAATAATTTTACCAAAATTATTATCGAGCTGGGATAGATTAAAATAAATAATATCGATAGCCGAAAGACGTCCACTGCTGGACATAGGCCTCCCCCAAAGATCGCCAAAACGACCGGTCCTGCGCTGCTCGCCTCCAGCGGGTTCCCGCGACCTTGACCAGGCCGTCGGACCACCTCGTGGGAGGTCTACCCACACCGCGTCTTCCGGTACGTGGTCGCCAATCCAGTAGTTATTGGCCCCATCAGCCATCCGATCTTCTGGCAATGTGCCCAGCCCATTGCCACTGAAGTCTAGCAATTCTGAGAGCAATATCGGTGACTTTGGTTTTCTTGCGTATCTCCTCATTTCTGACTCGATCGCGCTAAGAAATTCCGAGCATTGCTCTCTCCATTGCCCTTTCTATAAATAATATCGATAGCCGATTCTAGATATTACCGTTAATCACATTTATAAGTATCTAATCGTTAAACTTAGTATTTTTTTGTATCAGGTATTTAGTTCATAAGTTGAATATATCTACTATGACGTAGGCAAAAAAAGTTTCAACACATCATTGTAAAAATTAAGATAAGCTACGTAATCCTAACTAATATTTCAATGCAAAAGTCATTTTATCTAAAAATAATTTAAAAAAGAAGAAAGACACATTTATTGGTCGCACAATAATACCTACATACACAGAAAAGTATTTGACAATTGACAATTACAATCGTACAAAAAGAAGAATAAATATTTAAAAAAAATCAATTGAATTGAGAATCTCCTCCTTTTTTTAAGTTGGTTAACAAAAAGCAACAGATTGGCGCCAATTAGGGTTTTCAAAAAATAAAAACCGCCAGATGGCGCGAGGGAGTCTCGCGGCCTCATCACTGTCACTTTTGGCTCGTTGTTGACAGCACCTTTATAATGTGACACGTATGTCAGTCTATTCTGACAACTAACAATGAGGAGGGCGTCAAGAACGCACGTCACAGTCACGCCATCTATCTGATGTTTTAATTTAAAAAGCCCTCATCGGGCCCCTGCCTCAGCATTAAGCTACTGCGGCGCTCCGTTAACGTCCCAGGAGCGCTGGTATTCTTAATTTTTTAATTAATTGTCGGAGTCAAGGTAAGAAGAGGCATGCTCCAGTGGTTCGGACATGTGGAAGGAATGGATGACGAAAGATTGACTAAACAGATACACAATGCGAAAGTGGAAGGATGTAGGAGCCGCGGAAGGCCCAGGCTCACCTACCACGACCAGACTAGTCGTGTATTAACATAAGGTGATGTTAGGAGTCATAAAAACCGTAGAGCTTGTATGAAAAGGATTATAAATGTTGAAGAGGCGAGCGAGGTGTGTAAGGATCGTGCCATATGGCGTTCGTTTCTCTCTGCCTACCCCACAAGGGAAGTGGCGTGAAGTTTTAATTAGTTCTTAATTAATAGTAATATTTGCTACAGAAGTTTTAACCCTAATTATCTTTTTCAGAGGTGAAACCCAAGAAGAAGGGAAAGGCCAAAGGGAAAAAAGCCGAGGTGAATATTTACAACATATAAATATAATAAATAAACAGTTCACATAGCATATCAATTCTCTAGCTCCTTAACTAGTTGCTAACTAGTTGCCGAAAAATCGTTAGTTTTGCAATAGTTGTTGAACGCTAAAATCATTTATACGATCGATAGGACAATCGATAGTATCGATAGTGCGTATGTTAGAAGCGATCGAAACTATCGATACTATCGATACTAACGGTTTTCTTTAACTATCGATAAACAATCGATTTTGGCCTATCAAGCGGCAACGCTACTCCTAACTAAAATTTATGCTTGTATTATAGATACTATATAATATAACATCACGCTTCAGAGATTATGGGCGTGATGTTATGTATGTATGTATGTATGTATAACGCTTGTTATCCCCGAAGGCAGAGCTAAAGGAGCAGCGCGCCCCTTGAACCACATTAAGCCAAAAATAAAACTGGTCTGGGTTAGATGGGAAATTTTGGAAAAGTAATGACAAGCGGCTAGCTCGTCGCCTACACAATCACACACCCAAAACCCGATATACCATTAGCCGCCTTACGACATGCTAGGCAAGGAACACAGTTGGCACATTATTGTCAAGGCCCAGACCAACATGGGTCTATAGATACAAGACACTTTAAGTACGCTTATAAAAATGACTCGAGTATAAATGAACGTGTTCATCACACGAACATTTGCCCCTAGCGGGATTCGAACCCAAAAACAAAACTGGGCTGGAAAATTGTGAAAAAGTAATGACAAGTAGCTAGCTCGTCGCCTACACAATCACATACGCAAAACCCGATATATGATTAGTCGCCTTTTGCGACATGCTAGGCAAGAAACACAATTCAATACACCATTAGTCGCCTTTTACGACGTAGTATACAAAACGGTTGGTACATTATTTTTAAGTCCCAAACCAACATGGGCCAAAAGTGTGTTTATATTAGATTTTCAAAACTATTCTTGTTCCAGGCTGTTGAAGAGGTGGCACGTGATACCAGCGAGTTCTTCCAATGGTCTGAGGAGTCTCTTGGAGCAGGTATAGAATAGAATATAATATTTTGCTTCAAATAGGGTCTTTACAAAGATATAAGATAAAGATATTTTATAAAAAAAAAATTATAGTCCAAAAAATATTGCTTATATACGTTTTTACGATCATAACAGGAATCAAATGATTAGTTTAGTTTCCCAAATTGATGAGTAATGCTTTGTCACAAAACTTCATGATCATCATCATCATCTTCCTAGCGTTATGTCCCGTGCTTAGACAGGGTCCGCTTAGACCATGATCCAGGATTTAGCGAGTCTTCACAAAACTTCATGATGTTAAGCAGTAATTAATGAATATTATTAATTGTGACATATTTAGAACAATATATAATAATTTTACGGGAATATAAATAATATTTTTGATGCATATTCCCTATTAACTTCGAAATAAAATGCTCTTTCTCTACAGAGGAGCAGAAAGAGGCAGTACAGGAGGAAGAGCCTCAAGAGAAGAAAGGAAAGAAGGGGAAGAAAGGGAAGAAGGACAAGGAAAAGGAAGAAATTCCGGAATTTGAAAAGGTAACATTATTCTCGTTGGAGGCTAGGCACCTTTTAAAAGTGTTTCTCAAAGTAACCTGGTATGTCATCTTGGACGCTAGAGGGATACTAAGAGGAGATTAATGGATAATGGGGGTATTCAATCGTTTAGGCCAGTATTTTTCAATTTGTGAGTCCCGACCCCCAGGGGGGTCATGGACCCTTACTCGGGGGGTCACCGGCAAAGATATCGGCAAAGTTTTACCCACTGTCAGAGATAAACTTTTTTCTGTCTATGACCCAAGGGGGTCCAAATATGTTTTAATCTCTAAAGGGGTCGCGTATTAAAATGATAGAAAAACTCTGATTTAGGCAATAGTTGATACTTACACCATGATCGTAATCCCCGAAGGGGTAGGCAGAGTCAAAGGGGCAGCAAGTTAGATGGAAAATTGTGAAAGAGTAGTGGCAAGTCGCCTGCACAATCACATACCTAAAATTTGATACACCAGTCGCCTTTGACGGCATGCGAGGCAAGAACACAGTTGGCACATTGTTTTTCAGTTCCAGACCAACATGGGACAACAGCTTTTGAGTAGGTATACTGAAAGTATCCCGGTAACCTATACATAGGTTCCTCAGTCGCCTTTTACGACATATCATGCAAGGATCTGTTTGTAGTAAATTCTTTTCGAGTCCCAGACCAACATGGGACAACAGGTTTTAATTAAGTATACTGAAAGCATCCCGGTAACCTACACAATAATATACCTTTAGTCGCCTTTTACGATATACTATGCAAGGATCTGTTTGTAGTAAATTCTTTTCGAGTCCCAAACCAAAATGGGATGGGGTAGGCAGTGAGAACCGAACGCCATATGGCACGGTCCTTACACACCTCACTCGCCTCTTCAACATTCATAATCCTTTTCATACAAGCTCTACATGGGATTCTAAATGTTTTATTTATCTCTATAGCTGACTCAACAAAACAAATATATCCCGTCGCCTTCCGATATCAGCTGACATAGTTTTTTTTATTATCGAATTAACATTTTTATGAACTCATCAAAATTGACATAAGTAATGAATTTTTATCGCTGTCATACACGAAATGCGATCAAGTTGTTTTCTTTTTCGTACTGTCAATGTGTCTCTCATTTAAAGTGTACAAGCTTTCGTGTCTCAACTTACGAGTGTTGAATATTTCAATTCTTTATTTTAACTGTGATCTAAGAAAAATACTTTTTGATGTCTTCCGTATTTCAAGCGACGTTGACCTATTTTCTTACTGAGTTGAATAAAAGACGGGACTTAGAGTCCAGATCTATGGTAACTTGGTTTTAAAAAGTGCAGGTTTACTCTATGGGAGCGGTAGTGGCTTAATAGATAACACTCGCCTTAAATGCGTGTGATTTCAGTTGGAACCCGGGATCTTTAAATCCATTTACGGATTGATATCACTAGCTCGGCAGTGAAGGAACAAAATCATGGAGAAACTAGCAAATTCAAAGAACTATGGATGTGTAAAAATAGTCTAAGATTGGATTTAACATCAGGCCTTTTTTATACTGTGGCCACATTATCGTGCTATTGCGAAGATTTTTATTTGTATCTCTATCAGTCAACATTTTATAGAGCAGGATAGACTATCAAACCTTTGCGGTATTGCGATAATGTGCCCGTAGGATTGGTATACTCAAAACTTCTTCCCCATGTATTTTACACGTTATTATAAACAACATTTTGAATACACAATGCCTAGCTGGGTAGGCGCTTGTGACGCCTCAGGTGCCGCATAAGTCTATAGGCTACGGCAGCTATACTCAAAGTGTGTTCCACGGACCCCTGGGGATCCGCGAAGCCTTTTTGGGGGTTCTCAAAATTTGGTACTGATCATAATTAATAAAATACTAAAGGGGTGTACCTACTACATATAAGGCGCCTGGAGGAAAATCCATTAAAAGTAAAATATTACAAATAAATTTTGCATTTGATAGTTATGGGGTTCCGTCAAATTGTCCGCTTTCCAAAATAGTTCCGTAGCCAGAAAAGTTTGAGAAGCACTGGGCTACCGTGTGCGTTTATCATCAGATTGGCTGTATGCATCTTCTTCATCTCTAGTGGTTTAAAAAGCGAATTTGCACAAGTCATTAAAGAGAGTTGCTTAGAATCCATATATTCATAACATCATGCCCGCCATCCCCGAAGGGGTAGGCAGAGTCCAATGAGCAATGAGCCCCTAAAACCACATTTTCCAAAAATCTAATTAGTTTATATATAAAATTGTGGATAAGCAAAAACAAGTGCCTGATAATGTCCTTCTTAACTATATCAGTCACGGCGGCCAATCTCAACGACGATTAGCCAACAGCGCAGGAGATATTATAGGGCACAAGTGTGTGCGCAAACACAGGTGCAGTCTCTGTTCCTTCACTCTCATAGTCCGGTGAGACACCGACATGACCGGAGAGGTCAGGCGCAGGACCGACGGCTTAACGTGCTTAATGGTGCCTCATCGCCTACATAATGACAAACCAATGCCCAGTACACCATTAGTCGCCTTTTCGACATGCTAGGCAAGGAACACAATTGGCACATTCTTTATAAGTCCCAGACTAACATGGGACAACAGGTTTTGAGTATACTAAAAATAGTCCGGTAACGATAAATAGTTTAACAAAAGTCGTTGTGATAGCCCAAAAACTGGAAGAAGATGAACAAGAAGGAGAGAGAAGCTTGGATGACACAGCGCATTGAAGAGTGGAGGATAGAGAAGGAAGCTGAGAAGTTAGTTGATGTAACATCAGATGTTACATAGTGTTTGTAACGTTACATTTTCATTATTTACTAACTGACCCGGCGCACTTCGTAACGCCCCGTTCTCGGATTTTCAATACCCTTTTTTCGTGCAATTTTTTATATATTTTTTTCTTTCATAAGAACCTTCACCTGATAATAACATAAGAATAATATAAAAATTAATCGCTGAATGTGTTTCTAAGCGCAAATCTCGAGAACAGCTGAACCGATTTCGCTAATTCTTTTCAGACAACTAAACTGTTATTGTCAAGTGAAGGTGAAAAATGAAAGAGAAAATAAAAATGGGTATTGAAAATCCGAGAACGGGGCGTTACGAAGTGCGCTGGGTCAGTTATATTATATTTATAGTGGTTATAATACAACATATTATAATTTAATCCTTTTGTTTAATGAAAATTGGGATGTTGGTATCGTTGCGTCATTAAAAAAGTTGTTATATAAATTATTGTTTTAGATTAGTGTAAATTAGAATAGAATAGAATAGAATGTTTTTTATTGCTAGAAACTGTGTAACAAAAGGTGGTTACATATAATTTACATAAGTTTCAACAGTTACCCATACCGTGTATGCAATATAAAAGTTAAATCAATTAGTTTAATTAAAATTATTAGTACCAAAATATTCATTTAGGTTGTAGAAAACATACACACTTAAATCTTAGTCACACAATGAGGGCTATCGCGTATGATTTCGCCACCAGGGGCGCTTGTGTAGCGTGAGTTCCCCGAAATGTCAAATGATGGTCAAATGTGACTGTTTGTGGGTTGGCTACGCGGGTTTATTTATATTTATTCGCAACAGTAATTTAATTAGCAAAACATTAGATTAATTATGGCAAATATGAGTTAAAATACTGCTATAAGACAGTTTTATCTTTCGGAAATTTGTGTCCGCCTTTTTTTGCGAGCAAAACGGGCCTGCGCAACACTGTGGCATGGCCAATACGTTTATTCTACGGTTCTATTGTATTAAATAAGATTTAAATGTAAATTTTTGTTTTGGCGTCCATAATAACAAACTTTGACATCCGTACTTTAGGACCTCACTCTTTAGTGGCGCCACCTGGTTAGACAAAAAACGATAGTCCTCATTATCCTATTTTCTTAAGCTCTTATGTTTACAAACGTATTTAAGTATGTCTATCCGTTCACCTAGTATCCATAGCACAAGCACAAGCTTAGTTTGGAGCTAGGGAATTGGTGTGCCAGTCTGAAGAATTTATTTATTTATTTATTATTTATTTAAGTTCTCAATATATTTTGTAACTTCATGGGAAAGAGCAAGTCATCCCCAACACAAGTTCTGCGTTACTTACTGGGGAGACTTAACACGTGTAACTGATTTTTATATTGAGCAATAAAAACTATTTTTATTTTTATTTATTTATTTATTTAGAAAACGTTTACTGTCAACCATTTCTTAAGCTCAATTTTAAATTTAGGTAAATTTTATAATTTTATATAAGATGGTAATTTATTAAATATTTTGGTACCTATGTAATGAGTACTTTTACAGTAGACAGTATACAGTATTAAGCAGTTACATGATGTAGTTATCATTATTTTGTGATTTAAAACATTTTATCACATATCTTCATTAATACTGATGATCTAAATATATTAATTATACCTACTTTGTGTAATTGGTGTGTAGATTCCCGATTTTTATTGTAATAGATATGTTTCATGACGTTAGTACCATTATATCATCAATATGATTTATTCTATCTAATACTCGAAAATTTACTAAGCTATCGCGCATAAAATTTCTAGAGAAATGCGTTTTGAAGTCACTATAGCATTTAAATTTAACAAGCTCGATGACTCGTTCGGTAGTGACCCTGCCCCATGCGCCAAGAGTTGTGGGTTCGACCCCCATCCAGGACAAACATTCGTGCGATGAATACTTGTGTTTGTTCCGTGTCTGGGTGTTAATATCCAATATTTAAGTATATATTTGTAACACCATTGTTGTTTCTGATATCCGTAACACAAGTGCTTAAGCTACTAACCTCGGAGTCAGATCAATGTATGTGATGTAGTTTGATATATAAAAAAAAAAATATATATTAATGCTATAGTTACATTACGTGGAATTAAATCCAATGTAAATTAGTCTTTTTTGCTTTGCTGTAAAGAAAAAATACATCATCATCTTCCTAGCGTTGTGTCCCGTGCTTAGACGGGGTCCGCTTAGACCATGATCCAGGATTTAGCGAGTCTGGTAATTAAATTAAAGCGACTGCCGATCACACCTTCGTAACCCTAAGATAGGGGAACCAGACAATTTTTGCATCATGTAGAGTAAAAATACATACTCAATATTTTTATCCCCATTGAATCTTGTGTAATAAAAATCCCTCTTTTTCAGACAAGCAATCCTAGCGGGAGCAAAAGAAAAGAGGGCGGCCCTCGCCCGCGAGAGGGCCGAGCTGATGGCCCGCGACAACAGCGAGCAAGAGGTCCGGAGGGACATACTGCAGAAGACCTGCGACCTGTTTCATAGTGAGTTTGGTTAAACAACATTCAAAACTCAACTCAAACTCAAAACATCTTCATTAACGTAGGCCTCAAAATTGCACTTATAAATCGTCATGTAATACAATAATAAAACAATTTGAATCTACCACCGGTTCGGAATGTCGCATTTACCGAGAAGAAACCGGCAAGAAACTCAGTAGTTACTCTATTTAATGCCAGATTAAATATGAAAATTTAAATGTACAGATTATATTAATATTTATACCAAGTCATAATAATGTCCTTCTAACCGATATCGGTCACGGTGGCCAATCTCAAAGACGATTAGCCAACTGCGCAGGAGATATTATAGTGCACAAGTGTGTGCGCAAACACAGGTGCACTCTCTGTTCCTTCACTCTCATAGTCCGGTGAGATGGCAATTCGACATGACCGGAGAGACCGGCAGGACCAACGGCTTAATGTGCTTTCCGAGGCACAGGGGTGATTAAACCGCCAACTTCCTGACTCCGGGCTGTTACTGAGTAATTTTGATATTGAAATACCCAGCCACATATTTCTGGCCCGACTCGGGATTTGAACCCGGGACCCCTTGGTCCTTAGGCGGCGCATGCTACCACTAGACCAGCTATACTCAATGTGTGTTCCGCGGAACCCTGGTTCCGTGAAGCCTTTCTGGGGGTTCCACGAAAATTGGTACTGATCATAAATATCTAAATATCATAACTCCTGGGGGAAAATCCGTTAAACGTCGATTATTACCCCGTAGGGCGTCAAAGATCGTCTAGGGTCCCGTCAAATACTCCGCTTCCTAAATGGGGTGCCATAGCATAAAAAGTTTGAGAAGCACTGCACTAGACCAACGAGGCAGTCAAAATACCAAGTCAACAGTTAGTATAAACGAAACCTGAATACTCTTTGTACAGAATCATTAATTATTGACTGGCTCGATGGCGCATTCGGTAGTGACCCTGCCCCATGCACCAAGAGTTGTGGGTTCGATCCCCACCCAGGAAAAGCATTCGTGTGATGAATACTTGTGTTTGTTCTGTGACTGGGTATTAATATCCAATATTCAAGTAGGTATATATTTGTAATACCACTGTTGATTCTGATATCCGTAACACAAGTGCTTAAGCTACTTACTTCGGAGTCAGATCAATGTATGTCATGTAGTCTGTTATTAATATTTACAAACCATGCGCGTACGAATCGATCGTCACAGTGTACGAGTCGTATATTCGCGCGAAAAAAATTAGGCAACATAAAATCGTAACTTTTAAGATACTATAAATAATAATAATAAATTCTTCAGACTGACACACCAATTCCCTAGTCCCAAACTAAGCTTATAAGCTTGTGCTATGGATACTAGGTGAACGGATAGACATACTTAAATACGTTTATAAACATCCATGACTCGAGTACAAATATCCATGTTCATCACACGAAATATTTGCCCCTAGCAGGATTCGAACCCGCGACCCTTGGTTTCGTGGCCAGGGTCTCTGACCACTCGACCAACGGGCCAGGCCAGTAGATACTATTTTAATTGTTTATATTGATTATTGATTATAAACGTATCGGTACAAACCCCTAAACCGTGTCCTCACCCCCTGCATTAAAAACATATTTTTCCAGAATTCGAGATTCAGAAAATGAACTTCGAAAACAAGAAACAAATGGATGCAGAGGTAATTAATTATTCATTTAATATATAAAATTCTCATAAAACTCATATTCAACTCCGAAACGGCTGAACCGATTTTGATAAAATTTTGTTGTACTTATCGGGCAAGTCTGAGAATCGGCCAACATCTATTTTTCATACCCCTAAATGTTAAGGGTCCACCCCAAAGCTATAACTTGTGAACAGCTGGACCGATTTCACTAATTCTTTTTTAGTTGTGTTTGTTATTGTCGAGTGATGGTTCTTATGAAAGAAAAAATAAAAAAAGTTGCGCGGTAAATTAAAAAAAATGGGTATTGAAAATCCGAGAACGGGGCGTTACGAAGTGCGCCGGGTCAGCTAGTAACCCAATAATCCTGTGTAAAATTATATTATACAGCAGCGCCCCGCGGTTTCACCCGCGTAGTTCCCGTTCCCGTGGGAATACGGGGATTAAATAAAGCCTATGTTACTCGCTGATAAAGTAGCTTTCCATTAGTGGAAGAATTAATCAAATCGGTCAAGTAGTTTCGGAGCCTATTCGATACAAACAAACAATCAAATCTTTCTTCTTTATAATATTAGTATAAGACTGGCCCGTTGGTCGAGTGGTCAGAGACCCTGGCCACAAACCCAAGGGTCGCGGGTTCGAATCCCTCTAGGGGCAAATATTTCGTGTGATGAACATGGATATTTGTACTCGAGTCATGGATGTTTATAAACGTATTTAAGTATGTCTATCCGTTCACCTAGTTAGTATCTATAGCACAAGCTTATAAGCTTAGTTTGGGACTAGGGAATTGGTGTGTCAGTCTGGAGAATTTAGTTATTTTTATTTTATTTATTCATGTGATGTTTTACGTACATATGGAAAGAATAGGAGACAAAAGATTGACTAAGCAGATACAATGCGCAATTGGGATGTTGACACCATTTATATTTAATTTTAAAATATCAATTCTGAAAAAGAAAGTATCATAATGCTGTTAAGGCTTATTGATTTTGTATCATATTGAGTCTAAGATATTTAATTTTACAAAAACTGCTCAATATTAAGTCAGTTGACTATACAAACTTGTGACGTCACACGTTGACAAGCCCATACAAAATCTATGAAGTAATTTCATTTTGACAGCTCTTAAAAAGTGTCTCAATTGGCTAGCCAGTCAACATCCCTATTGGAAGGACTCAGGTATCACGGAAGGTCTCATCTCATACCATGACCAAATTGACATTGTGCTAACAGAAGGTGATGTTAGGAGCCATAAGAACCGTAGAGTGTGTTTGAAAAGAGTTATGAATGTCATAGAAGCGAGTGAGGTGTGTGAGGACCGCGCCTTATGGCGGTCGGTTCTCTTTGCCTACCCTGCTAGGTAAACAGCATGAAGGTAGTTGGTTAGTGTAGTATATTGTAAACTAGCTTCTGCCCGCTGCTTTGCGCGTGTGGTACATCTATAAAACATAGCCTATATGTTATTCGGGTGTATGAGCTATATTATTGTAAAGTTTCATTAAAATCCATTCAGTTGTTTTTGCGTGAAAGAGTAACAAACATCCATACATCCTCACAAACATTCGCGTTTCTATTTCAAAGTCAAAGTCAAAATACTCTTTATTTATATAGGTTTGAAACAAATAAGTTGCTTCTACCGAGAAGAAACCGGCAAGAAACTCGGTATTATTAGAAGGATTACATTTTCATTATAAATTTAATGTTTTACGTCATCATCATAATCATATCATCACGCCCGTAATCCCCGAAGGGGTAGGCAGAGTCAAAGGGGCAGCAGTCCCCTTTAACCACATTCAGCCAAAAATAAAACTGGGCTGGGTAAGATGGGAAATTGTGAAAAAGTAGTGACAAGTGGCTCGTCGCCTACACAATCACATACCCAAAACCCCATATACCATTAGTCGCCTTTTACGACATGCTAGGCAAGAAATTCAAATTTGGCAAATTCTTTAATAGTCCCAGACCAACATGGGAAAAATGACAATGTTGTTTGTGAAAATGCGATGTTGTATTGTATAATTTACGACTGGGTAAATGGCGCATTCGGCAGTGACCCTGCCTCATGCGCCAAGAGTTGTGGGTTCAATTCCCACCCAAGCCAAACATTCGTATGATGAATACTTGTGTTTGTTCTGTGTCCGGGTGTTGATATCAAATATTCAAGTATTTATTTGTTATACCACTGTTGATTCTGATATTCGTAACACAAGTGCTTAAGCTACTTACCTCGGAGTCAGATCAATGTATGTGATGTAGTCTGATATTTATTTATTTATTTATTACCAGCGGTGTCACCCGCGTTTATGGTTAATATTATAAAGACTATTTCCGTCATACATGATTTCTATGTAACTTTAACCATTAAGGCTGCACACGCGACGGAAGCTTAAAAAATTGAGTAAATTCTCCCGTTTTCCCAACATTTCCCTTCACTTCTCTGCTCCTATTGATTATAGCGTGATGAAAAGTATACTATAACCTGCCCAGGAGTATGAAGAATAATTGTATCAAGCTTCGTTAAAATCCGTCGAGTAGTTTTTGTTTCTATAAGGAACATACAGACAGACAGACAGACAGACAGACAGACAGACAGACAAAAATTTTACTGATTGCATTTTTGGCATCAGTATCGATCACTAATCACTCCCTGATAGTTATTTTGAAAATATATTTCATGTACAGAATTGACCTCTCTACAGATTTATTATAAGTATAGATAATTGCATCATGATCATAAATGTTGTATTTTACATATAAGTGAATCTTCAACACCTCGATCCTCAATTCCAGTGGGCGCAGTACCTCCGGTGCGACGGGCTGCCCGACCCGCGCGTGGTGACACAGATGAACACGTACCTGCACATCTGGCAGAAGCAGCCGGAGACTGACCCTGATGAGCTGGAGAGGAGGTGCATTGAGGCGTTACCGGTGAGGATGAAGAGATAAAGATCGCAATAAATATGTAGATAGAGATAGAAATAAAGCTAGAGTTAGGCATAGAAGTAGATGTTGAGACACATCTGGCAGAAACAGCCGGAGACTGACCCTGATGAGCTGGAGAGGAGGTGCATTGAGGCGTTACCGGTGAGGACGAAGAGATAAAGATCGCAATAAATATGTAGATAGAGATAGAAATAAAGCTAGAGTTAGGCATAGAAGTAGATGTTGAGACACATCTGGCAGAAACAGCCGGAGACTGACCCTGATGAGCTGGAGAGGAGGTGCATTGAGGCGTTACCGGTGAGGATGAAGAGATAAAGATCTCAATAAATATGTAGATAGAGATAGAGAGGCTACTGGTAAGGATAGAGAGAGATATAGAGAGAGAGAAAGAGATAGATAGATATAGAGAGAGACAGAGAGATAGAGATAGAGATAGAGAGATAGATAGAGAAAAAGAGAGAGATAGAGAGATCATTTCTCTCCCCCGCGATGAACCGTAAAGCGGCTGCGCGCATGCGTGTATTTGAGATATGGTGCCAAATCAAAAGTAGTAGATAAAAGAAACCTAATGTAATTAGCATTTAAATAGAAAAAGAGCGAACTATGAAGAACTGTCATATTGACAGATAGTGAGGTGACACATAGGAAAGTAGAGAAGGCGACAATTTTATACTTATCTACGACATGATGACAATACTCTTAATATGTGTTTTGCGATTATTTTGGTCTAGCTTCTGCCCGCGGCTTCGCTCGCGTGGTACATCGATGAAACATAGCCTATGTATAATTCGGGTGTATATATATAAGGTATATAATTCTAAAGTTTCATTAAAATCCATTCAGTAGTTTTTGCGTGAAAGAGTAACAAACATCCATCCATACATACAAACTTTCGCATTTATAATATTAGTAGGATTTCTAAACATGCTTTTTTTAACAGATGCTGGAAATGTTGGAGGAGTTCGTCGCCAACTCTAGACAGTACACAGCTCTGCAAGCGCAAAGTTATAATGAAGTAAGTTAACAATATAACTTAAAGTAAAAAAAAATTGCAATGACGGTAAAAGGATATTGATAAAAGAAATAAATTAAGATTTTGCGAAAGTAGTACCAGCGGAAGATATATAGAGCGATGGTAGCTCAATGGTAAGGACACGCGCCTCTTAACCGAGGAGTGCGGGTTCAAACCGGGGCACGTACCTCTGGATTTTTCAAATCTATGTACGTATTTATACCACTAGCTCGACGGTGACGGAAAACATCGTGATGAAACCTGCAAATTCAAACAACTTTAGATTTGTAACCAAGATCCAAAAATTGTCTGGTTCCTCTATCTTAGGGTTACGAAGGTCAGATCGGCAGTAGCTTCAATGTAATTACCAGGCTCGCTAAATCCTGGATCATGGTCTAAGCAGACTCCGTCTAAGCACAGGACATAACGCTAGGAAGATGATGAGTAGTAGCGAAAGATATAAACCAAGATTCTAACAGAAGGTAGGATGTAATTTTGCCTACTTTCACGGGAAAACGCATTTTGTAATCGTAACTAATTAACTAACACCCCCCCCCTATCGGGGTAAGCAGTGTACCGACCGCCATATGACACAGTCCATAGACACCTCACTCGCTTCTTTAACATTTATAACACTAACGTTTAACCCACGGACTAGTAAAAAAAGAAGGACGCTGCAACACTATAGCGTGAGGCCACTTTTATGCTTATGTAAGTAAGATAATTACGGATATCTGTCAGTGGGAGCACTTATTATGTCAATGTGTGACGTAAGTTGCGTGTCAAGGTGTAGCACTTGAGGAGCTTCAATGTCTAGTTTGTGGCGCGGAGTCCTTCTTTTTTACTAGTCCGTGGTTTAACATTAACGTTTTCATACACGCTCTACGCCTATATCAAACATTCCTGACGTGGTTAGTTAGTTGGGCATGTGTTTTCCTCACTCAGCTCTCACTGGTCTCACTCTGGCCCGTTGGTCGAGTGGTCAGAGACCCTGGCCGCGACACCAAGGGTCACGGGATCGAATCCCATCTATATATCCCGAATGCCCACTAGGGGCAAATGTTTCGTGTGATGAATATGGACATTTGTTTTCGAGTCATGGATGTATATAAAACGTATTTAAGTATCTCTATCCGTTCACCTAGTTCATAGCACGAGCTTATAAGCTTAGTTTGGGACTAGGGAATTGGTGTGTCTGTCTGGAGAATTAATTTATTTATTGTACCATCATTGTATCAATCATCAAATTAATCATTGTTACCACTAAAGTAATCAATCATCAAATCACTTAGCTCCGTCCAGAAGATAATTAGGGTTTTAGGTCGTTTGAGTGTACCCTCCATCCAAGGGTTGCCGATTAACCATGCCCTTGTCTCATCCAGTGACGTAACGCAACTCTTTTTCCAGGTCCGCCTAGCTCTCAGGGAGCAGCTGTCCACAGCGATCCAGTTCGCCTCATACACGCTCCTCCGGGACCTGGAGAAACATCTCAAGTTCCAGTCCATCAAGCTGGCGATTTACGAGAGAGAGTTCAAAGGTCTGCGGCTGAACCTGTGGGTGGCTGTGAAGATGCCCACGAGGAAGCCGAAGCCGTTGGAGCCTGATCCGTGAGAGAAATGTTTAATTTATTTATTATAATAAATAAATAAATATTCGACGACATCACATACATTGATCTGACTCCGAGGTAAGTAGCTTAAGCACTTATGATACGGATATCAGAATCAACAGTGGTATTACAAATATATATTTAAATATTGGAAATTAACACACAGACACAGAACAAACACAAGTATTCATCACACGAATGTTTGTCCTGGGTGGGGATCGAACCCACAACTCTTGGCGCATGGGGCAGGGTCACTACCGAATCCGCCATCGAGCCAGTCAATACATACATACATAATATCACGCAACAATCCCCGAAGGAGTAGGCAGAGTCAAAGGGGCAGCTGGCACTTGTATCCAATTTAAAAAAAAAAACTAGGTTTGATAGCTTACTGTGAAAAACAAGTGAGGTCGAAGGTCGACGCCTACACAATTGGGATGTTGACATCATTTATATTTAATTTTTAAATATCAATTCTGAAAAGAAAGTATCGTAGTATGCTGTTAAGCCTTATTGGTTTTGTATCATATTGAGTCTAAGATTTTTAATTTCACAAAAACTGCTTAATATAAGTCAGTTGACTATACAAACTAGTGACGTCACACGTTGACAAGCCCATACAAAATCTATGAAGTGATTTCGTTTTGACAGCTCTTAAAAAGTGTCTTAATTGACTAGCCAGTCAACATCCATATTACATAAAAAAATGCCATTTTTCAAATCTATATACGTTAATTAACACCAGTTCGGCGGTGAGGGAAAACATCCTTATTAAACCTGCACATTTAAATTAAACAACAACGGATGTGTAACCATGATCCAAAATAGTTTGATTCCCACAGCTAAGGTTTACGAAAGTTAGATTGGTAGTCGCTTCAATGTAACTACCATTATCATTCCATTAATAAATGAATATCCTTTACCATTTACCCCAATTTCAGGGAGCCGGTAGAACTCTCTTTCCCCGCCATGAAGGTGGGCGTCAAGCTGCCCAAGATCATCGATGGTACTTGCGTGTGCGTGCGCGCAGCTCGCTCCATGATTGACCTGCTGAGCGAGAGTTCTAGAACCTTCCATTTAGCGGCAGATATGCCCAATAGATACGTAGGTAAGTAGGCAATCGTGGCCAGGGAGCGGCTGTCGCCAGGGGGCTAAAGTGATCGGGGGGGAAACGTCGCTCAGGAGACCAACAATAGCTGGGGGTGACTGTAGCCCGGGGGATTAGTAGTCAAAAGAAGATTGTGGTAATGAAAGGACAGCATTTAATGGATAATAAATAATAATAATAAATTCTCAAGACTGACACACCAATTCCCTAGTCCCAAACTAAGCTTATGCTTGTACTATGGATACTAGGTGAACGGATAGACATACTTAAATACGTTTATAAACATCCATGACTCGAGTACATATGCCCATGTTCATCACACGAAACATTTGCCCCTAGCGGGATTCGAACCCGCGACCCTCGGTTTCGTGGCCAGGGTCTCTGACCAATCGACCAACGGGCCTGTCGAAACTGGAAGGATGTAGGAGCCGCGGAAGGCCCAGGCTCACCTACCACGACCAGATTGGTCGTGTATTAACAGAAAGTGATTTTAGGAGTCATTAAAACCGTAGAGCTTGTATGAAAAGGATCATGAATGTTGAAGAGGCGAGTGAGGTGTGTAAGGATAGTGCCGTATGGCGTTCGGTTCTCTCTGCCTACCCGCTAGTGAAGTGGCGTGAAGTTTAGTTAGTTAGTTAGTATCTTTCAGACCTGTTCATCTTCAACGTTAAGGAACACGTTGAGACATACAAACTGAAGAAGGAGTACGACGACATTCGCAACAAGTTCTACAGGGAGATCAGAGAGAAAGTGAGAGAGCTGGAAAACTTCTTGAAGGCCAATCCGTAAGTAATATTTACTACCACTGTATTATATAGGCGTCGGTGCAAATACAAGTGGATTGTTCACGTAATCTAATAGCTCAGCGTTTCTCAAAGAGGGGTACGCGAACCCCTAAGGGGTCGGTACATTACATACATTGATCTGACTCCGAGATAAGTAGCTTAAGCACTACGGATATCAGAATTACAAATATATACTTAAATAATATAATTCGGTTTTCTCTGCCTACCCCGCTAAGGAAGTGGCGTCAAGTTTAGTTAGTTAGTTAGTAAGTTATACTTAAATATTGGATATTAATACCCAGACACGAGCGGTGGTAGCTCAATGGTAAGGACACGCGCCTCTTAACCAAGGAGTGCTGGTTCAAACCCGGGCCGTACCTACCTCTGGATTTTTAAAATCTATGTACGTATTTATACCACTAGCTCGACGGTGAGGGAAAACATCGTGATGAAACCTGCAAATTCAAATAACTTTGGATTTGTAACAATGATCCAAAAATTGTCTGGTTCCCCTATCTTAGGGTTACGAAGGTCAGATAGGCAGTCGCTTCAATGTAATTACCAGACTCGCTAAATCCTGGATCATGGTCTAAGCGGACCCCGTCTAAACACGGGACATAACACTAGGAAGAAGATGATGATTAATACCCAGACACAGAACAAACACAAGTATTCCACACAATTGTGTGTCCTGGGTGGGGATCGACTAACTCTTGGCGCATGGGGCAGGGTCACTACCGAATGCGCCATCCAGTCAAGAAGTATATAGAACATAGATGTTGGTCTGGGATTCAAAAATAATGCACGAACTGTGTTCCTTGCCTAAGGCGACTAATGGTGAATCGGTGTTGGTTATCTGATTAGCCAATCAGTGTATAATATTGGAATAAAACCATTTTTTATCTCATTTTAAAGGTACACAAAGAACGAGAAAGAAAAAGAAGATTTGGACAACCTCAACATGGCTGAACCACCTCCTCTACCTGATCCTAGGACCCATATTGCATTACAGAATGGTGAGTTTAGAAATGT
Organism: Glyphodes perspectalis; assembly: GCA_951394215.1. Lineage (NCBI taxonomy): Eukaryota > Metazoa > Arthropoda > Insecta > Lepidoptera > Crambidae > Glyphodes > Glyphodes perspectalis. Next base: position 2,322,750 of record OX596230.1, on the reverse strand, counting down.
TGACCAAAACAATGCATACAAACCTTCACTCCTGCAATCCCCGTAGGCTTAGGCATACGCTCCTTGGACTACATTCAGCCAAAAATTTATTTAAGTTGGGTTAAATGGAAAACATTTAAAACATTACTAATAAACTGAAAAATATTGGACACTTATTATACATACATACATAACATCACGTCCATCATCCTCGAAGGGGTAGACAGAGCCAAAGGGACAGCAGGCCTCTTTAACCACATTCAGCCAAAAATAAAACTGGGCTGGGTAAGATGGAAAATTGTGAAAAAGTAGTGACAAGTGGCTAGCTTGTCGCCTACGCCCAAAACCCTATATACCTATTTACGACATGCTAGGCAAGAAACACAGCTGTTGGCACATTATTTTTAACTCCCAGACCAACATGGGACACGCTTATTTTACAATACCTGCACTGTATTTTTTTTCTTTATTTTCAGAATTGGCTTTCCAAAAATATCTGAAAACTTGTTCAACGCGTACAAGAGCTGGGGAAATCAATTTGCGAAAATATAGGTTGGTACAGCTATACTCAATGTGTGTTCCGCGGAACCCTGGGGTTCCGTGAAGCCTTTCTGGGGGTTCCACGAAAATTGGTACTGATCATAAATATCCTATTTTTATACTCCTGGGGGAAAATCCGTTAAAAGTCGATTATTACACCCCCCCTCCCCCCGCACTGCCGCCCGCGCTGTTCTAGGGTCCCATCAAATACTCCGCTTCCTTAAAGGGTTCCATAGCATAAAAAGTTTGAGAAGCACTGGGTTAGTAACACAGAATAGTAAAAAAAGAAGGACTCCACGCTGTCATACAATAGGGTGAAGCCAAGTTTATGAATGTATGAGTGAGACAATTATGGATACCAGATATCGGATATCTGGTAGAATGATCCAAAAAAAATTGTCTGGTTCCCCTATCTTAGGATTACGAAGGTCAGTTCAGTCAGCGCGGCCGGGGGCAAACTGGAATAACAATTTTTTCAATGTGGGGGCATACCGGCCGGGGGCAACCCGGAATGGGGGCATAACGGCCGGATCCGCCAATTTGCCTTCGGCATGTTTCAAAACAGCGAGCGTTTTTAAACGGACGACGCTGTTTGTAAAATGCGGAATCATACAAATTGTCTACGACATATATATATATATATATACATATATTGTTTGAAATTATGTGGCTTGTCTAAAATTATGGTTTACGCTTTCAGAATTTGTGGGGGTGTGCTGAACTTGGACTTACTGACGACGCCGCCTCAGCCGAAGAAGATGACTGGGTCCATAGTGCTCACTACTCGTAAGTCTATCATATACTATCATCAAATATCATATCTAGAATATTCACTTCTCAATTGCACCGACGTGACCGGAGGTCAGCCGCAGGACCAACGGCTTAACGTGCTTTCCGAGGCACGGGGGTGATTAAACCGCCAACTTCTGTACCCGAGCTTGTACTGAGAAATTACAATATTGAAATATACAGTCAAAAATACAGCCGAAAACTTCTACATTCATAAAAATTAAATTTTTTGCCAAAAATTTAATTTTTGTGAATGTAGAAGAAGCGAAAGGTGTGAGTCAGGATCGTAGCAAATGGAAGTACGTGATCTCCGCCAACCCCTATCGGAAAAAGGCGTGACATTATGTATGTATGTTTGTATAAAAATAATTTTTTTCCAGTTCAGAATTAAAGGTTAACAAAGAATGAACTGTAAAATAATTAATGTACCATTAGTCGCCTTTTACGACATACTAGGCAAGAAACACAGTTGGCACATTATTTTTAAGTTCCAGACTAACATGGGATAAAATAATTAAACGCAGTATGTATGTAAAAACATTACTTTATTACACAAAGGACTGATTTATTCTAACATTCAGATATAAATTAACAGACCAACAAATTGCACAATACTGATATGATTTTGAAAATATCATCACCTGTTTCGTACCGAATGACGTTATAAACACGGACTAGTAAAAAAAGAAGGACTCCGCGCCACTAACTGGACATTGAAGCTCCTCAGGTGCTCCACCTTGACACGCAACTTACGTCACACATTGAAATAATAAGTGCTCCAAATGACAAATATCCGATATCTGGTATCCTTAAGCATCTCACTCACACATGCATAAACGTGGCTTCACGCTATTGTATAATAGCGTGGAGTCTTTCTTACAAAATATATCTGGTTGGTATAAATTATATCTGGTTATAAAATAGATGATATTCTTACTTTATCGATCTGTTAAGTTCTATCTGACTATAGCAAATTGGGATGTTGACTGGCTAGTCAATTGAGATACTTTTTAAGAGCTGTCATAACGAAATCACTTCATAGATTTTGTATGGGCTTGTCAACGTGTGACGTCACTAGTTTGTATAGTCAACTGACTTAATATTAAGCAGTTTTTGTAAAATTAAAACTCTTAGACTCAATATGATATACAAAATCAATAAGCTTTAACAGCATACTACGATACTTTCTTTTTCAGAATTGATATTTCAAAATAAAATATAAATGGTGTCAACATCCCAATTCAGTTAATAGTCAAATACTATATTACAACTTAAGGTTTCTTAAAAATATACACAAAATGTATCTACACGCGACATGATGTGGTACCATGCTAAAGAAAAAGGTTTGTCGGTCTGTCTATCTGTTTATGTGTCGACTAGGGATTGTTGATTGTTTGCTAGTGTATCTCGTTGATACCACGCCAGTGTAACATTATCACTATCACACCCACAGGCCAGAAAAAACTAGTAGAACGGGCATGTCACAAAATTAGTATGAGAACTGATGAAGCCAAACTAACACATACACCACTAATTACATACTACAACACAGATATAAGCAATGAGCAGGATTATCCGTTCTTATTTTAGTCAAAAACAGTATCTTATTAATCCTACATCAGAAAACATACCCTAAATCTTTTGAAAAACGGTTTAATTTACTCTAGTTACCTCTAAAAAAGTAGTACGACCTTACGTAAACTAAGTTCAAATGTTGAGAATTTTTTTCTTATCGTCAATAGATGGCGTTGTATTTTTATTGGAGCAGTTATATCCCTTACACTCGTAGGAATAAGGTGTACATTTAGACACAAGCAGTTTACGCGTATTGTTGCGCTACAACGCAGTATTGTGGCTTTACTGCCACGCTCACTTGGCAATTCCACTTAATATTTTTTCCGTCATCACACCAGTGTATAACGGCGCTATCATGTCAGTGTAACTTCATGACTATCACTGATAGTCATGAAGTTACATTGGTGTGATAGTCTATCACACCAATGCGTCTCGTTGCTATCACGCCAGTGTAACATTTTCAGGTTTCTGCTTTTGCGTGACCACACTCTTCTTAAGACGCTTCCAGAACAGATGCTGTTCTGATTTCTTCTTCGGCCAGACGATGTAAGTCTTGGTCAGCATCAGGTAATGAAGGGTGTTAGGCCGGAGACGCCGAGGAATGTCTTCTAGGAGGATGAGGATAAGGTCCTCCCGGCGAGTCTCTAGAAGTCTGTAAAATTAATAGGTCGAGTCAAAGAAAGAGAACGATGTTAGCGTGAAAAATAATTTGTCATTTATTCTTATACTCGCTTCTGCCCGGGGCTTTGCTCGCGTGGTACATCCATGAAACATAGCTTACGTGTTACTCTAATGTATAAGCTATACTACTGTAAAGTTTCATTAAAATCCATGCAAAACTTTTTGCGTGAAAGAGTGACATCCACACATCCACACCAACTTTCGCGTACCAAATAAAAAATCTTTGAAGCCTTTATACCTGTGCTGAGCCAAATGCAGCTCAAATTGGCACCACTGGCTCAGCAGGAACTGCTGCGAGATGACCAGCATGATGGCCTTAGAGCGGTCCATGCAGGACACTATGTTCTCCAGGATCGAAAGGCCCACCTGGAATGAAATATAAATAAATCAATTAATTCTCTAATCTCAATCAAGAAGTTAGTGTGTCAACTTCTTAATTCCTAGTTCCTAACTAAGTATATTTATATGCTAGTGCTATGGATAATGTCCTTCTAACCGATATCGGTCACGATGGCCAATCTCAACGAGGATTAGCCAACGCAGGAGATATTATAGTGCACAAGCGTGTGCGCTAACACAGGTGCACTCTCTGCTCCTTCACTCTCATAGTTCGGTGAGACGGCACCGACATGACCGGAGAGAGGTCATGCGCAGGACCAACGGCTTAGCGTGCTTTCCGAGGCACGGGGGTATACCGCCAATTTCCTGACTTCGGGCTGTTACTGAGTAATTTCAATATTGAAATAACCAGCCACAAATTTTTGGCCCGACCCGAGATCTGAACCCGGGACCTGTTGGTCCTCAGGCGGCGCATGCTACCACTAGACCAACTAGTCAGTGTTATGGATACTAGGTAACGGATAGACATACATAAAACGTTATACGAACATTAATGATTCGAGTGCAAATTCCTATCTTCATGATACGAAACATTTGCCTCTAACCAGATTCAAACCTGCGTCCCTAGGTTTCATGGCCAGGATCTCAGACCTCTCGACCGACACTTATCTATTATGTAATATACAAGCCCGTCATAGATATATAATAGCATCATCCTCTTCCCCTTCTCCCAGTTCATCTGGGGTCGGCGCAGCATGTCTTCTTCTTCGATACGTCCCGGTCAGCCGTCATCAAGCTATCCACTCCCATTTTACTTATATCATCTTTCACACAATCCATCCATCTCTTATTTGGCCTTCCTCTTCCTCTCCATTCACTAACATTCAAACTCATCACTCTCTTTGTGACATGTCCTTCTTCTCTTCTCATCACATGCCCATACCAAGATAAACGGTAATAGAATATCGGTAACGGTAATATAATTAATGAAAAATATATTTATTAATATAATTTATATATGAATGTTTAATGTCAATATAATTTGTATTTATTGATTATGACGTAATTTAATGACGAATTTTCGATGTCGAAGAAGTCCGCCTTGAAAAGGACGGGGTAGTGCATCTGCAGACCCACCCTTACTTAATTAAACAGACAACAATATCCCACCGCCACTACAGCAGTAAAGCCTACTTCACCTGGAAGTCCCGCTCGTGCAGACACAGGCTGACCCTGCAATCAGTCTCCAGGTGTGTGAGTAGCTGGTCCAGCACCCAGGCGCGGTCATCGTTGCAGTACGACACGAACACGTCGTACGTGAAGTTCGTGTCGTCTGTAACCAAGTGAGAACCGGTTTGAAACCCGTTGCAAATGTCTGACATTGGTTGCAAATTATAATAGTCAAATAGTTGGTAAACTTATTAATATATGTATATAAATTACGAATCGCGTTGTTTGTCCGCGATGGACTCCGAAACTACTTAACCGATTTAAATCAAATTTGCACACCGTGTGCAGTTTGATCCAACTTGAAAGATAGGATAGCTTACATCTCAATTTAATTAACCCGATTAAGTGTCATTGATTGTTAGGCGGAACGAAGTTCGTCAGCTATTATTTGATAACAGTAATCGAGTATAGATTTAAATTCAATATTTATCGCAAATAGTATTAAGTAATATAGTAATAATAGTATCATACATCTTATATTACTATTTGCGACAAATATTTACTAATAAAGCGATCGATAATATCCGATATTTTATTGCAAGGTATAATTATAGAGACTAAATAATCATTAATAATATTAGACATTAATTTTATTGCAAATTTTGAAACCGGGTGGAAAATATCTGATATTCGTTGCAGACATTATTATTCAGGAAAGTGCCAACTGTGTTCCTTGCCTAACATGTCGCAAAAGTCGACTAATAGTCATGTTTTGAGTGTGTGATTGTGTAGGCGACAAGCTAGCCATTTGCCACTACTTTTTCACAATTATCCATCTAACTGAGCCCAATTTTATTTTTAGCAGAATGTGTTTTAAGGGATTTACCGCCCCCTTGCCTCTATCTACCCCTTCGGGGATTACGGGCGTGATGTTATATTTATGGGTAGTATAGGTGAGAGGACGGAACACGCAGAGTTATTTTAGCCTTTATAAGAAAAAAATAATAATTAATCAGCCGCCTTTTATCAAGACAATATCTATTACAAGAAATCGAACGATAAATTAGTTCACAAAGTGTCTAGAACTTTATTATTTTTGGAGTTCTGTACTCAAAAGATGCCTATTTGTGTGAATCTCTGAGCCCGTCTGTTTTTATGGAAAAAAAATAAATTAACCAGCCTCCTTTTATTTTTTTATTTTTTTTTTTATTTGACCTATTGTGTCCTACTGCTGGGCAAAGGTCTCCCCCAATTCTTTCCACTTCTTTCTGTCCTGGGTCAGCTCTTCCCAGGTGGTGTGGAATTCAATTAACTCTTTGCGCCATCGAGTTGGTGGCCGGCCCCGACGCCTCCTCCCATTAGTCGGCTCCCAATTGGTGGAAATCTTTGCCCTTTTAAGTTTTTATTTACCAATACAATATCTATTACAAGAAATCGAACGATATATAAGTTCATTCACAAAGTGTCGAGAACTTTATTATTATTAGAGTTCTGTACTCAAAGGCAGTGGCTACCCAGAGGCAAGGCGGGGCAGTGCCCCGGGGCCCTAAGCTTGGGGGAGCCCTAAAACCAGAGGGGGGGGTAGCGGAACCAATGCTGCGTACGCCCATGGGCCCAGGGCCCTTTGTCACCTAGCTACGCCACTGGTCAAAGGGTGCTTATTAGTGTGAATCTCCTAAGCCCACCTGTCTGTCTGTGATCTCTCTGTGTCATAAACTATAACAGATACACAGTTGAAGTATTCACAGGTGTAATTTTATTGGTACTATAACAACAAATAATAAAAAAAAGTATCTATGGAATTACTTTATGGCTTCTTTTTTGGGGTCTATTTTCATGGTCGCAATATTGAATCCCTTTTTAAATAAATAAGAAAAATTTAATTGTATATTCAAATTATATGGTCATGGAAGTGATTTATTTTGCATATAAGCATATTCTGATTGAATAATGATACCACAGAGTAATACGTACAAAACTACGAACAAAAGGTGGTCACTGCCCATACTTAAAAAGTTACTGCTATAACTCGCGCAAGAACAGCGACAGTGGTGAGTGATTGGAACTAGAGCAAAGTTTAGTCTGTTTGTCAGTAATAATACAAGATGGCGCTACAAGCACGGGTTAGTGGATTCTTATTATTAATACGCCATCTGTGTAAAATGCATGGATTAAAAACAAAGATAATTTTGGTTTGTTTCTGAAGAAAATATTTTATATTCATGTTTTTCACCTAAATTTAAAAAAATATCTAATAAATGACAAAAATAACTTATTTTATGAAAAATACATTTTTTTAATGTGAAATAATAACGTCTTTATTCGATTTTATCTCTCAATCAGTCTAAATGATGCCTGTAGCGACATCTGTCTGTGTCAAGTCTATAGGAAATATAAAATGTATGTGACTGACCAGACATGAAGATACTGAACCATTCGTATGAATCCGACTTACACTTGGACAATTTTTATTATTTGTCCTATCTTTTTAACAAGTCGGTATCTAATAAATTATGATAAATTAAACAGATGGAAATAGACTTATGTGTCGATAAAAATATTATCTTGAATTTGATGAATAATAAATTGATGTTATAAAACAATTCTTGTGGTCGCTCAATGGTTGAATTGCGATCATAATTACATACATACAATACATACATAACATCACGCCCATAATCCCCGAAGGGGTAGGCAGAGTCAAAGGTGCCTCGGTGAATCGCGACGTGGTATCCCGGGACACTCAACGTAAAGGCGTGGTCTGCTACACCCCAGGGGTTTAGTTGGTATACTCCGCCCACCACCATCTTGGGCGGAGGGAGTCCGACACACCCCGCTGATTCCCCCCCGGTTTCAGCGGGACGGTGCATAAGGCATGGGTCAAAAACAAAAAGGGCAGCATGCCCCTTCAACCACATTCAGCCTAAATTAAAGCCGGGCTGGGCTTGGAGGAAAATAGAGAAAAAGCATACCCAAAATCCGATATACCATTAGTCGCCTTTTACGACATGCTAGGCAAGAACCACAGTTAGGATACCCCGATAAACATAGGACATAAAGCTATAATAGAGAAGAGAACTCACCAGTGATTACTTTGTTCTTGTTCACCATGCTCAGCAGTGCCGAATTCCTCATGATCACAAAAAAGTACTTCAAATTTCTTCTAAATATAAAAGCCAGTATCAGACATGGCAGAAGAACACACGGTATCACCAACAAAAACAGCAATTGCGTCTTTCCTTTCTTGAATTTTGACTCCATATCTCTATACATATCGGCCTCTCGACAGGTATTTACTTTCTCAAAAGGTATCTTAGTTCCATCACTGCCGACCTTCAAACAGGAATAGCCCTTCTGATCATAGTCAAATACTAAGAAGTTTCCATCGGCCACCGCTTCCCGTCTATGACACTTAACTATTGAGCACAGCCTGGATATGTTGTGTCTACTGCTTATTACAGCGTTGACAGTCAAGAATCCTCTGTGGAATAAAAAGCGAGTGTCGATTCTTCTGGGAATCGTCAGAGGATTGATAGGATTAGGCGTCAATCGTATTTCGTTTCTAGTCGCCGTTTCGATAAACTCTCTTGCTTGACAGTTACATACAACTGGATTATTGATTACACCCACGTAAGAAATATTTGTGAAATCGTCCACCATTTCTCTGGATAAAACATTGATCATGTTGTTCCTCAAATCTAGGTACTTTAGTGACGTCATGTGGCTGAAAATGGGTGAGAACCAGGCTGTGAAACGGTTGACGCGCAAGTCCAGGACTTGCAACTTCTTGAGAGACCTGGCCACAGATTCTGGTATATTGCCAATCTCGTTAGCAGCCACTTCAAGTATTTCCAATTCAGTGTAGCCTTTGAAGATTTCGAATCTGGTCAGGCCAATTTCGTTGGCGTACAGCACTTTTAAAGTGCCTTCCAAACCTTCTAAACTCTTCATTCGCATTAGGATACCATGATTCCCAGTTATATCTAGGACTTTCAGGGATGTCTTCATAAAGAATCTAGATTCTAGATTGAACAGACCTGTATGACATAGCGATACCCGTTCTAGGCTCTTGCCGAAATACCTGAAAGCACCATGGAATTGTCCGTTCAGTTTAGTGTTGGAGAAATCCAGAGATTTTAGGTTTTCCAATGGGGAGAATATGTCTTTGCTTTCTATTTTTATACTCTTGGCATTACCGGTCATGTCCATAGCAAAATTGTTGCTTAGATCCAAATGTAACAGATTTGTGAGACCAGCGAAAGCGTTAGTGGCTATGGTGCATATTGCATTGTTCCCGAGGTATAAGGCTTCGAGTTTCGGCATGTTTTCGAAGATCTTAGCGTCTAAGTTGCCAATCCCGCAGGATCGGAGGTCCAGCTCTTTCAGTTTTTCGAATTGGACCCTTTGGAACCCTGATGACCATATGGCTCTGACTGTAACAATATATTGAGGAATGTTACATTATACTGTACAGCAGTGTTGTTCAATCTGTAGGTCGCGAACCGTAGGGGATCGCGGAGCCGTACTCGGGGGGTCACTGGCAAAAGAAAAATCGAAAATTCTATACACTTTCAGTAAGAAACATTTTTCTGTGTATAGTCCAAGAGGGTCGTGAATTTTTTTTTACCTGTGAAGGGGTCGCGTATTTGAACAGATTGAAAAACACTCCTGTACTATGATAAATATAATGTATCGTATATTAATAAATGCAATTCGTTGAATCGGTCGCATTAATAATAGTATCGTCGTTAAATCCGTATTCACTTTTTAAATCTAGATATCAATATATATAAAAATCAATGCCACTTTTCGTTGTAATTTTATAACTAAAGTCAAATGTTTAGGTTTTGTTCGAACTATTTATAAGATTGTTTATGTGAAGTTTGCACATAATTGGTAGAGCGGTTCTTCATTTATCAAATTTTTTGTAACAAATGAATTCAATAAATGGCGGATCATTTTGTTATTGGGGATTTTGCTGTCAAATTTAAACTTTTTTTAATATTTTACTTTATACGTAGCGAAGCACGTACCGGACCGCTAGTATTTAAACAAATGAACTGCCTTTGAATCCTTAGCCCAGAAAAGTCCAAACGCAAATTGTCTGATGCACAGAAATGTTGTTCCTTTTGGATCCTATCTCCTATATCTGACTGTCCCGTTAGTCGAGTGGTCAGAGACCCTGGCCGCGAAACCAAGGGTCGCGGGTACGAATCCCGCTAGGGGCAAATGTTTCGTGTGATGAATACTTGTGTTTGTTCTGTGTTTGGGTGTTATTATCCAATATTTAAGTATATATTTGTAATACCACTGTTGATTCTGATATCCGTAACACAAGTGCTTAAGCTACATACTTCGGAGTTCAATCTCAATGTATGTGATGAAGTCAGATACTGGTTCGTCGCCGGAGAAGAAAAGATAGCATGACGATTTAGATGTCTACGTCCAAGATTGGCAGAAAGAAGTGGGGGAGGCTTTTGCCCAACAGTGGGACAGCACAGGATAAATAAAAAAAACATGATAAAAGTCAAACCCACCAGATCCTGGTCCGATAACCCCTATATTGACTTCCTTTGCATCTTCAGCCCTCAGCTCCACGTCGTACTGCTTGCCAGGCACGTTGATCTCCAAGAATTTGTTCCCGAAGAGAGACAGGTACTCCAGGGTCTGGGAGACTTTGCGGCCTTGGTAGTCTTCGAAAGTGTCGAACACCTGAGGATGAAGAGGAATTTGAGGATTTTTATTGCATACATACACATATAACATCACGCCCATAATCTCTGAAAGGGTTGGCAGAGTCAAAGCGGAAGCAAGCCTCTTTAACCACATTCACAGAAAAATAAAACTGGGCTGGGTTAGACGTGTGAAAAAGTAAATTGTGAAAAAGTAGTGACTAGTTGCTAGATCGTCGCCTACGCAATCACATACCCAGAACCTCATATACCATTAGTCGCCTTTTATGTCATGCTAAGCAAGAAACACAGTTGGCCCTTTTTTTTTAAGTCCCAGACCGACATGAGACGTTAGCTCTGCTGCTGCAGAAAATGCCGCTGGATTGCATTCCCTAACTGGTACTCACCGCGGGGACCCTGATGAGACGGCACCGCGCCAGGCTAAGGTACTTGACGGCGTAGAGCGGTCGTCGCAGTCCCATCAGCTCGGAGGAAGGGTTCGGCATGCTGGACAAGTCCATCGCCATGTTGAAGTCTGGAGAAGAAGAATGACAATTTGAGGGCTAGCTGACTTAAGACAGACGTTCTCCTTTATTAGCTGTGAATGTTTCATGTTAAAATTTTAAAATTCATGTTAAAACGGCTCGACCGTTTCAAAGTTACGTTCCATCAACGCTCTAACTGTCAAATGCGCGACTTGTCAAATTATCGACCTATCAAATGATCGACCTATCAAATTACGACCTGTCAAACGATCGACCTGTAAAACGATTGACCTGTCAAACGCGCGACCTTTTAAAAGCGCAAAATTTAAACCATAGTTTCCCAACGGGGGATGTGCCGCCCCTAGTGGAAGCTGGAGATTTTCGAGGGGGCGATAGTAATTTTCCTACTTTTTCTCTCCATTAGAACCTTCTATCTATTCTACCTACTTTTTTTTCAGGTTTTCTAACCTGAAAAAAAAGTAGGTATATGAAATAGGTAAAGTCGCTCTCACGTTATAAGGTGACTATCATAAAATTAAGTAAATATTAATTTTAACCTGAAGATACTTTCCGGGTTTTATTTTACAAATATACCAACTTTTTTTCAGACCTTAGATTTTCTTAAACCTTAGACTTTCCTCAGCCTTGGATATTTATTCATACGCGAAAATTGTTAGACCAATACAGTGGATTGCTGGAGGTGACCAAAGATATTGAGGTACTCACCAACAGAGGCGGTCAGCTTGCCACTCTCGTCAACCCAAGACTGCACGTCGGTCATCCTGCCCGTCAGGCACGGAGCCTGAGGCCGGGGCTGCTGAGCACCCGCCAGGGTCAGCAAGGAGCTCGCGCTGGGGAGAATATACACTGTCACTGCTGGAAGCGATGATCGGGGGGGGGGGGCAGAGGATAAGGAGTAGCAGACTCCTTTAACTACATAATGTCCTCCTAACCTATATCGGTCACTGCGGCCAATATTAACGAGGATTAGCCAACTGTGCAGGAGATATTATAGTGCACAAGTGTGTGCGCAAACACAGGTGCACTCTCTGTTCCTTCACTCTCATAGTCCGGTGAGACGGCACCGACATGACCGGAGAGAGGTCAGGCGCAGGACCTACGGTTTAACGTGCTTTCCGAGGCACGGGGGTGATTAAACCGCCAACTTGCAAACTCCGGACTATAACTGAATAATTTTAATATTTGAAAAACTAAGCATAGCTTGTTCTATGGTACTAGGTAACAGATTGACATTTAAACACGTTTATAAACATCTGAGACACACGAATCATTTTCTCTTAACGGGATTCGAACCCGCGACCCTTGGTTTCGTGGCCAGGGTCTCTGTCCACTCGACCAACGGGCCAGTCAAATAACGCAAGGAAGATAACGTATGATTTCATTCCTACTACACTATTGATTAAAAGTGTAATAAATGAAGGAACGTTTGTTTTTATTATCGTTCAAATCTTAATCAAATCTTTACAACAAACAGCTATGGCGCGTATTATAATTAATGAAATAAATAAATATTCGACTACGTCACATACATTGATCTGACTCCGAGATAGTAGTTTAAGCACTTGTGTTACGGATATCAGAATCAACAGTGATAATATCCAATATTTAAGTATATATTTGTAATAATATATACTTAAATATTGGATATTAACACCCAGACACAAAACAAACACAAGTATTCATCACACGAATGTTTGTCCTGTGTAGGGATCTAACCCACAACTCTTGGCGCATGGGGCAGGGTCACTACCGAATGCGCCATCGAGCCAGTCAAACATTAATTAGATAGATAGGGTAGATAGATACGCGAGGAGGATCAGAGACGACTGGCGAGGAGCGGCTGAGAGCTGCTGTACCGTGAGAGTACCGAAGGTCCCTATTTTGGGCATGGTCTATGATGATTTTTCATTTATTCATTCATTATAATAATCAATATATATAATCATCATCAATCAATATATGTATATAAAAATCAATACCACTTTTAGTTGTAATTTTATAACTCAAGAACGGGCTCACCTATCCAGACCAAATGTTGAGGCTTTGTTCGGACTATTTAGTCATAGATTTAGGATGTCAAAATATTTTAAATCTATGTATTTAGTAGATGGTTTATGTGAAGTTTGCACAAAATCGGTAGAGCGGTTCATCATTTATCACATTTTTTGTGACTAATGAATTCAATAAATGGCGGATCATTTTGTTAATGGGGATTTTGCTGTCAAATTGAAACTTTTTTTAATATTTCACTTTATACGTACCGGGCCGCTAGCTTATTCATAATAATTGATTTATTGGCTTACAGAAATGTCCAACACGCCAATAAGCTTAGCACTAAATTATGTAAATTAATTAGATTTAATACATACTCTCATACCAATAATAAAACTAAAAAATACCAATACATTTAAATCGAATAGTATGAAGCAAAATAATTAATGTTATTATAAATTAAAATAAAAATTAATTTCAATAAACAAACACGCAAACAGACAAATTACAATATATTAATTAGTCATAATTATTTCTGCGATTTTCTTCCTTTTTCTATATACCACAAAGGCGATATAGGGATAAATGCAGCGGCATTGTCACATGACGCTAGATCAAGCAGAAAAATATAAGCTGGACCCGGCTGGATTGCCTAATCCAGCGTTGCAATCTCTAGTAGAGATTTCAATCCAGTGACATGGAACCAGCACTTGTAGCTGGCACCAGCACAGCTAAAATTATGCTGGGTCTAGGATTACTGGTCCAGCATTGCAATCCCTTGGCGGTAAACAGGTATACGGTCTGTCTGATGGTAAATAACCGATCGTCAGGATGGCTGGACCAAACGAGATATCGACAAGAGACCACGTGCCATGTCTACTTCCTCATCATCTTCCTAGCGTTATGTCCCGGGGTCTGCTTAGACCATGATCCAGGATTTAGCGAGTCTGGTAATTACATTGAAGCGACAGCCGATCTGAGCTTCGTAACCCTTAGATAGAGGAACCAGACAATTTTCGGAGCATGGTTATAAATTCAAAGTTGTTTGAATTTGCAGGTTTCATCACGATATTTTCCCTCACCGTCGAGCTAGTGGTATAAATACGTACATAGATTTGAAAAATCCAGAGGTACGTGCCCGGGTTTGAACCCGCACTCCTCGGTTAAGAGGCGCGTGTCCTTACCATTGAGTTACCACCGCTCTAATGTCTACTACCTATTTAATACTATTTATTACCTATAATGATATATTTACCACGTAGCTTGTATAGAATTGCAAAACCAGAGATATTACAAATTGACTGGCTAGTTGGTCGAGTGGTCAGAGACCCTGGCCACGAATCGAAGGGTCGCGTCATGAAATTCACGGCGTTTACGACGTTTTGGTCGCGAGAAAAATGTACTCTATGAGCGATCTAGCGCTGCGTGTTTTAATAGCTTAATTAGACGACAATTGTGAGTTTTAGCGCTGCAAATGCTGAAACACGCTCAGTCCATGCTTCGTGATAATATTTTTGTTTGACATAGCTTCTCTATACGTAGTAATAATAGCTCAATGGGTCGCGGGTTCGAATTCCGCTAGGGGAAAATGTTTCGTGTAATGAACATAGACATTGTTAAGCATGTCTATCCGTTCAACTAGTATTCATAGCATAAGATATTTATTTATTTATTAAATGATCTCGAACCCTAAGTACAGATACCTTCGTAACAAAATACTCACAAAATCCATAGCAACATCGTCATCTGTTTATCGGCAGCCATATTGTTTTAAACTGACTTTTCATTTTCACAAGACACGCGAAACGCACACGCACTTTGGAAATTCACATTTATGTCACGAATCACAAAAAAAGCTCTGTTCGAGGCACATTTTTAATAAAATTTCGAGTTCTTTTTTTATTTTTTATGTTTTTAAATTTAATATTTTAATGTTTTTAAATGTTACGTGTGTTATATGAAACAATATATGTAATGCGAGACTGTTTCCGCCATCGATTGTATCAACATACTAATGCCAATATATTTAGATAGCATAATCTAATCACTCGTGATAGCAAGGATGATGTCGTCAATTATCTAGCCTTTCGCCTGTAGTACTAAGTCTCAATGCGATTACGACGTAGATATATATTTTACAATACAAATGTAAATTATGCATTAATGTCCCATGTTGGCACATTATTTTTAAGTCCTAGACCGACTTAAAAATAATGTGCCAACTGTTTTTTTTGCCTAGCATGTCGTAAAAAGCGGCTAATGGTATATGGGGTTTTGGGTATGTGATTGTGTAGACGACAAGCTAGCCACTTGTCACTACTGATTGACAATTTTCCATCTAACACAGCCCATTGTCCAATGTTGGTCTGAGACTTAAAAATAATGTGCCAACTGTGTTTCTTGCCTAGCATGTCGTAAAAGGCGACTAATATATCGGGTTCGGGTATGTGATTGTGTAGGCGACGAGCTAGCCATTTCTCACTAGTTTTTAACAGTTTTTGATCTAACACAGCCCAGTTTTCTTTGTGCTGCCTACCCCTTCGGGGGTTATGGGCGTGATGTCATGTATGTATGTAAAGTTATAATATAAACATACATTGTTATAATAAGTATACTTAGGTTTAACTTCTCTAAACCGCATTCAGCCAAGATATAAATTGAGGTGAATTAGATGAAAAATTAAGAAAAAGTGCACGTCTGTCCGTCTGTCCAGTACAACTGCCGAAGCGTCTTCAGCCGATGAAATACCAGGTGCAGTACCGTGCGCCGGCGCCGCCGCCGCCCGGCGTCACGCGCACTCCCGAGGAGATCGAGCGCGAGATCAAGAAGACTGAGGCCGAGTACGAGAAGCTGGCGCTTGTATTCATCGAGTGGGTCATAATTATCATCATCGTCATCATTATCGATTCCGTCACCATCATCTCCGTCATTATCAAATTCATTATTGTCAGGCTTTGTAACATTATCAATTACGGATAGTTCTATTAGCACCATCATCAACATAGTTTAGCCTCAATTATCAGCTTCATCATCGTCAGAACCAACACTATCGTTACCATTAGCATTATCAACTCCGTGATTATCAACTTCAGTATCATTATCAATACCATTAATAATAGTTCTATTAGCACCGTTAGCTCCACTATCAATTTTATTTTTGTCAGCATCTACAACACTATAATTAATATCATCAACTATGCCTTTAGCTGACGTTAGAATTAGAACTAGAGTCCATTTCTGAAGTCAGTTAAAAGACAAAATATTATAATCCCTGTCTGGGCCATTAGTCAAAGACCTTGACAATAAAACCAAGGGTCGCGAGTTCAAATCCCACTAGGGGCAAATGTTTCATGTGATGAACATGGACATTTGTACTCGAGTCATGGATGTTTATAAACGTATTTATAACGTAAGTAATGTATGTCTATCCGTTACCTAGTATCTATGGTAAAAGCATACGCAGGGGTGGATTTTAAATATGGGAGGCCTAGGTTAATCCATTGTCAGAGGGTTCTAAAATGGTTTTCGTCTGTTCGAAACTGAAAACCGGGGACCTTTTTTATCCACAGAGCCCTGCGCCGCCTAAAAAAACCCCTCTAGTAGATCTGGCCGTGCGTACATGCTTAGTTTGGAACTACCGAACTGGCGTATCTTATTCTGTCTGTGTCCAGGCTCCCTCAGGACGTGATGTGGACGGAGCCGCCAGTGGTGTGCCAGTGGCAGGAGCCGCGCTCCCTCTGGACCAGCAACTACGTCAACGACTACAAGTTCAACGAGGACAAGCTGACGATACAGTTCCGCACCGGCGTGCTGTGTGAGCGCTGAAGCAGTAGCGCAGAAGCGCAGTAACACAGTGACTCAGTGGTCCCGGGTTCAAATCCCGGGTCGGGCCAAAAAATTGGGCCCATTATTTAAATATTAAAATTACTCAGTAACATCTTGGTGTCAGGAAGTTGGCGGTTTAATTACCCCCGTGCCTCGGAAAACACGTTAAGCTGTTGGTCCTGCGCCTGACCTCTCTCCGGTCACGTCGAATTGCCGTCTCACCTGACTATGAGAGTCTAATCCTCGTTGAGATTGGCCGCCGTGACCGATATCGGTTAGGAGGACTTCATTATTACTGGTAATTCGTAAGTCGTAAATATATATAGTGAAACAGTGATTATACCGAGTCATAACATTGACACAGACTCACAATACAGTAATAAGTAACTCGTTTGCTCAGTTCCACATTAACGCAGTGACCCAGTAACTGTTTCACTTTGGCGCAATTCACACCGGCTCTTCAAACTAACTCGTTTACCATCTTCAATTAAAAATAATAAAAAAAAAATTAAAAAAAATGGTTTATTGTCTTTTACATTAAAACACGTTTCTTAAAATTAAAATACAAAATCGCAAAGACAAAAGGTGGAGGTTCAGCTTATGCTGACTTGGAGCGACGCTCCCCGTCCGCGCTGGTTTTCAACCACACCTGGCTCTCTGGGATAAAGTTTGAGAGCTTAAGACTGTGCTGGCTGGCTTATAAAACTTACTTAACTATGCGCGCGCGTGTGTGTGTGTGTGTGCGCGTGCGCGTGCGTGTGCGTGTGCGTGTGCATGTGCGTGTGCGTGTTCGTGTGCGTGTGTGTGTGTGTGATATTGTGATTTAAGCTACCAGCGGGGCAAAGGAAAACTTGTTTTTTATTGTTGGCGCATTTTTGAGTTAACTCATAAAGCCAGCAGAGTGAGCTACGTCTGAGTCAACTAGTTAACGCAAGGATTTGTCCAGTCACCGATTTTTATTCCAAACGAAATAGATTACAGCATCTTAACAGACATATATATATATATACACATTTATATATATGAACTACATGAAGAGTCATGACTTTGCTATTAATTTGCAGTGTCGCGATAATGGAGCTTGGGAATAATGTACTAACCTATATACCTACTATTTTATGAATGCAATTCATATTACATAACTAACATGAATAAATACTCTTTTATAGGCAGAGAGAACCGATATCTAGTATTATAAATTTTGGTTTTCAGGGCCCATCGGTATAGCAGCTTTAAGATACGGCAACCTTCCTTACCAAGGATGGGATATGCGGCCGGACCCTCAGAGGTAAATCTATAACGCAAAATATCAGTCGTGTCGATGATTCAGGGCCCACGAGCTATAGGGGCCCAATGGTTGTAAAATATAAATAAATAAATATCCGACGACATCACATCCATTGATCTGACTCTGAGATTCTCCAGCGACGTTCGCAGATATTTCCGACGGTTTTTACATACATTTGTGGCTGGGTTGTGAGGCATTATATCAGACTATTCAGACTACATCACATACATTGATCTGACTCCGAGCTAAGTAGCTTAAGCAATTTTGTTACGGATATCAGAGTATTATCTGTGTCTGGGTGTTAATATCCAATATTTAAGTATATATTTGTAATACCACGGTTCATTCTGATATCCGTAAAACAAGCGCTTAAGCTACTTAGCTCGGAGTCAGATCAATGTACGTAATGTAGTCTGCTGTCAGATATAATGCCCCACAACTCAGCCACAAATATGTATGTAAAAGCCGTCGGAAATATCTGCGAACGTCGCTGGAGCACCTCGCCCCGTTTTCGCCTATCCAGTAACGTAAGCGCCGACGCATGACGTCATTAAGCCAGGTTCGCAAATATTTCTTCCGAGTACTGAAACTAATAACTACGAAAAAGTGAAGCCCAATTTAAGTGAGAAACAAATGTGGCGCCTTTGTGTAGTGTCATTCCACTTTACTTATTAATATACTATAAGTCTCTGAACAATTTATTTATGACAATGTTTCTGAATGTTACAAGTTTGATTAAGTTATAATCACAAATTTTATCAATATTGGCACAATACACTGCAAATTCAACTGACATTGACAACTTAAAGCGAGAAACCAAAATGGTAAGCCGGCTTCACTTAGGTATTTCTATGACGTCAAATAATGATGTTACTGAAAATAGTTAAGTCAAATATATTATTGTCTCTTTTTACGTGCAGTATTGTAGACTTGTTAAAAAGAGATAGATAGAGGTTTATGAATACAGTATCGATGTTAATCATATTTGTATAGCAGATTGTTCGTATAGATTATGTCGTCTCCATTGGTTTCAGTACTCAGAGGACATTTCCGACGTGTTGTATGTACGTCTCTTTCACAGCAAAGGCGTGCTGATCTCCGTGACGGGCGTGTGCGTGACTTGCACGTGGCTTTGTCTGGGCAACTCGGTGCGGCTGAAGTGGATCGCGAACGCGCCCACCTCCGCCCTCAAGGAGCACTTCAACAAGCCATACAGCGTGAAACGGATGGGTCAGGTGGGGAACGTGTTAACTTGCTTTTTGTTTTAGATTTCAACTAGCTGTCCCGGCGAACTTCGTATCGCCCAGTAAATTAAAATTAACATTGTTTTATCGATTGACATTTAACATTAACAGATACGAATCCCACCGTTTTATATGAGAAAATACTTTTGCTTTTATTTTGTTTTATCGTCAATTTTTCAATGTTTTTAATAGTTATTCTGTTATTCTGGACGAAGACAAATCCAACAAATCAAAAACAACGTAAATCGGTTCAGCCGTTCTCGACTTATAAGTGGTGTAACAAACACGACTTTGTTTTATTTATATAGATATGCCCATTTTTTTTTCAAAGGACCTACCATTATTAGGTGTGATTATTTATTGTTTTCTATCATGCATCTTCTAGTCTACTTCGTAGTTAAATTTAATTCAAAATCCATCTTCAAATCACGGACTAGTAAAAAAAGAAGGACTCCACGCTGTCATACTAGAGGGTGAAGCCACGTTTATGAATGTGTGAGTGAGATGCTAATGGATACCAGATATCGGATATCTGTCATTTAGAGCACTTATTATGTAAAGGTGGAGCACCTGTGGAGCTTCAATGTCTAGTAAGTGGCGCGGAGTCCTTCTTTTTTTACTAGTCCGTGCTTCAAATTCATTTTTTATTTACTAGAAAATTTTACAGAACCAAATGTACAACGTTATGTTTGTATATACGTTAATCGAAGCACCGGTCAAATACTTCCAACTTACAAGCTTTTTGTAATGCCTCGTTGTTCTCGCACAAGTGTGGTCACCTTGCTTCCGACGACTTGTACCACATGACAAGCGAAGGAACTAGATGTCAAAGGGTTCATAAAAACTGGTTGATTGTAGTATTTTGAACTATGAAATCATAGTCTAAACCATAGTTTTAATAAAATTCGTAATTTAACTGGACATTGGTTTCCCAAAATACAGGCATAGCCTAGTTTGGGATACCCTGGAAACATAGCGATACATTTGTATTTTTTTTGAATGTCTTATTTTTTGTTTTGTTGTGTATTTTGATTTTATTTTCATTTATTTTTTTAAACGCCTGTCCAGGGGTTAGTTCAAGGTGAGTAGAAGAGAAGACGAATAAGAAATATGTTTTTCCATTCATTGCACAGCGATAGAACAACGCTAGTAGAAGAAGAAGCTGTAATATTTGTTCCATTAATAGACTAGGCAGACATTTTTGTTCCATTTACAGCACAAAAGTTAGAACAACGTAAGTCCAAAATAATTAGCAGTAGTTTTGTTCCATTTACGTCACAGATAATGCGCGAGGCGGCGTGCGACTTCTTCCCGGACTTCGACGGGTACAACCACGTAGAGGGCGCGTGTCCCAAGGAGTGGGTCTCCGAAAGGCACAACTACCACGCCATGGCGTTCCTGTCCAGGGCCTACAACTTTCAGTGGAGCAGGTAAACACTAAACATGCTTTATAATAAAATGTTAACAATACATATCAGCACGCTTTTTCCAATTCTTGGAACCAGAATGTCCCATGTTGGTCTGGGACTTGGCCCATGTTGATCTGGGACAAAAATGAAGAATGTGCCAACTGTGGTTCTTGCGTAGCATGTCGTAAAAGGCGACTAATGGTATATCGGGTTTTGTGTGTGTGATTGTGTACTACACAATGTGTAGGCGACAGGTTAGCCGCTTGTCACTGCTTTTTCACAGTTTTCTGAATGTCGTTTAAGGGGCATGCTGCCCCTTTGACTCTGCCTACCTTTTCGGGGATTATGGGCGTGATGTTATGTATGTATGTATGTACATATGATCATGCTTCTTTCCAATTCTTGGAACCAGAAAGTCGTCTTTTGATGAATCTTATATGTAGTATCTGTCTTCATTCCAATACCCTTTTTATGTTTCACGAAGAAATGCTTTACGCACCGTCACACTACCCGGGTGGGCCGGGTGGTGTGTGAGACTCCCGGGGGCCCTTGATTAGGGGGCCCCTGCTCCAGCCAGAAGTGGTAGTGGCCGGGGTATACCCACTAAAACTCCGCGGTACCTCTCATCGCCTAAGTGTAGGTTTTTACAGGGATCTCAGCTCAGCCTTTGCTGCTGTAAACACCTCCGGCGTCTTTCAAATACCCTGGCCTACCTAAAGAGAACCTATAGAGAATCACTCGCGCCTCATATCCGAGGGGCGCGGGTTTAAACCCGGCACGTTCCTCTGGATTGGTAAAATCTATGTACATATTTATAACCAGCTAGCTCGACCATTTTCGAACTGTCTATTTATTTAGTCATTCTTGTGATGAACAGTTATTTATTTATCTGAAACTAGCTGTCCCGGCGAACTTCGTATCGCCCAGTAAATGAAAATTGACATTGATTTGTCGATTGACATTTAACATTGACAGATACGAATCCCACCGTTTTATATGAGAAAATACTTTTGCTTTTATTTTGTTTTATCGTCAATTTTCAATGTTTTCAATAGTTATTCTGTTATTCTGGACGAAGACAAATTGAACAAATCAAAAACAACGTAAATCGGTTCAGCCGTTCTCGACTTATAAGTGGTGTAACAAACACGACTTTGTTTTATTTATATAGATTATACAATTTTGCAGGTGGAATGCAGCACAGGGAACCAGGAATATTGTGATGCAGCTACGTGAAGCTGTGGACAAGAAGAGAGAGGTAATACTTGGTAAAGAAAAGTCATGTTGGTCTGGAACTCAAAAATAGAGAAAGGGAAAGAAAGATTTTTGTTTTATTCAGTACATGAAAAAGATACGTTTGTCATCATCATGCTAGCGTTATGTCCCGTGCTTAGACGGGGTCCGCTTAGACCATGATCCAGGATTTAGCGAGTCTGGTAATTACATTGAAGCGACTGCCGATCTGACCTTCGTAACCCTAAGATAGGGGAACCAGACAATTTTTGGATCATTGTTACAAATCCAAAGTTGTTTGAATTTGCAGGTTTCATCACGATGTTTTCCCTCACCGTCGAGCATGTGGTATGAATACGTACATAGATTTGAAAAATCCAGAGGTACGTGCCCGGGTTTGAACCCGCACTCCTCGGTTAAGAGGCGCGTGTCGTTACCATTGAGCTACCACCGCTACCGTAACGTAAAAGATACGTTTGTATAAAATGTAAAAACTATATTCCTTACCTAACGTGTCGTAAAAGGCGACTAGTGGTGTATGTATTTCTGGATTTGTGATTACGTCGGCGACAAGCTAGCTTCTTGTCACTGCTTGTTCACAATTTTCCATCTAACCGAACTAAATTTTAAGCTGAATGTGATTTAAGTAGCATAAGCCCGAAGAGGTAGGCATAGTGTATAAAACATTTCTCAGCCTACCCCTTCGGGGATTGAGGGTATAATGATACATTAGGTATGTATGTGCAATACATAA
Source organism: Glyphodes perspectalis (assembly GCA_951394215.1). Taxonomy (NCBI): domain Eukaryota; kingdom Metazoa; phylum Arthropoda; class Insecta; order Lepidoptera; family Crambidae; genus Glyphodes; species Glyphodes perspectalis. The sequence continues at coordinate 2,299,754 of OX596230.1, read as the reverse complement.
TATAGTGTTCTGCCCTCAGGCCAAATTTCAACTCCTGTACGTGACCCCGCAGCGCACCCTGGTGCTGAAATGCAACGAGATGACGCAGGAGTTCAACACGGAGCCCATGATGGGGATGAAGGTACATCTAGTGGGGCACTGGCTTCTGTATATAAAAGATTGTCTACCCCTAGTGTGTGAGGTTTCCGTTGCAGCTACACCGTAATGTATCGCTTAGAAATCGCGCATTCCAAAAATACGTTTTTAACTTTCTTAAGCAGTTGGTATTAAACCCGCTGTTGTGTTATTCCCGCAAGACTCCATCCTCAACACTGTTGACGAGGGGAAAAAATTAATTCGATCGTTCAGTATTGACGACCGAATTTTATTTTCCACTGGTCAACAGTGTCGTCGACTTGTCAACACTTTTGACAACCAGGAAAAAAGTTTCGTTCACCCGTTAACATTGTTGACGACTCGTCAACACTTTTAACGATCGGTAAAAAAGTTTCGTTCACCCGTCAACATTGTTGACGGCTTGTCAACACTTGACAAGTGGGAAAAAAGTTTCGTTCGACAACAGTGTTGACACGCGGAAATGTGTAGGGTGTACTATGCCATTTATTTTTTCCCATTTCAGTTCTACCCGGACCTGTTCACGCTGAACATGTCTTACGGGTCGGCAGACGCGCGCCGTGCCGCCTTCAACATGAAGTACCGGCTAGTGGAGACGGTCTTCAACATGCTGCAGGAGCTCAAGCTGAGCAGCTTCTCGTAGCTGCCGCCTGGTCCAGCTGCTGGGAGATACTAGCAGAACTCTGTTACAGAGTCTGATGATAGAACTGTTCATAACCGTTAATAAAACACTGGCATTCAGAAAATCTTTGGACCTCTTAACATTACTCTTTGAACCTGCTAATAAAAGTCTTTGGATCTGCTTACAGAACTTTTTAAATCTGGGAATTCTAAAAACTCTTTAAACCTGTAAAAAAAGTGTTTGGATCCGCTCATAAACCTCTTTGGATCTGCTAATAGAGCTCTTTCGACCTGCAAACAGAACTTTTTTAAACACCTTTGAATCAGTTAATAAAATACTTACCATTTTTAAAGAAGTTTTTGTATCTATCTACTTTACTAAAAGAACACTTTAAATCTGACCTAACCTGAAATGTGGTATTAAGTTTTTGGACCTGCTACAGAATTATGCTTAGCTGTAGCGTTTGGAGCTGTTCACAGAACTCTTTAGATCCGTTGATAAAATACTGGACATTGCGTTAAAAAACTATCTAGATCTGTCAAAAATACTCGAAATTCTATCATGATTCTGCTATTCTTACTCTTTTGACTTCGAACCTGCAATAAGAACTCTTTTGACCTGCATATAGACCTCTTTCGACCTGTCAGGGTCTCTGACCAGTCGACCAACAGGCCTGTCATTGGATATTGAATTAAAACTCTTTGGGATAACAACTGTTTGGACCTGCTACAGGATAGTATTCTTCGGATTATTACTTGGGATACCTGTGTTACATTCAGCATGAAGTACCGGCTGGGGGAGACGGTCTTCAACATGCTGCAGGAGCTCAAGCTGAGCAGCTACTCGCTTGGAGCTGCTGGCAGGAGTCTTTGGATCTACTTACAGAACTTATAAGGTCCGTTGATAAAATACTGGGCATTCGAACATTTTGAATCCGATAATAAAACATTAAAATGAAATTAAATTAAATGAAAAGATCTTTATTTATAGGTATAGGCTTTTAAAAAAGTATATAAATGGTCAGAACAAAATAAATATAAACCGGCATTGAGCTAAATATTGAGCATTGTTAAAAAAGTCTGGTTCTGATAATAAAATACTGGACATTGTTATAAAACTATTTGGTTCCGTCAATAAAATAGGCATTCTAACTTATCTCTGCTATTCTATCTCTTTTGACCTCCGAGGCTCTAACCTGCTTTTAGCTCTCTTAGGACTTGATTCGATCAAGTCATGTTGGTCTGGGACTTGGCCCATGTTGATCTCGGACAAAAAAAAAAGAATGTGCCAACTGTGGTTCTTGCCTAGCATGTCGTAAAAGGCGACTAATGGTTTACGGGCATTTGGGTATGTGATTGAGTAGGCGACGAGCTAGCCACTTGTCACTCCTTTTTTACAGCTTTTCATCCAACCCAGCCCACTGTCCCATGTTGGTCTGGGACTTAAAAAGAATATGCCAACTGTGGTTCTTGCCTAGCATGCCGTAAAAGGCGACTAATGGTATATCGGATTTTGGGTGTGTGATTGTGTAGGCGAAAGGTTAGCCGCTTGTCACTGCTTTTTCACAATTTTCCATCTAACCCAGTCCAGCTTTATTTTCGGCTGAACGTGGTTGAAGGGGTATGCTGCCCCTTTGACTCTGTCTACCCCTTCGGGGATCATGGGCGTGATGTTATGTTTGTTTGTTTGTTTAGGACTTGATTATAGATTTCTTAAGACCTGCTAAAAGACAGTCTATGGACCACCTAATAATAATGTCCTCATATCCGATATCGGGCACGGCCAATCACAATGAGGATTTGCCAACTGCGCAGGAGATATTATAGTGCACAAGTGTGTGCGCAAACACAGGTGCACTCTCTATTCCTTCACTCTCATAGTCCGGTGAGACGGCAGCGACATGACCGGAGAGAGGTCAGGCGCAGGACCAACGGCTTAACGTGCTTTCCGAGGCACGGGGGTGATTAAACCGCCATCTTCCTGACTCCGGACTGAGTAATTTCAATATTGAAATACCCAACCACAATTTTTTGGCTCAACCCAGGAATTGAACCCGGGACCTATTAGTCCTTATTCGGCGCATGCTACCACTAGACCAACGAGGCAGTCAACGGGACCTCCTAATAGAACTGATAGGATCAACTAATAAAACACTTAAGCTCCTCTCTGAAAGTCTACAACTGCTAATGAAACTCTTTGCAGCCAGATACCCCACCCCCCGGCTGTTGTATTAGAATTATTTTCGAAAAACCGAGTTTTGTGGCAACTCCGACTCGCTTGGGCCTTTTTGTAGTTTTTTTGGAAAATTCTGGCAACACTGGGAATTCTCGGTAAAATATCATATTTGTCCTGCATTGTACTATTTAGTATAACCATTTATAAAAAAAACAATAAAACACTTTTTATACTATAAACAAGTTCTATTTATTTTAGGGATAATAAAAAACTAAAAACTACTAATAGTAAAAAAGGAAACTATACTCCTTCCGCTACCAAAAACGGAAATAAAAATGTTATTTTACAAAAAAAAATGTATTTTTTAACAAACACCTTTAACGTAACGTTTAATGATTCACCACGTGGCAGTTGATTGTTATTTACACCGTTTTTTTATATTAATTAATTAAATTTAATTATCCGTCAACACTTTTGTAGGCGACTGTACTTTTAATACAATTTTAAGATTCACTTTGATGATTAATTCTAGTCTCTTTGTCAAATTCTTCCTAATAATAAACAATATAAATTTAAAAGAATCACAGGGTGTTCCTATGATATGAATTTATTAAGGAAAGGCATCAAAATGTATGAAGTACCATCGCATGCACAAGTGTTGATTCGAAATGGAAGGCTTGTGAAAAATCGAAAGTCTAAAAAGACGTGTCATAATATTTATCATCGATTTTATTCCAAACAATACCATTCCGCCCTCCACAAAAAATATTAACTAATATATAATTTAAGACTACAATGAACGTGTAGGTACTGAACATATTTATCCCGAAAAAAAAGTACTTTTTTTACAATTAAATGTAATTTTTTTAAACCATTTTTTAGTCTACTCAAAGTCACATAACTTAAAACAAATGTATGTAATGTGAGTTTGATTTTGAGGATTGACTTTTTCAGCGAGATCAAAAATTAATTGTGAAGCATAGACAATTGTACAAAAAAACCAATCACAGACAATACGTTAAAAAGACGTTTCGAAAAAATCAATCCTCATTTTCTTTTAATTTTAATGTTAATCCAAGAATTTTGTATGGATTGAAAACATATTGACCTCCATATTTATTAAATTCTACGGATTTTTTATATAGTAACCCAGTTATAATATTAAATAATTGTTTTTTTTAAAAGCATATTTATTTATCATTTTTATATTAAATTAAAAGCAAAAAAATAATCTAGAAGGATAAAACATTTTTTATTGTTTATGTTCTTAATATTTACAAGAATAAATGAATGACTAAATAACAAGCTTTTCGGTTTCAGTGTTGCCAGATGTTGATTTTTCTACTAAATAGATTTTCGGATGATAGTTATTTGAAAAATATCACCTGGCAACATTGTTTTGTATTGCTTTATATTCAGACTTACATATTTTAAAAGCAATATTAATATTTTGCCATTCTACGCAAAACTAATATCCGAATGACATGTTCAAATGATAAAAAATATTTGTTATAGATGATAGAATGATTGATCGAGCATTAAAATCGTCTTTTTTTGACAGATTTTTTTTTTGAATTTTATATAAAAAAAAAGTTTTAATGAAATATCATTTTTTAATTAGCCTGTCATAAATTTTTAATCAACGTCCTATTTTATTGATATCATATAAAAAACACTACCAACGCATATATCTGAGCCAATTCACAGATTAAAAAACTAGTGAACCCAGGGACAAACATTAAGTTCACTAGACTTTGACATCTGTCAAACTGACAGGCACCTGTCCACTTACCGCGCGCAGTCTTGTCAAAAATAGAGGACTTTCGCTCGACAATACCGTCTTACAATAATAAAATATATTTTACATACGCATATGTAACACATTCTAAAATATACATAACAAGATATACAATTTGTTTAAATGAGAATAATGCATTGTATACCGCTGTGCGGCCGCCATCTTTTTTCGCGACACACGAGACAAAAAGAAATAACAACGAAAAAGTGTTTGCCGCGGATTTTTGAACTTGAAAAAATAATCGTTCGAAAAAATCGCGTTTTTTTTTTATTATTACAAAAAAAGTTTGGCGTCCGTACTCTTTCGTGAGCTGGCGAAAATATAAGTTAGATTTAGTTACTGTATCTTTTTTTTCACATTTTTTTTACAAAGGCGCCTCTTCCGGCGTTCTGGCCATTTAGAAAACGTGGCATCGATCAAATGTAAGCCCAGGTCTTAACAACTAAGGACGAGTCCTTATTAGACAGCATTTACCCCGATAGCCCCCTATTTACTCTATCAGCATTAACGTAGCTAGGTAACCTAGGCATTTAAAATAGGGACCCAAGGCCCAGTGACTTTGAGGGCCTCAGCGCCATTGCTACTCCCCTATACCCACCTAATCAATGTATGCAACCCCCATCCCGGAACCTCATTAAATTGAATTAAATTTTAGTTAAGAAAACCCCTTATCATTAGGCCTCCAATTTTTTTATACAAATTTTATTATTTATTTGGGACCTATTTATGATATACCAAAATAACACTATTTAAATGTACAAATTAAATATTGACATGATCTAAGACGAGACAAATAATTCTTCGTCTTTCAATTTTTGCAGATTTGAATCCAATGTCGATTCGAACGAAGCAACCTAATGTTTAATGGTCTATAATAAGACCAATATTTGTCTATGGACAATTCCAATGCTTGTCCATGGTTAACGAAGGCAAATGCTGTTCAACAAGGACGTAGCAACCAAATACTATTCTATTCTATACAATGATATTTCATTTATGGATACGTCAAATACATTAACAAGTTTTACAGATTTACAATATGGACGATATGCCGAAACGCATAAGTGATTTGTCACTGACAACATGTCAATTAAGGTGTATAAGGAACGTGTCATATGGCGCTCAATTCTCTGTTTGCCCCGCTAGGGAAATGACGTGAGTTGGCATAATTTAACGTGTCAACTGATGACAATCTAACGTATGTTACTGACAACATTATTATGTCCCGTGTTGGTCTGGGACTTAAAAAGAATGTGCCAACTGTGTTCCTCGCCTAGCATGGCGTAAAAGGCGACTAATGGTATATCGGGTTTTTGTTAATTGTGTAGGCAAGGCAAGCTAGTGCGTCACAGCGCCCCTGTCCGGGACTGACGCGATTTATCTGCGTAAATTTTTGAGTATTAGATAAAGTACAAAATACGTATTCAATATTTTTCGATAATCTAACTAACTGATTAAATATAATCTATTAGTTTAGTTAGGAAAGTTCCCTATACTCAAATGACGTAATAAAACATCCATAAATGAAATATTAAAAACAACTATTCGCATGCCCAATTCGCTGAGATATTAAAATACTATTTAAAAAGTGTAAAGTAAAATAATTTCACTAATGTACACACAACGACCAACACATTATTTTCGTATATCCATCTGACAGCCGGTCACGGAATAAAAGCGCTTATCTTACAAATTATAAAATTGAAAAACGTTGTGATATCTCAATGGTAAGGACATGCCTCATATGCGAGGAATACTAGTTCAATGCTGGGCACCGCTGGATTTTACAAATATGTACGTATTTATACTACTTGCTCGACGGTGAGGGAAAACATCGTGATGGAGCCTGCACATTTAAATAACTATGGATGTGTAACCATAATCTAATGTCTGGTTTCCCTATCTTAGAGCCAGATCGGCAGTCGCTTCAATGTAATTACCAGACTCGCTAAATCCTGGATCATGGTCTAAGCGGACCCCGTCTAAGCACGGGACATAACGCTAGGAAAATTGATACAGATTTAAAAAAACCTTTTTTAGATATTTTTCAGATAGGCGGGCCCGATAAGCGGTTTACAGAGGAATTTCAAGACAAGTGCCTTATATAAAATTATTGCATCCCTCAGGATCTATACATTTACCGGGATAAAAATCCTTAGTCAAAGTCCAAACTTTATGAATGCCAAATTTCATGTCGATCGGTCAAGAGCTTACGTCAAAACGTGACAAAACAGAGTTACTTTCACATTCATAATACTAGTTGCTTCAATATATCACTGATACAGGGTAGTTGCGGATATCAGCATCAGCCTCAGCATCCGCTGATATTGATCTGAAATAATCAGCATCCACTGATATTTATCTGAAATAATCAGCATCCGCTGATATTGTAAAAACCTGCATCAGGAAAATCCCTGGTCTGATATTTTAATTTTAGATTTAACCAATTACTAAATCTATACAAAATAGTCTATTGGCCCATTGTATAATTCGAAGGTGTGATTTAGAACCAACTGCCAGATGATATACCATTCTAGTGACCATAGTATACTAAAGAAAAGTAAGACTAAAAAGATAAGTGACAGAGAGGATAAACAAAAAGAGAATATATATTTTCCCAGAGCTAATTCTCTGACCATTGTAAAATTGGATGAAAAACCCAAAACTATTTAAAGAAATAATTTGTGATGCCTTATCACAAAAATAGCCAAAATACAAATTTCAATTACTAATTTTGACGTAAACAACAAACGGGGCCAGCTAAATAAAACCGTTTAAAAACAACCAATATACACATTTTATTTTACTGTTAGGTAAACAAATGTGAAAATGTTTGTACCCAATTTCAGTATGTATTTTTACAAAATGTTGTTTAAAATTAAGTTTACAGTTCTAATGACAAATGTGCCTTACTTTTCCTCAATTATACTATGGCATTTATATAAAAGTTCTATGACGCACTCTTGTAAAGTTTTACAGCCAAATTATTTTACACATAAAACATCAAATTGATTTTATCCTAATATGAAAGTTTGCGAAAGGTCCTTCTGAAATTATTTCTACATACATACATACATACATTTGAGGTAATTTACACATCCATACGCCCACTACAAACATTGGTGAGGTGTTGGTGCAAATATTTGAACAAATGTTGGCCGAGTTTGAGAAACTACCAAATTAAAATATTGCATTATCCGTTAATTAAGTCTAAATTATTCGAAATACGCAAGAGATATTATAGGGCACAAGTGTGTGCGCAAACACAGGTGCACTCTCTGTTCCTTCACTCTCATAGTCCGGTGAGACGGCGCCGACATGACCGGAGAGGTCAGGCGCAGGACCGACGGCTTAACGTGCTTTCCGAGGCACGGGGGTGATTAAACCACCAACTTCCCGACTCCGGACTGTTACTGAGTAATTTTAATATAGAAGCAACCAGCCTTAATTTTTCTTCCAACCTCGGATTTGAACACTTGGCCTTTAGGCGGCGCTTGCTACCAATAGACTAACGAGCAAATCAATCGAGTCAAGATTTTTGTAATAAGTTTAATCCACCATACTATTCATACAATATACAATAATTTTGGCTAAATGTGGTTATGGGAGCTAGTTGCCCCTTTGTTTGCCTACCCCTTCGGGGATTACGGGCGTGAAGATATGTATGTATGTGTTATACAATACCAAATGATAATTTATCTCTTGTGCCAACTTCTGAACCAATTTAAACAATACAATTGACCTAAAAATTAAAATTTAACAATAATTTATATTAAGTAATAATATGTCAAATATTTTATTGAAGAAATAAAATCCGCCATATTTGGACCAACATCTGATCAATATGTTTGTCTAACGGTTGCTATATACACGCATCAAACATTTGCCAATGATTCAACCAACATTTGCCCCGTTGCTGGCCGAACCGTCGGCCAATGTTTGTACAAACATTGTCTCAAAAACAAGCGATATTTACGGTCAATGTTTATTCGCAAATCGTGCAGTTTCCGCCAAATTAGGCCAACGTATCCTCCGAGGTCGCCCATTATGCCAATAAACAATTTAGGTCAATTAGGAACTACTATTTACTCATGTTCCGCAAGTAACCAATATCTGATATGACTGCTGCTACCATTTGACGCAAAATTAGCAAATATTTGAACAAACATTTGACTCAACTTTGGCCACTATTTGAACCAACGTTTGCTCCAATCCGGCCAGCATTTGAAACAAATGTTGGCCATTTAAACCAACTTGAGGCAACATTCGAAGCGACGCTTGCGCCGACGTGCGGCAACACGGGGCAGCGTCCGGCAGCGCGGCGCGCGTCAGCACAGGTGGTCGCGCAGCTGCCGGTGCACGTCGCCGCGCGTCACCTCCACGCTGGTGCCGCGCTGCAGGATCTCCACCGCCGACCTGCACGAGACACACGTATAACTAACTAAACTTCACGCCACTTCCCTGGCGGGGTAGGCAGAGAGAACCGAACACACGTAGAAAAACGCCTTATTCATATAATCCAGGTTACTTTGTGCACAAATAAAAAGGCAAACGACCTCTTGTACACGTCAACGATTTTGTCCGTTATTGTGTGGTATTCCAACTCGATCTACGAGCGGTGGTAGCTCAATGGTAAGGACCCTCGCCTCTTAACAGAGGAGTGCGGGTTCAAACCCGAGCCTCTGGATCTTTTTAATCTATGTACGTATCTACACCACTAGCTCGGCGGTGAGGGAAAACATCGTGATGAAACCTGCAAATTCAAACAACTTTGGATTTGTAACCATGATCCAAAAATTGTCTGGTTCCCCTTTCTTAGGGTTACGAAGGTCAGATCGGCAGTCGCTTCAATGTTATTACCAGACTCGCTAAATCCTGGATCATGGTCTAAGCGGACCCCGTCTAAACACGGGACATAACACTAGGAAGATGATTGTGTGGTGTTTCAACTCCACATTTTCTTTTAGCTACGAACATGGAGTCCAGTTGTTTAACGTGGCAAGTAAGCTCGACCGCCCAAATCGTGGAGTGCCTCAAGGCTCTCACCTGGGTCTACGATCTTATTCTAATGAGGTATAGCTGTGTTATTAACTTGGTGTACCTCGGGGCACCAACTTGCTCCGTATTTTCTGGCTCCTGCAACTGCCTCAAAAACTGCTTAGAAAATTTTGAAAAACTCACATTTTTACAAAACGAACGCCACTTCATCCGCCATTTTGTTTTTTATTAAACCGGTACTCTTCTAGCATTTAAGATTATAACTATAAGCTAGCTACATAGCCACAAATATATATGTAGCCTGGCTGGTGTACCTCAAGGCACTAACTTGGCACCATATTCTTAATGGCCTTTCCTATCTACTCAGCTTCCAAGCTAGACTTCAGTTATTTAATATGACAAGTAAGCGCGGCCGCCGGCAGCGGCAGCACCGGCCTACCGAATCAGGGAGGTGTTCTTCAGGGCCCTCACCTTGGCCCTTACCCGACCTAGATGGTGTACCTCAGGGCAATAACCTGGATCTACATTTCCTTCCTAACCACAATCTAGGTACACAGCTACTAACCTAGACTCCAGCTGTTTAACATGACACGTCAACGCGGCCGCCGGCAGCGGCTGCACCGGCCTGCCGACTCGCAGCGTGGTGTGCTTCAGCGCGCGCGCCAGCGTCTTCAGGAACTTGCTCCACTGTCGCTCGCTGCCCGTCGGCTCAGGAGTGTTGACGAGGGTCGACGCCCGCTCTACTAGTGCGCACACGCAGGATAGCGTGAACTGGAAACAATGAAAGGAGTGTTAAGATCAACTCACCAATTGGCCTAACGGGATGCCAACTTTGATAAAACATAACATAACATCACACCCATAATCCCCAAAGGGGTAGGCAGAGTCAAAGGGGCAGCATACCCTTTCAACCACATTCAGCCAAAAATAAAGTCGGGCTTGGTTAAATGGAAAATCGTGAAAAAGCAGTGACAAGCGGTTAGCCTGTCGTCTACACAATCACACACCCAAAACCCGATATACCATTAGTCGCCTTTTACGACATGCTAGACAAGAACCACAGTTGGCATATTATTTTTAAGTCCCAGACCAACATGGGACAGTGGGGTAGGTTGGATGAAAACTTTGATAAACTTTGATAAAATTATGAAGAAAAAAGGAGACAAAAGTGATCATCATAATTACATACACACACACACATACGCAAATACTAATTGATTCAAGGTTTTAAAATTAATTTGTAAAATATACGTCACTGCTGGCTACTATTTAAGAAAAATCTATAGAAACATTGCGGTTACACAACTCAAAAAAATGACATCCCTTGTCAGGTCTCAATATATTATTTTAACAGTTTATAGAATTAAAAACGAATTGAAATTTAATTCTATGAAGATATTTCACGAATCCTTAACTTAAAAAAAAATTATATTTTATACTAATATTATAAAGAGGAAAGGTTTAATCAAATCTTAATCTTTTACATTGAATAGGCTCCGAAACTACTGGACCGATTTGAAAAATTCTTTCACCAATGGAAGGCTACTTTATCAGCGAGTAACATAGGCTATATTTTATCCCCGTATTCCCACGGGAACGGGAACTTCGCGGTTGAAACCACGGAGCACTACTAGTTAATAATATGATTATAATAAATTTAAAGGGATGACTTACAGAAGATGTGAGGACATAGGGCGTTCTCGCCGGGTCCAAAGCTTCCGCGAGGAACCCGCATGACTCCAGGATAGGCGCCCACCCTGACGTGTTGCGGATATAGCTAGAATAAATTCAAATTTCAAATTCAAAATCTTTTTATTTATATAGGCTTCAAAAAAGCACTTATAAATAGTCAATTTAAACAGAAAAGAAAACATTACCACCGGTTAGTTAGTAATAGAAAAGAAATGGTTCAAAACAGAAAAAAATAAACGCCGTGTGCCTTCTCAGCTTGATAAGTACTGTTGGATGGGGGCGGGTGCGCGGAGCAGACCAGGTACCCGCTGATAACCAGCGTCGTGATCTGCCTGATACCAGGTAGCTTACGACTGAGCTGAGCGGGCGCCGTTTTGGCACACACTCGTTTCTGTGTTTCTTTCTTTTTCTTGTTGTTTGTAATTATTTTGTGTGTCGAATAAAGTTTATCTATTCTATTCCATTCTAAAATATAATATTCACTCTAATTCCCTACCATAAATTAAATATGATGTCTATTCAAAGCATAACCCGTCTCCATAATTATATCCTAGGTAGGTCTAGCTTACTGTATCATTGACTGGATGGTGACTGAAAAGTGTACCTCAGGGCTCTCACCTATGTCCGTTATTATATCCTATTGTAATATAGCTTATAGTATCCTTGACTGGATGGTGTCCCTCAGGGCTCACACCTAGCACCATTGTAATAACCTAGCTATAAGACTCACTTGCGGTAATGCGGCGCCAGGTCCCTCAGCGAGTTCTCCTGCCGCCGCGCGACGCTCGGAAGCGCGCGCAGCACCCGCGACCACAGCGCGCGCAGCCGCACGTGCGACGCCGGCACTCGGTTCAGGAAGCGGCAGATTAACGTCTGTCATAAGAGAAAGTGGTGTTATATTTTATAAAAAAAATTATATTTCATGGATAAAAATTGACTAACTCAACTTCACGCCACTTCCCTAGCGGGGTAGGCAGAGAGAACCGAACGCCGTATGCTACGATCCTCATGGACAAATGTAGCCTAAAACGTTTAAAAACAGTCGAAAGTGGCTAACAATTGTTGTAAAATTTAATATCTAATAATGATGTTAAAACAGACTCAGTTTCGACTAAAGCACTAAAGTTTAATAGCCGAAATGGCATCTAAGACACAAATCATTTCAGCACCCCAAACCAATCTAACACAATCGAAAGCCACTATAAAGTCATCTTAACCGCCGAAACATGAACTAATCCCTCTCCGCTACACTCACCCGCCCCTTCCTAACAGTGAGCATCTGCGCCACGCGGTCGCTGTGCAGCAGACCGGCGAACATCTTCGTCATCAGCTCCTCCTTGTCCTCGTCCAGAAGGTTCTTCACTGGCGGCTTCTGGCTGACTGCTAGATTCACCACCTGTAAGAAACAATGTTTAAGTAATAGAAATCTATGTATACAGATGTTTTGTGATATTGCGTTTCATAATTTTCAAGAGCACCTTCTCTTTCTTTATTAATAACTTTGCCATGCTTGTCTCTTATCAACACTTTATTTAACTGAAACTAGTGAAATTGTGTGTATGTTCGTCTTTTGCACCACTATTAGTTATTAGTTTGAATGTCTCGTTGGTCTAGTGGTCTATCGCCTTTTCGCCTGTCTCTTGCTCCGTCTTCAGCTCCTTCTGCGCCGCTCCTAGCTGCTTCTGCTTCAAGCGCGTCTCCAATACCTCTACAACTCCCCTCACCTGTCTCTTGTCGACACTCTCGCTCTTGGGGCTGTCCTGCTTCGGTCTCCGCTGAACCGACTCGATGTTCCTCAGGAACAGGTTCGACTCGTCCTCTTGCTCCGTCTCCAGCTCCTTCTGCGCCGCTTCTAGCTGTTTCTGCTTCTCTTCCCTTTCCTAAAAGAAGAGAGTGAGAGTTTGATAAAACAACATGTTTTAGCGGGAACGTTGCAATGAACAACATTTATTCATAGATACAGAACATAACGCCCGTAAGGGCTGGGTCAGATGAAAGACTGGATAAGCAGTGACAAGTAGCTAGCTTGTCACCTACACAATCACACACTCAAAACTAACATGCTAGTCAAGGAATCGGTTCTCTCTGCCTACCCCGCCAAGGAAGTGGCGTGAAGTTTAGTTAGTTAATAATATATCATAAATCTATACAGACCTTCAATATTAGCGCCGTCGAGATGGCCAGGGGGTCGTTCAACTCCTCAAGCCGCAAGAGGACCACGTACAGGGCCTCTATGTCCAGCAGCAGCTGTTTCGTCCTCTTCAGCTCTCTAGGAACCTGGTAAAAGAGGTATGCGTTAAGAGGCAAGTCAGGTAAATGTTTATACTTCAAAGTTCAGACAAACTTAGATCGTATTTGGATAAGCGAGAGTGCGAAAGCACTGCATAGAAAAGTGCTCTACGATTGGTCAAATAGATGTCAAAGTTTGACCGGTGAGATGAAACCATTTATTAATTACATCGCCAAATCAGTGGCATATACGCTGCAGGGCCGCTTCAATGGGCCTCGCACCTAATAGGGTCTCACACTGGAAGGTGGACTGACACCTCAAGAGGCCTCACATCTTAAGAGGCCTCGCATCCCAAGGGGCCCCACTCATAAAGGGTCTGTCCAGTGGGGACCTCAACGCCATCACGCGGCCGCGGTGGCATATACACTCCAGGTCCTGGCGTTTCAATAGACCTTCAAGGGGCCCCACATATCATGGGAGTGTGGAGTCCCTTGATATGTGGTATAAGGGGTAAAAACGGGGTTTGCTCGCGTCATGCCCCAGAAGACCTCACTCCAATGAGGCTCGCATCTAAACGGGCCTCACACCTCAAAGCACCCCATAGGTCGCGGGGCGCGCGCCAGGCTACTGACCTCGCTGGGGTTGGTGGTGCTGGCGCGGCTGGGCGCGCGCCAGGCTACTGACCTCGCTGGGGTTGGTGGTGCTGGCGCGGCTGGGCGCGCGCCAGGCTACTGACCTCGCTGGGGTTGGTGGTGCTGGCGCGGCTGGGCGCGCGCCAGGCTACTGACCTCGCTGGGGTTGGTGGTGCTGGCGCGGCTGGGCGCGCGCCAGGCTACTGACCTCGCTGGGGTTGGTGGTGCTGGCGCGGCTGGGCGCGCGCCAGGCTACTGACCTCGCTGGGGTTGGTGGTGCTGGCGCGGCTGGGCGCGCGCCAGGCTACTGACCTCGCTGGGGTTGGTGGTGCTGGCGCGGCTGGGCGCGCGCCAGGCTACTGACCTCGCTGGGGTTGGTGGTGCTGGCGCGGCTGGGCGCGCGCCAGGCTACTGACCTCGCTGGGGTTGGTGGTGCTGGCGCGGCTGGGCGCGCGCCAGGCTACTGACCTCGCTGGGGTTGGTGGTGCTGGCGCGGCTGGGCGCGCGCCAGGCTACTGACCTCGCTGGGGTTGGTGGTGCTGGCGCGGCTGGGCGCGCGCCAGGCTACTGACCTCGCTGGGGTTGGTGGTGCTGGCGCGGCTGGGCGCGCGCCAGGCTACTGACCTCGCTGGGGTTGGTGGTGCTGGCGCGGCTGGGCGCGCGCCAGGCTACTGACCTCGCTGGGGTTGGTGGTGCTGGCGCGGCTGGGCGCGCGCCAGGCTACTGACCTCGCTGGGGTTGGTGGTGCTGGCGCGGCTGGGCGCGCGCCAGGCTACTGACCTCGCTGGGGTTGGTGGTGCTGGCGCGGCTGGGCGCGCGCCAGGCTACTGACCTCGCTGGGGTTGGTGGTGCTGGCGCGGCTGGGCGCGCGCCAGGCTACTGACCTCGCTGGGGTTGGTGGTGCTGGCGCGGCTGGGCGCGCGCCAGGCTACTGACCTCGCTGGGGTTGGTGGTGCTGGCGCGGCTGGGCGCGCGGCTGGAGCCCCCGGGGGCGTCGGCCGCCACCACCTCCACGTCGATTATCTTGCGAGGGGCAGTCACGCTACCACACTGGAATATATAAAACCTTAGTTAAAGAAAAATCTATCAAAACAAAACAAAATATTATAAAAGAGGAAAGATTTGACTGTTGGTTTGCATTGAGTAACTCCTAAACTCCGAAACCATCTGGTGAGGACGATCTTACATCGATCACCCGTACCCCTTAACAAAACCCCCAAAAATTTCCCACCCCCTAACAAACCCGACAAACAGCCGTTTCCTCCACCAAACATTCACATCAAACTTGACCGTTTTTCCCAGAATTGGCCGTATACACTGCCGTACGTCTCCCATAAACCAGCTTGTTCCCCCAAAATCCCCCATAAACATGCCCGTTTCCCCCCAATTTTCCTCACAAACTTGACCATTTCTTCCCCAAAGCGTACAACCAAGATACCAACATCTCCACAAACTTGGCTATACCCACTACCGTGCGCCCCTACTTGCCCCCGCACTACCGCGCACCCACCTGCAGCTTCCCGAGCGAGTTCTCGAACTGCGTGGGCACGTACGCGCGCGGCGCGGGCGCGTCCTCCGACGTGGAGTTGTGCCTGTTCGAGTTGTGACGCTCGCGCGTGTGACTGTGGCTCTCCTGCTTCACACCTGGAACAGATATAGAGGGTTAAACATGTGTTGGGGGTTAAACATGTTGGGGGTTAAACATGTATTGGGGGTTAAAAATCTGTTGGGGGTTACACATCTTTTGGGGGTTAAAGATGTGTTGGGGGTTAACAATGTGTTGGGAGGGGTTAACTATGTGTTTGAGGGTTAAACATGGGTAGAGGGTTATAGATGTGTTACATTGTATACATACATACATAACATCACGCCCATAATCCCCGAAGGGGTAGGCAGAGCCAAAGGGGCAGCAGGCCCCTTCAACCACATTCAGCCAAAAATAAATAGATGTGTTGAGGGTTAAATATGTGTTTTTGGTGGATAACAAGTGTGGGGGTAAAAGAGGTGACGGGGTTAAATATTAGCTAACACAGAGAAAACCTCATAATCTGCCTTGGTCATTCTCAAGATTAAAACTGCTCTTTTAACCAATCACCCTTTCAGACATCATTTACATCTATCTCTCTCTAACGCTCTATCTCTCTCTCTCTCATGTTCTTTCTTAATTTATCCCTATTCTATCAACTCATTTATACATTCACTCTTTCTCGCTCATATTAAAAGTAAATGTACCATGTTTAAAATAAAGAAAGCTAATTAAGGGTCAAAACTCGACAAATACCAAACTCACCCCCGCTGTAGAAGGGATGGTTCTGCTGGTTGGCCTTGTGGGCCTCCTTGATGCCCTCCTTCTCCTTGCTAGCCTGTCGCTCTAAAAATACCTGGAATAACAAACATCATTTTATAATAACGTGCCGAAATCTTGGCAACATGGAATATTAAAAAATCCCCCGTATTAATTATGTGGCGACGACCGCGCCACAAGGTAGTCAAAAAACACAACATCACGCCCATAATCCCCGAAGGGGTAGGCAGAGTCAAAGGGGCAGCAGGCACCTTTAACCACATTCAGCCAAAAACAAAACTGGGCTGGGTTAGATGGAAAAGATTATAGCTCCAATAATATATCAACCGATGACGTTGATCGAACATGCAGAAGCGCCATACAATCCTGCATCGCACTGACGCGTTATTCTCGCCACTAAGTACATACACAACACACCTCACGGTCAGTCGGCGCTAGGTCCCCGAGCGAGCGACACCTAGCGCGGCGGAAGTACTTACACTTTTAGTGCGAGCGAGTAGTTCACATTTAGATAATGGTGATGCTACTTTCTCAAAAGGGCGATGGTAGCTCAATGGTAATGACACGCGCCTCTTAACCGAGGAGTGCAGGTTTAAACCCGGCACGTACTTTTGTATTTTTCAAATCTATGTACGTATTTATACCACTAGCTCGACGGTGAGGGAAAACATCGTGATGATTCAACAACTTTGGATTTGTAACCATGATCCAAAAATTGTCTGGTTCCCTTATCTTAGGGTTACGAAGGTCGGATCGCCAGTCGCTGTAATGTAATTACCAGACTCGCTAAATCCTGGATCATGGTCTAAGCGGACCCCGTCTAAGCACGGGACATGACGCTAGAAAGATGAATGCTACTTTCTCAAAATAGTACAATGCAAAACCCGACCAAAGCCGAAGTTTTGCCAAAGTGTCCTGGCAAACGCAATTGAACGGTCCGATGGCAACAAACGGGCGGCGAACGGTGCGAGCATAAAATCTTGAGTAAAAAATATCGATACCTTATTATAAATCGATATTATAAATAAAAAAATAAAAATAATAATAATAAAATCAACTTCTTTAGGGGGTGAGAGTTTCCCGCTCCCCCGCCAGCCCCGTAGGTAGTAAAGGCCGCCTTCGGCCAACTACCGACGTCCTCTCAAAAAAAAAAAAAAACATCTTCGTGTGTAAGGATCGCGCCATACGGCGTTCGGTTCTCTCTGCCTACCCCGCTAGGGAAGTGGCGTGAAGTTTTAGTATAGTACAAATCAACTTCGATATTTTCAAGTCCGCGTCGCCCGCGCAGCTGCCTGGTAAACAGATAGGCAAGTCCTCACCGTGTAGTAGAAGTCGTGTATGTACGGGGTGCCGGTGTTGAGCTGCAGCATCTGTATGTTGATCAGCCACTGCTTCTCGCGCTGCGACATCAGCCCGGCGTACTCGTCCGCGTCGCTCGCGCAGCTGCCGTCGTCGCCGTTCATGTGCCTGGTAAACGAGGGCCAAGTTTAGCACACAATAGGGATGTTGACTGGCTAGTCAATTGAGATACTTTTTAAGAGCTGTCAAAACGAAATCACTTCATAGATTTTGTATGGGCTTGTCAACGTGTGACGTCACTAGTTTGTATAGTCAACTGACTCAATATTATGCAGTTTTTGTGAAATTAAAAATCTTAGACCCAATATGATACAAAATCAATAAGGCTTACCAGCATACTACGATACTTTCTTTTTCAGAATTGATATTTCAAAATTAAATATAAATGGTGTCAACATCCCAATTATATACGCGGCAACACGCATAGGCCGCTTTGGTTTTGAATAATACTAGGTTAATATATTATACTTTAAGTGAACATATTATTTAAGACCCTAAATCATTTATCAATTTCAATTAGTAAAAAATATACTTCTATCCATTTTCTATATTACATACATACATACATAACATCACGCCCATAATCCCGGAAGGGGTAGGCAGAGTAAAGGGTCAGTTCCTTTAACTACATTCAGCCAAAAATAAAACTAGGCTGGGTTAGATGGAAAATTGTGAAAAAGTAGTGACAAGTGTCTAGCTCGCCGCCTACACAATCACACACCTAAAACCGGATATACCATTGGTCGCCTTTTACGACATGCTAGGCAAGAACCACAGCTGGCACATTTTTATTTTCTCCCAGATCAACATGGGCTAAGTCCCAGACCAACATGGGACATTAAGTATATATATTATAAATATATACTTAAATATAGGATATTAACACCCAGACACAGAACAAACACAAATATTCATCACACGAATGTTTGTCCTGGGTGGGGATCGAACCCACAACTCTTGGCGCATGCGGCAGGGTCACTACCGAATGCGTCATCGAGCCAGTCTAATATATACAAATCTTACTCACCTACTATTACTAAAACTGCCGTTATGTCTCTGGTTATTAAAGAATTGGTTGTTCACAAACTGATTGTTGCTGAACATGTTACTCCGGTTCAACATCGGGTGATGGCTCGCGTTGTGGTAACTGTTCAACTGCAACATCGGGTGCGTATTCTGTATCAGCTGGACAAGATTTTGTGACGTCATATTCTGCGACGGCAAAGTCTTTTGTTGTGAATTGTTGTAGACTCTGCTCTTCTGAACCTTCTGGTCAACCTTCGGTTGGCTCGTTTGGCTAGTTTGGTGCGATTGGTTTGGCTGGTTCATCTTTAAACTCTTGTTCTGGGGCGATTGGTTTAACGGTTGGTTCATATTCGTTTTGACGGTTTGCGGTATCGGTATTTGCGGTGACTGCGTCTTCATTTGTTGGTGTTGCATCATTTGCTGGTTCATGTTCATCATGTTTTGGTTCATTGGTTGCTGTTCGGTTGGTTTTGTCGGCATTGTTGGTGCCTGGAAATAGATAATTTGTTTATGAATGTTAGTAACTAATAATCCCTACTAATATTATAAATGCGAAAGTAGCTCTGTCTGTCTGTCTGTTACGCTTTCCCGCTTAAACCTCTCAACCGATTTTGATGAAATTTGGCACAGACAATCTGTAGACCCTGAGAAAGAACATAGGCTACTTTTTAAAGCGAAAAAAAAGCGCGATATCACCGATTTCCACGCAGGCGAAGCCGCGGGCGGAAGCTAGTTTACATATAATACTTTTACTACTTTCATCGTCTTCTTAGCGATGTCCCGTGCTTAGACGGGGTCCGCTTAGACCATGATCCGGGATTTAGCGAGTCTGGTAATTACATTGAAGCGACTGCCGATCTGACCTTCGTAACCCTAAGATACGGTAACCAGACAAATTTTTAATCATGGTTATAAATCTAAAGTCGTTTGATTTCATCACAATGTTTTCTCACCGTCGAGCTAGATATTTAACAAAAAATAAAATAGAAATAGCCCAAGTCACTTTTATTATACTAGCTATTATATGCCTGTACAGGTCGCTATTAGGTATTAGGTACGTGGTAAATAAGAACACAACACAGTACGATTAGCACGGACACGTCTTGCTCGTACGGCCGACTAGCAGAGAGAGAGCGCGGTCAGTGCAGCGAGTGACTGACCGCAACCCCCACCACCGCTCGCCCTACTAGTAGGCATGACTGTATTTATTTATACACTACAATGCCAGTTTCATCTAAATCGATTCGGAAATTAATCGGTAAACATTATACAGATAGACATATAAAACTGTATTACATTTTTAACCGACTTCAAAAAATGGAGGAGGTCCTCATTTCGACTGATTATTTTTTTTTTTTTTTTATTATTAGTTTATATTTGTAAATCGTAATAATTCTTCTCCAGAACGCATCGATTTTGTGACGCTTATCAGAAATGTGTTATCCTCAAAAAATGATTTTAGTCCGTAAGTTAGATTATCAAATGACAATGACAAAGACACAGCGCTTCAAAGATCTGAAATTTAGCGCTTTACGTCACTTGGACGGTAAAATTTTACACAACTAGTGACGTCATGCGGTACTTTAACGCGCTGCATCTTAAAAATGTTTAGTTTGTTGAACAAAAGAAAAAATATGTAAGCCATATTTTTTTGTATCTCAATAGTGTACTATAAAAAATTTTTAACAACATAATTGGAATATTGACACCATTTATATTTTGAAATATCAATTCTGAAAAAGAAAGTATTGTAGTATGCTGTTAAGCCTTATTGATTTTGTATCATATTGAGTCTACGATTTTTAATTTTACAGAAACTGCTTAATATTAAGTCAGATAGATGCGATAGAGTCGGTAGATGCGACATTCCGAACCGGTGGTAGATTCAAATTGTTCTATTTTGTACCTATTACTTGACGATTTAAAAGTGCTTTTTTGAGGCCTACGTAAATAAAGATATTTTGAGTTTGAGTTGAGTTTAATAAATAAAAAAAAATCTGTGACGTAAATTGTAACGAAAACACGTCAAAGTGTCGTTCTTAGACAGCTTCACAATTGTGACACTTGTGGCGCTAGTTAGAATCTTTGCATCCAACGTTTACAATCCCAGAAAAATATGTTATACTTACACGAAAATTATTAAAAGGCGCCATATTCGAACCGAAACTCTGCCTCGGGATGTTCATACCGGGCGGTGGCGCCATCATCCTGTGCTGTCCCATCATATGGGGAAACTGGTTCATTCCCGGCCCAAACTGGTTTCCGTTGGGCATCATCTGGTTCTGACCCATTTGGTTCACGCCCTGCCCCATCTGATTCATCTGGTTCATCTGCCCCATCTGATTAACAGTCTGCCCCATCCCCACTTGACCCATCTGATTAACACCCTGACCCATCTGATGCGACTGACCCATCTGGTTTAAATTCTGAACCAGATTCGGGCCCATCTGCCCCGCGTTTTGACCCATCTGCAAACCTTGGCCGAGATTTTGGTTCAACTGCATCCCCTGACCCATCTGACCGGATTGACCCAACTGGTTCAAAGTCTGCCCCATAGGCACATGATTCTGCCCCATCTGGCTCTGCATCAGCTGATTCGCTTGCATACTCTGCATATTTTGGGACAGATTCATCAGATTGCTATTCTGAAACTGCATCTGATTCGACTGCATAAACTGGTTCACATTCTGCCCCATCTGGTTCATATTTTGACCCATCTGGTTCATCTGGTTCATATTTTGACCCATGTGGTTCTGTAGAAGCTGGTTGCTTTGGGTCAGTTGGTTGAGTTGTTGCGGTTGGCCTATGATCTTGTTGAGGGGTTGGTTGATGTCCCTCATCTGTGGGGGGGCGAAGGGTAGGGGGACGGGCGCTTGGAGCCCCGGTGGTCGTTGTAGGATGACCGGCTGGAATCGGGGCTGAAAATTGAAGAAAGAATGATTAAAATCTAATTCGGTATTTTTTTAATTATTTCCCTCTTCATTATTCACTTGGTTATGTTACTTCTGACCTAACCTTCAAAACCCTTATACAGGGGAACCAATCAAATCGAATGTTTATTTAATGAGGGTTTTCAAAAATACAAGAGACACGAGGGAGTCTCGTGGTCTTATCACTGTCACTATTGGCTCCTTGTTGACAGCATGCCAGTTTGTTCTGACATCCGCTTTTGGGTATGTGATTGTGTAGGCGACGAGCTAACCATTTGTCACTACTTTTTACAATTTTCCATCTAACCCAGCCCAGTTTCATTTTTGCCTGAATGTGGTTAAAGGGGTTTGCTGCCCCTTCGACTCTGCCTACCCCTTCTAGGATTACGGGCGTGATGTTATGTATGTATGTATGTATGAGCGAGATCGAAAACGACAAACCGCGCCCGATGCTGACTCGCGCAACACTAATACTATGTGGGGCCCCCCGCCTCTCACCCCGATAGCCATCTCGAATTGTCGTATAAATGATTGCATGAGTGTATGAAGACTAACTAATGTAGAATAAGGATCATAGCAAACGGAAGGATCTCCGACTACCGCCATGGGAACAACACGTGACGTCATGTATGTAATTATTTTATGATGCTTAGAAATTTCATACAGGTGCCACCCTTGGCGACTGGTCTGCTCTGGTCGGGTCAAGTTTTTGGTTTGTAATTTATATATTTTTATTTTGATACTCTACAACAGGCCCACACTAAAACGCGGTTCAAAGTTAATTATGATTCATACACCTTGTATAAATTGTATTGAAAAGAGTAACTACCGAGTTTCTTGCCGGATTCTTCTCGGTAGATACAACATTCCGAACCGGTGGTAGAATCATATAGCTGTGGCTTTACCTGTATTTGACGATTTATAAGTGTTTCCTTGAAACCTATTTATATAAAGAATATTTTGACTTTGACTTTGACTTTGACTTTGAATGTATCAAACATTCAAATAACATTTGAAAACATTTCACATGAAACAGGGCTATTATAGAATTGAAGATTTTTTAAATGATAAAAATCAGTATATAAAATACAGTCTGCGCTCTAATTCTTGCATGGTGTACTATAATATTGTAATGTATTGAATAAATTGTATTTCAATTATATAAATTACTTGAAGTAGATATCAAGTAGCATTATTGTATACATGGCTATTTAAAAGAGTAACTACCGAGTTTATTGCCGGTTCTTCTCGGTTCATTCCGCACCAGGCGGTAGAATATTTTTCTTGTATAATTATGACTATTCATAAGTGCTTTTGTGGAGCCTACACGAATAAAGATATTTCTATTTGTATGTTCTATGTACGTGTGCATGTGTGTGCGTGTGTGCGTGTGTGCGTGTGTGCGTGTGTGCGTGTGTGCGTGTGTGCGTGTGTGCGTGTGTGCGTGTGTGCGTGTGTGCGTGTGTGCGTGTGTGCGTGTGTGCGTGTGTGCGTGTGTGCAGCTGACCTGGAACACGCTCTGGCTGCCGGCGGGCGGCTGCTTCTGCCGCAGCTGCCGCTCCAGCTCCTCCACCGTGCACACATTCTTGAGCGTCTGCACCGGCTGGGGAGGACAATGTTACATTACTTCTTCCTTGCTGTATATATTGACCAGACTACCAGATACGGTCCATCTTTCAGACATCTTACTAATATTATAAACGCGAACGTTTGTATGGATGAATCGATGGATGTTTGTTACTCTTTCACGCAAAAATTACTGCATGGATTTTAATGAAACTTTTCAATAGTATAGCTTATACATTACAATAACACATAAGCTATGTTTCATTGATGTACCACGCGAGCAACGCCGCGGGCAGAAGCTAGTCACTAGAGGGCATCATCAACGACATACATAAACATTGGTACTGCCTCGTTTTATAATATGTCAATCCTGGTTGGAATTCTGAGTTGGTACTGAGTGGGGCAGGTAGAGAGAGAGAAAGAGAGAGGTAGAGAGAAGGAATATGAGAAAGAGAAAGAGATACAGAGAGACAGAAACTGATAAGGGGCCATCCATAAAGTACGTCACACGAATTTCATGATTTTTGATTCCCCCCGTCCTTGTCACAGCTGGTCACATTTGTGGGACTCCCCCCTCCCTAGTATGACATCACATGTTTTGCAATTTTACATCCAGAAATTGAAAATTATTATGATATACATATTAGATTTTGAAACGTGATGTCACGAAACTTAGGACCCCTCCCACCGCTTGTCACACCATGTCACACATCGTAGACCCCCTCCGTCCCCCTTTACGTGTGACGTACTTTATAGATGGCCCCTAAAGAGATAGAGACAGAGAGCGATAGAGGGGCTAGAGGACTTCCTTTAGCGCAAGCCGCAAAGATGGCAGACATTTTTCCACATTCCTCACACTACAATTACATTTCATAACACCAACTAGCTACATTAAGCCACAGCAGTCTACACAAGGCCACAGGCTACAGTACTCACAGTAGGCGCGGTGGGCAGCGAGATGTCGTGCCGCCATACGTTGGAGCCGAGTGTGCGCACGCGCGGAGCGTCAGTTTCGTCCAGCACTAACTGCGACAACGACGCTTCTGCGAACAGGAAACGGTGGCATTAGCTCAGACAGATAGATAGACAGACACACTGATTAACAGATTGACAAACAAACACTGCCGGGAAGGATTGCCATGCTGGATTCAGCAGTCCAGCTGGGACAAGCACAACTTTAGCTGTGCCGGGCCCAGCAAGTTGTGCTGGCTCAATACTGCTGGATTTCAATCGCTACTAGGGATTGAAATGCTGGATTAAGTAATTCATTTGAGGCCAGCACAATTTTAGCTCTGCTCAATGCAGCTGCATTGCAGTCCCTAAGTGGCAGAAAGTCAGAAATAGGATTACTGTCTAAAGATTTATTTATTTATTTAGAAAACCAACAGCGTTAATAATAAATGATTAATTTACATATCATTAGGCCAATAACAGGTTTTCCTTAATTAACTGTAAGTGCTAGGTAGTTGATGAAGAACAAAGAGTAACAAATGTTTTAATCCTTATGTAAGATTATTATATCCCCGATTAATGGAGGCAGTTCGATTCGTAAGTGTCACGTATTAATGTGATTCAATCTATCAATTTGTGCTAAGTGTGCTTGCAGATGATTGTGTTATCAGAAAATAAGAAGGTTACATAGTCAGAGAAACAGAAAGTCACAGGCAGAGAGTCAGAAAGTCAGAAAGTCTGATAGTCGGACGACCAGAAAGTCGGTAAATCACACAGACGGTCAATCACACAGTCGGTCAATCATGACAAGCTCGATGGCGCATTCGGTAGTGACCCTGCCCCATGCGCCAAGAGTTGTGGGTTCGATCCCCACCCAGGACAAATATTCGTGTGATGAATACTTGTGTTTGTTCTGTGTCTGGGTGTTAATATCCAATATTTAAGTATATATTTGTAATACCACTGTTGTTTCTGATATCCATAACACAAGTGCTTAAGCTACTTACCTCGGAGTCAGATCAATGTATGTGATGTAGTCTGATATTTATTTATATTATTTATTTATCACACAGTCGGTCAATCACACAGTCACACAGTCACACAATTACATAGTCACACATGTCCGCAACGCGTCTCACCGAGCTGCTCGTTGGCGGCGTCGTCGATGCCGCTGTTGTGCCGGCGACTGCTCTCAAGCTGCAGCGCCAGGTGCTCATGCTGCACCTCCCAATCGAACTCTTCAGCTGGCGACAACATATGGGACACATCAGCTAATGTTATTAAACAACTTGTACATACTAATATTATACACAATATCTTTCTAACTGATTTTGGTCCCGGTGGGCAATCTAAACTATTACGATGTCAAGATTAGCTAACACAGAGGATATTATTGTGCACAATTGTTTGTGTAAACACAAGTCATTAATCAGTATTCAATTAATAGGCAAGATGTCGAAAAAATAATGTTAAGTCCGTCAGTTAGATTTTAAAAATATATTGAACGCATATTATTTTATTTATTTATTAAACAAAAATTCATGAAGATAGTATGCATTCAAGTTGCGCGTGACGTCACGCATCCGTAAATTTTTTTACGAAACAGTGACGTCGCAAGATTCCACTCCAAAGCTTTGATGCTCTTTATCTTAGTGATTTTTTGGTAATTTGATAAATTGAAATATGTGTGTCTAGTATTTTTGTATAATCAAACTGACGGATTAAATAGAATTATAGTTTTTAAATGCAGTCATCATCCCAATTGTACACAATCTGATTCTCAAACGCTGTTTTGCCTTCAAATCAGTTTTAATAATCTTTTTAATGTGTTCTGCCAAAAATAAAACATAAGAACCCTACATTTAATTTGTTAAACAATATACTCACAGTCCTGTCCAAACGTCTCATCGTTGAGAGCATCATACTCGTCCTCGGAAGGCTCTCCACCTCCTTCGTCATCATTTAAGTTCTGAAACAAAATCACATGAGAATTTAGCATCTGTTTGTTATTAATTGATGTAAATCCAACACATTCAATTATCAGTTCAGTAAAAAAGTGAAATAGTGGAAACAGCAGAAAACATGGGGCTTGCCTAGCATTGGTCAGAGTGTCGGAAAGGGTGCGCATATTATACATAGTTTCCAAAAGTCAATGAACTTGACCTTTGACCTTTAAAGGTTATTGAACTTGAGTTTAATGACCTTTGCAAATGCATGGAATTAACATTGAAAGGCTTATTAATATTCAAATTAATTAATATAAATGTAATGTACACTGTCTAAATAAAGGCTATTATTATTATTATTATAGAAGGGTTATTATTAATTTACTCCCGGATAGGACTACACAGGAATACAATATAATGGAAACATAACTTATCTATGTAATACAAGTACACCCTGAACATTAGAAAATAAATCTAGAACAAAAAATAAATACAAATAAAATAAGTCTACAAGGATGATACAAAAATACATACAGTAATCAATCCAACATGTGGCTTCAAAAACTCCAAAAGCTTAATCAATCTTTTGTTTTATGGAACCCCCCTTAAGGTGAAAATAATCCTAGGGGATAATATGTAATCACTAGCGGTGCCTGCGGTTTCACTCATGTTAATGCGTTCAACCAAACAAATTCTTCAGCTTTACACATTACTAAAGATTTTACAGAGACATAGTACAATTTCCACAGGAGGCATTTTAGAGAATGATAACATAAATCTTCATTATTACACATAGGTAATCCTCCTTAATGGGGTAATAATTATAGTGCACTCATCTTAATAGGAATAACTACATATTTTGCTACACAGATTACACCATTACCAATCAATAATTTGGAAATTATTCACTGTTATTCTAACAATAAATAAGTAAAATAACTATGTTTAAGTATATATAATTCAACTTTATATAATCTGATATAGTTTTACATATTGTCAGTCTAGATGTTATAGCTCATAACCAAACATTAGTAAAGTTTTAAGTTTATGCAAAAAGCTTAAATATCCATGCTAATTAAGGAATTATTACTTTCATAGTTAGCAAATTGTCTATGTACTATATTTTAAGTCTAAACCATTAAATCATAAAAAATATGTATTGCAGTTAGTTTTAAAAGAAGTTTTTGTCTCTCCTGTTAAATTTAGCAGTTTGCATTTACAAGCTATCACATCTAGACCGACGATATATGCTTTCACATTTACTGTTTTTTAATTACATTGGATAATCTTAGCCATGTAAATCTAATTTGACTTCAATAGGTGTCAAAATTAAACAAATGCAATGAAATTAATGTTATGAAACATATATATAGTCCAGTTACAAAAACATTGCTCTGACTCTTCTAAGTACACAAATAGAACATAAAATGAATCATTAGCTTATACCAAAATGTAGGTAAGTGTAAATAGGTATATTATTTAGTAAGTTAGTTATAAAAAAATCATTCACGGCACCATTCATCAACTTGCAAACACTGAGTTACTCGTAACGAATGTTACAAAATACATTTGTTTATTTCAACACAATATCAACAAATAGAATCGCTATAGTACATTCTCAGATTGGAAGATGATGGACATCTGGCTACCTATCCAATAGTTCATGTTATTTATTCACGTTATTAACAAAAATACGCTATCCACAAGAGAATTACAGTTAAAAAACGAGATAAACGTTGGAAATAAAAGATTAAACAGGTGAAAATATTATAAAATTGCGAAATAAAAGGACTACTTGGCATGCTGGCATGAACGTTGTATCATAAAATATATAATGTTTCACTTGGATAATTCGGTGTATCGCGGCGGAAAAGTGGATAAACTCACCGATAACGAAGTATCGAACCCGAAGAAAGAATCTGCCATTGGATTTTCTCATATATCATGGACAAAAACGACATGACTTGTCACGCTACATACGTCGTGAAATTGTTGGCCGCCATTACTGCGTTTGACAGAAACTGACGTTTTGAATTAGTCATTGCCGTGAGATGTCGCTTTCATGTTGCGTTTCGTTAACGGAGACCGACATTCTTATTGTTAATGCTATGTATAGTTGTACTACAATTGTTATTAATCTAAATGCCAGAAATGCGATAGATTCTGTCACATATATAGCTGGATAATGTTCAGACTCATGCATGATCACATGATGTGCAGGGGTTCGTTAATGAAATAATAATAACGGTTATCTTTATCAAACAGCACCTGGCGTGCAAAGGCTAATGCCTTCTTAGATTAAATTTGATTTAATCTAAGAATTCCTTTCGTATAATTTAAATTTTATGTTACATCTTACGCAGGCCTGTAGTTACAATTTTTTCGTAACTGCATGCATACTGCATACTGGACATAGTCCACTCCCAAAGTATATTCTACTAACATTTTCTTTTGTTTAATGAACTCAAATACTTTGCTTCATGCTAATAGTTTGTTTTAGAAATAAAAAAAATAAATCTTTTTAATCTTCTGGAAAATATATGATTCAGCCTTACAGATCACTCATCTTTTAAATAAAAACCTGAGTTGAGCTGAGTGGTTTGTTTTAGCATTTATCATTATAAATTTAATAAATAACTTAAATCATTACGACCTGTACACCATCCTTTTGACACTGGCAGTTGAAGGATATATCCAAGAACAAACATGAATAATTATAATATTTTTTGCGTCAACTTATAAACTCAGATTAACAGAGGTGGGATTACAACTTGTGGATAATGACTTTAAAGCGCAGTCAAATGGAATGCTCCCAGTTAACGGTAATAAGTTAGTCGAGTTCATATCTAACCAAAGGACAATTCATTAAATAAGTAGGTTCTATTATAACGTTGATATAAGGTTGAGAGTACATAAATATATTTCTCTCTGCCTACTCCGATAGGGAAGTGGCGTGAAGTTTAATTAGTTAGATATATAGTTAGTTACATAAATATACCTTCATCATCATGCCTGTAATCCCGGAAGGGTTAGACAGAGTTAAAACGGAAGTTAGTTTGCTTATCCACATTTTGCCAAAAAAAGTCCTACTCTCATAGTAGGTTTTTTAAAATTTAACTTATACTTACAACCTCAGATCAACAGAAAAAGTTTTTCTGTTGATCTGAGCTTACAACATTTTATTTTGTCCTAAATTTTTATTCACTCCCGAATTTAAAAAAGTTAGAAACCTAGTGGACGGATGTAATTTAAAGTTCTAATTTAAACAAAATGAAATAAATATAAGTAAAGATATTATTTTATGGCAGCCCCATTGGTCTAATAGCTCTCAACTTCGCGTCGAATGCAGAAATTGTAGGTCCCTTTTTTCGGGTCTGGGTGTTAGTGGTGTATTTGTTAATTTCGACTTCAGCTCAAGTGTTTGAACTACTTACTTTGGAATTGAGTGAGTATGTGATGTACTCTGCTATTTATTTTTGCTTGTTACAGTCAAATTTTACCGGTCCGATGTTGTATCTAGGCCGGATCTAGGTACTATATGGGCTTTTTGGGTTGCAGCCTAGGGCCTCGTGGAATATAAGGCCCCCGTCGAAGACAATACACATATCTAACGACCGTTCACTAGTAGAACCTACAAGAAAACTATTAATAGGCCCCTAAGTACCACAATCAAGATCCCCCCTGAAATGTACGTACAGTGCCGTCCTTAACCTAATGGAGACACATTAGTCAATTAATTTTTCTATTTACCAATAGAACAATTAATTGCAGGTGCAACGTTGCACTAGGGGGCACTCTTGATCGCGGGGCCCTAGGCACGTGCCCAATGGGGAAGAGAGGCCTAGCCATGTAGCAAGGCTATGCTTTGCAATATGACGATGTGAGTATTAACACACCACGAACTGAGTCGAAGTCGAAGTGACGCAGCAACTAAACGGCCGCGCGGCGTCTTAATTATCTTCAGAGATCCGTACTTAAAGGATTGTACCCCAAATTTTGGAGTAACATTTTTAATGAGGCAATTTTATGGAGTAATAAAAAAAATACATTATTAACATACCTACATTAGATGTACGGCTAAAGATGGGTAAGTTTATGTTTATACCCATCTTATATCATCATCTATAAATTTAAGAGATTACTCGCTTTTGTCCGCAACTTCGTTGGGACGGAATTAATTAAATGACTTATTAGTATTTTTAAATTAATTTCCTCTTCAAATTTTCACTCTAAAGGGTGATTTCTGAGATTAAAACTGTCGTATATCCTTTCCCGGGATTCAAACTATTTCCATACTATCTATATTGGTTCAGCTGTTCAACCGTGAAAAGGCAACAAACACACTTTCGCATTTATAATACATTTAATTTAAGGTAAAGTATGTAAATATAAAAATTAATGAGTATGGCATAGTATTTAAAAACCGGCCTAGTGTGAGTGGGCGAAGGGGTTCAGTACCATTATCTATAAAAAAGGCAAAAAAATCATGTCTGTTAAATATTATATTTCATTCTGTTTTTAGTATGTGTTGTTATAGCGGCCACAGAAATACATCATCTGTGAAAATTTCAACTGGTACGGTTCATAAGATACAGCCTGGTCACAGATGGACAGACGGACGGACTGCGGAGTCTTAATAAAAGGGATCCGTTTTACCCTTTGGGTACGGAACCGTAAGAAGTTCAGATTTTTTTTTCCACCGGCTGGCATCACTGATTATCTTGTCTGGCCGTCAGTCTTGTGCTCTGAGTACTGAAACTAATGGAGATAATATAACTACGAAAAAGTGAAGCCCAATTTGAGTAAGAAACAAATATGGCGCCTTTGCGTAGTGTCAATCCACTTTACTTACATACTATAAGTCTCTGAACAATTAATCTATGACGATGTTTCTGAATGTTACAAGTTAGATTCAGTTATAATTACAAATTTTGTCAATATTGGCACAATATACTGCAAATTCCACTGACATTGACAACTTAAAGTGAGAAACCAAAATGGTAAGCCGGCTTCACTTAGGTATTTCTATGACGTCAATTGATGATGTTACCGAAAATAGTTAAGTCAAACATATTGTTGTCTCTTTTACACGCAGTATTGTAGACTTGTTAAAAAGAGATAGAATACAATATCGAATAAATATGAATACAATATCGATATTAATCATATTTGTCTATCAGATTGATCGTATAGAACATTATGTCGTCTCCATGTATTTCAGTCCTCACGAGGTCTTGTGTCATATTTATTTTGTCTGGCTCACATACACACACACACACTCACAGGTTGTTGTACACAGCGAGCACAAACTAACTAGTGTATAGATGCTTTTCTCATAGACGAGTGTTGTTCTTGTCATTATCACAATGAAAAACATGTGTTTTGTTTAACATAAGAAAATTATTTACATTAATTAAGTACTAACTTATTCTAGAGAACATTTGTTTAAAACTCAGTCTTCGCATCGCTAACTATTTAACTGAGACCTTAATTAATACAGGTAAGTTTTTAATATTATATTCTGTTATCAGACTAAACTGATTCTGAGATTAATATTGATATAGACACGGGATATAGATAAGCATTTATTTTATAATTCACAGATATTGTGGCAATATAATGGGTATTAATAAGGTAATAATGCTCAATTAAGGTGAGAGAAAAAAAAAAACAGTAATAAATAACAACCATTATTTTTCGTTTAAACTTAGACGTTTTCCCTATTAAATGTTATTATTTATATAAAAAAATGGTTTTTATATGGTAAAATTTGTTTAGATTAGATTCAGAAGTAAATCAATTTTAGAAAAAAACATGATATTTAGTTAGTTTTTAGTTCTAATTTATGTTTCTTACCATAAAATGATTAATAGGTACCTACTTTAAAAGGTGTTTTAAAGTGAAATTAATAATAAATAATTATAGATGTAAAGGTCACTTTGCCATTGTGTTAAGTTTTTACATTTATGTCGAATTTTTGAAACAGGGTACCTACTTACTTAATATTATTTTTGCAATATTTTCACATTTTTTTGTATCTGCAAGTGGCTTTAGTTTTAATTTTAACAATTTATTAATAATAAGCCCTTTATTCCAATATACAAGATAAGAATTATCAATTAATTTATCTAAATTATATCTAGCTAATCAGTGTGCCTCTTCGCATTGGCCTCTTCTAGCGCTTTTATTGAGTTCTGTTGCGTGCTACCCTTCTCCAATAATGTCCCGCTGTGAGTTTAGGACATCTGACCATCTCACTGGGTACTGTCCTCTATTTATTTTCCGATCCCTGGGGTACTAGTTTGAGATGATTGTGCTCCATTAGCTTTGGTTGTCTCTTATCGTAAGGCAGTTGATCTCCACTTTAATTTCTTGGTTTGGCTAAGGATATCGGTTAATTTTGTTATTTTGTCCTTATGGCACTACTTTTTATTTTTTGTATTTATGTGAAATGTTAATTTCCTTTGAAAAATATATTTCTATATACCGAACTATGTATTCGCAGGATGTCTCCACAAATTAGTACCGCACAAGGAGTGATCCAGGGGGAGGAACGAATTAGCTTCGACGGCACCAGGTACTACAGCTTCGAGGGGATCCCGTATGCGAAGCCTCCTGTGGGAAACTTAAGGTTTAGGGTTAGTTTTTAACCTTAGTATTACTAAATAGCTTCATGCCATTTCTCTAGCAGAGTAAGCAAAGAACCGCAGGTCTATGCACGGTCCTTAGTAATTGTAAAGATAGTGTAACAAAGTCCAGTTCCGTAAATTAAAAAAAAATAATTGTACACTAGCGCCATCCGCACGTATATTATCTATGTCAATAAGTACTTCACTTGTTGTCACGCATCCAGTAGTTTCATTACAGTAGGGCCCTCACTTACCGAGTGTCCAACCGGTCGCCAAGATGGACGCATAATGAGTTGATACAGAAAGATTTATTTTAATACAGTTGCTCAAAAACTGGCGTATTGCAGGGACGTATAGCGTTCGGGATGTGGGCTATTACATACTCGTGCTTTTTTTTACCTTTCCCGAACTCGTGCGTTCTCTTTCCCAACTGTCAAAATAATGTCTATTAAAAAGAAAAAAACTGTACCAATGTCAATGTATATGTGAATTATAACTTTTATAAGAATTAAATGATTAGTTAGTTGAGTTTATGGTGTTTTTATTATTTTATTAGATTGCTTCATTTTTTCGCAACTGTATTAAAAATAGTCGTTCAGTACACGTACGGAACCGTCATTGCAACTTGTTCCGACTGTCAACCCTCGCCTTCGGCTGCGCCTCGGCTCGGGTAGACATTTGTCGGAACTCTTTGCAATGACAGCCTTTCCGTACTTGTAATGAAATATACTAACATCTATTATAGATAGAACATCACTTCGGCTTTGATATATAAGGATGGACGCAGAACTTCTTAGGTTTCTTCTTGTTAAACTTTTTGCGACGCACATAATAAATAAGTGCGATTTCTTTTAAGCACGAAGCGTCCATTCTCGGTATGAGAGAGAACTGAACTGACATGGTCGCCACTGGCTACTCCATTTGGCAACCGAAGGTATAATCCCCGCAGATTGCTAATGCGCTGGAACCTTGTCTAATTAACACCCACGTGACGTCACCCGCAATACTCGCTGGTCAGTTTTGCGAACGATTCTTATTGTTCGATACGTCACGATTACGTCACCAATATGGCGGCCAGGCGCTTTAGCAATCTGCGGGGATTTTAAATAGGTATCCATGCCTACGTAGCCAGCGACGTCGCCTTGGCGTCTCGGTTAGGTAGGGCTTAATGCCTCCATATAGTGCATCCACACAAGCCGCCGGCTTTCAGACTGCTTTGTCAACTTTGCTTCTGGTTTCGGCGCCGGTTTTGATTGCTTCTTGAAATCCTTGGGTTCCATAACAGTTCGTTTTCTTGATACCTTTCTATCAATAAAAGTACTGCACTATCATCCATTAAATTCTGTCATTTTGTTATTTATAAGTACCTATACAATTATGTTGTATTTAATACGAAATATTTTCAACTGCAATCGAACTGGCCGTCGGCATTTACCTAAAAGTCGAGCGTGCCGCAGGTAAAAACGCGCGTGCGCCGCCGGCTTAGCCGCCGATCGTGCCGCCAGGATACACCTTAGTATTAATCTATACTTATAATAAATCTGTAAAGAGGTCAATTCTGTACAAGAAATATATTTTCAAAATAACTATCAGGGGGTGATTAGTGATCGATACTGATGCCAACAATGCAATTAGTAAAATTTTTGTCTGTCTGTCTGTCTGTCTGTATGTTCCTTATAGAAACAAAAACTACTTGATGGATTTTAACGAAACTTGGTACAATTATTCTTCATACTCCTGAGCAGGTTATAGTATACTTTTCATCACGCTACAATCAATAGGAGTAGAGTAGTGGAGGGAAATGTTGGGAAAACGGGAGAAGTTACTCCATTTTTAAGCTTCCGTCGCGTGTGCAGCCTTAATGGTTAAAGTTACATAGAAATCATGTATGACGGAAATAGTCTTTATAATATTAACCATAAACGCGGGTGACACCGCTGGCACAGCTAGTTGTTAATACAACACACATATTCCAGAATTACACACAAGTTTTTAGCTCCAAACTAAGCATATATGTTTGTGCTTCGGATATTATTAGATAGCAGATATATATATGTGTATAGATTATGTGTATATATCACAAGTATTAGATAAAAACCAGGATTTCATTAAATCTCTAATTAGGAGACATCCTTTTGAATTTATTGATCTTAAAAATGTTAAAATGGTAACTTGATATCACCGTATTCCTAAATATAAAAATTATGGGGATTATGGACGTGATGTTATGTTTGATGTTTATATTTATAAAAATAATTTGATCTACCTGTAAGTATATTACTTCAGAGAAATCTTTTTTTTCTTACATATAAGTAATAAATAATAAATAAATAAATTCTCCAGACTGACACACCAATTCCCTAGTTCCAAACTAAGCTTATGCTTGTATTATGGATACTAGGTGAACGGATAGACATACTTAAATACGTTTATAAACAGACTCGAGTACAAATGTCCATGTTCATCACACGAAACATTTGCCCCTAGCGGGATTCGAACCCGAAACCTTGGTTTCGTGGCCAGGGTCTCTGACCACTCGACCAACGGGCCAGTCGTATAAAAATTAATTTCTGATTTGTGGTCTCAATTCCAAACATCTTTCTATTGCAGGATCCTCAACCCCCAGACTCGTGGTCTGACGTCCGGGATTGCACAAAACCGGGAAACAAATGCGCTCAAATCAACCCTCTATCCAAAAAAGGCTTCGAAGGCTCCGAAGACTGTCTGTACTTAAATATATACACCCCAAGCTTGGAACTTACAAAAAAACTACCCGTCCTCTTCTTCATCCATGGTGGTAGACTCACATTCGGCTATGGTGATTATTATCAGCCGGAATATTTGATTCGGCACGATGTAATTTTAGTCACAATCAACTACAGACTGAATATACTCGGTTTTCTTTCTCTGGATACTCCAGAAGTTCCCGGCAATGCCGGCATAAAAGACTGCGTGGCTGCTCTAAGATGGGTCCGGGGGAACATTGAAAATTTTGCTGGAAATGTCAACAATATTACTATTTTAGGTGAAAGTGCTGGAGGGGCGATATGCACTTCGTTTTTGTGCTCCAAAATGACTGAAGGCTTGTTCCACAAGATTGTGACGCAATCCGGGAACCATTTGGGAGACGTTTTCATGTGTGTACAGGACCATGTGGCGGTAGCTAAACGCGTAGCTAAAACTCTGGGTAAAGAAATTCGGGACAAGAATGAACTGTTACATTTCTTCAGAAGTTTGACCGTTAAGGATTTGGTTAATGGTTACACTATGACCAAAAATCCTCGTTGGGTTCATCCTCTTCTAATGGCGGTTGTAGAGAAAGAGTTTTCGGGCGTTGAACGATTCATTCACGAAGCACCGATAGTGACTTTCCGTTCCAATAGATTCTTGAAAGTCCCCACTATTGTCGGACGCAATATTTATGAAGGCGCCGCATTTGTATTCCAAGATAAAACTGGGCGTGTTCGCTACCAAACTGACTTTAAGAAATACGTTCCAAGTTACATGTATTTAGAAGACAATGAGAAAGAACTTACGCGAATAGGTAATAAGATCGGAGAGTACTATTTCAAAGGTAGACCTGTAGGTGATGAGACGAAAATGGAATATATTCGTTTGTTGTCGGATACATTTTTTGGTAGAGACATCACGAATTATACGGAGATTGTTGCAAAGAATAATGACGAATGCTACGCCTACAATTTTCATTACGTCGGCAATTTGAATATTGGCGTGATGAAGAATTTGGGTGTTCACGGAACGACTCATGGTGATTCAATCCAGTATCAATTTTATAGGAGGAATCAAGATCGGAAGACTACTGTTAACGATAAGAATATTATCGACTTTTTCAGCGAAGCATTCACCAATTTCGCGAAGTATAGGTTAGTAAACGTCTTGCATAACTAATCCACGGATTAGTAAAAAGAAGGACTCCGCGCTACTAACTGGACGTTTAGGCATCTGCGGAGCCGACTTGACACGCAATTTACATCATTACGCGCTCCGAATTTCCGATGTCTGTTATCTCAAGTCTCACTCACACATGCATAAGGGTGGCTTTACGCTGTAGTATGATAGCGCCGAGTCCTTATTTTTTTGTTAGTCCGTGACTTAATCATCATCTACCATACTTACTATCAGGCCTGTAACCCGAAAGGGGAAGCAGTCCAAGTTATAGTTAGTTGTTTAACCAATTTCAGCCAAAATTTTAGGGTTAAATAAATAATTAATTTCAGTGCTGACAAATGACAGCTCGTTCTAAAGTTTATTAGGGCGCTTTACAAATTTCTTAAACCACTAACCATATAGGTAGGCTCAAACTAACTCAAAAAGTCCTTTTCGTAAGCAAAATAGTTCAATTTAAAGAAAACGACATTTTGAAAAATCCTCATAAATTTTCACGCTAAAATTCAACGAGTCGACGTTTCAGTTTGCATTAAGTACCTACTCTAATTATAGGTATGGTCTAATGACGTCGTATAACGATCGGTTAGGGGCCGTCCATTAATCAAGTGAGGCATAAAGGGGGAGGGGAGTCCGAAAAAAAATCACCAAACATCACGAGGGGGGAGGGGGGATGAAGGAGATATCACGTGTATTTATTTTCGAAACCGAAATACATTTATTTTTATAATCTTACAAAATTGCGTAAACTGATAAACTTATTTTTTATGAAGTACTAAGAAAAATGTCAACAATCATGTTGATTCCTGTCCTGCCAATAATCCAAGAAATATAACTTAGGCATCCTTACGCGAAGGTCGAGAGAAATTTATCTGCGTGATGTGCGAAATAAACCTACTTACCTACAATAAAAACATACCTACTTAGTATGTACAAAAAAATACACGTGATCTTAGCTGGGGGAGGGGGAGTTTAAAAAATGCTAAAAACCTCACGTGATTAATGGACGGCCCCTTAGGTCAAGGAACTTAATTTGGTATTTTGATTCGTAGAAAGTACGATGCATGAAAAGGAGTATTGACACTATCACGGGAATCATCTTACGTGAAACGGACTATAAAGTTTTTTTTTTATTATTTATTGAAATATTAGCTTTCTGCA
This sequence comes from Glyphodes perspectalis, assembly GCA_951394215.1. NCBI lineage: Eukaryota > Metazoa > Arthropoda > Insecta > Lepidoptera > Crambidae > Glyphodes > Glyphodes perspectalis. The sequence goes on along the minus strand of OX596230.1, from coordinate 2,261,714 downwards.
CTCCCTCTCAATATAAACTTTAACTGTGCCAAATCTCATACTCCTCCGTCCGCGTAATTCTCATAAAAACGGGTACAAGGTTTTTGCTTCACGTATTAATTTAAAGATACTTATGTTTATATAATTGAACATTTATTAATGTTGCTTAAACTTTTTCAGCGATAAAGGTATATTTTTTGCATTTATACGCAAATTTTAATTAACTACATACATACTTTATAAAATAAAATATAACATAAGAAATTTTCTTAATTGACGACACCAAATCCCTAGTTCCAAACTAAGCTTATGCTTGTACTATGGATACTAGGCGAACGGATAGACATACTTAAATTCATTTATAAACATCCATGACTCGAGTACAAATGTCCATGTTCATCACACGAAACATTTGCCCCTACCGGGATTCGAACCCGCGACCCTTGGTTTCGTGGAGTTTCTGACCACTCAGCCAACAGGCCTGTCGAGTCCTAGTACAAAGAGCATTAAACTCTTTCAGTTGAATTGTGAAAAAATAATCGCAAGTGGCTAGCTCGTCGCCGCCTGCAAATCTAAATAAATACTATTATAATGCAATTCAACAGTATTTTTACTTAAAACTTTTTTTACGTCTCAACCATATATATCGGGTTTTGGGTATGTGATTGTGTAGGCGACGAGCTAACCACTAGCACTACTTTTTTACAATTTTCCACCTGACCCAGTTTTATTTTCGGCTGAATGTGGTTAAGGCAGTGGCGGACTAACCGGGGGACGAAAGGGGCGGTTCGCTCCGGCGCTCTGGTTCTGCGGGGCCTCATATTATCATCATCCTAAATCAAACAATGGAACAACCCCGCCACCCCCCCATTTCGGTCAAGCAACACTGCTCGTATCCCTACTAGGGGCCCCGTACAGCTCTTTGCCGCCCCGGGCCTGAAACGGGCTTAGTCTGCCACTGGGTTAAGGGGACTTGCTGTCTAGCCAAAAATAAAAATGGGCTAGGCAGTGGCGGTTTTACAGTCTTGGCCGCTCTAGGCCCCAAGCAATTATTCTCAGTACTAAACCGTCATCACTTAATTTTTATCACGATTGTCCGCCTCTAATATCTGGCCGCCCTAGGCCCGGGCCTACTAGGCCTTAGAGTAAATCCGCCACTGGGACTACGTTAGATGGGAGATTGTGTTAGAATTTAAGCGGCCCTATGCTACTCGCTGAGGTGTAAAGTGACTTAAGTTGTATTTTTAAATATTTCAGCAAACCGACTTGGAGTAAGCAGAAGCTACAATGGCTGCCGTACAAACCGACGGACAAATTAACTTTAATAGTAGATAATGATATGAGATTAGAGAAGAATGCTGACTGGGAGAGTTTTGTGTTCTGGAACTCGGTTTGTGGTGAGAGGGCGAAACTTTAACATCTTCCTGGCGTCATGACTAGTGTTTAGTCGGATGGAATAAGCAAGTCTGGTTATTGAATTGAAGCGACTGCCTTCAATTTATATTTATCGCTCGTATTTTTTTAAATAAAATACTCGCAAGACACCGAGTATTTTTGACGTATCCCTTTAAGATATGCAATTAATGACAATTACTTATGCAAATTAGTTTCTGCTCTAGGGCAGAGCGAGATACTGTCGTCTGACCTTTGAAGAACCAGATTCGCACTTATATATGGTTTTTCATTTTGTTATTACAGGGAATAAGGTTTTTTTTTTAATTTTATAAGGGTAGGTATTTTTTATTTACAAAGATTTTACTTTATTTTAATTTTTTTTACCCTGGGAAATGCCTTACGCATACCACTTCACCCGGGGGAGAGGAGTGGTTATGTGGGGCTCTCCCCCCGTGTTAGAAGGGGGCCTACCCACTAAAACCCAGGGGTGTTCCGCCGAATCGCTTAGGGAGGGGGCCTGGGAACGCATGGCCTGCCTACGGTCCCCTCCTGCAGCGCTTGCCCCGTTCGGGCTCGACTAAAATTTGCTCCTCGAGCACTCCGTCTAGGCGCCCCTGGAACACGGAGGGGCGCTTACGTCTGGGCTACACGGCAAAATAAAAATAAAAAATAATAAATACAGTAAACTCCTTACTATATTTAAAATCATACACTTTTACTATACAAAGTTATATTTAATTTATACGAAACTTCTTACCTACTTATTTATTATTCTAAGAAAACAAATTAAAGAATTTTAGATAATAAGCCAAAAACAATTTTCACTATCTATACAAAAGTCAATTAGCTGATAGGCTATTTTGCATGAAAAGAAAAAAATACCTAAAATCCTTTACATTTATTCCTTTGAATAATTAATTCGCATATTAAACAGACACAAAAAAAATACCTTGTACATATGTATAATGCATAAAACTAACACTTTAGCTACAATTCAATGATTTGCCTACACGCATTAGTATTAACAATTGCGTATATGCAAGTCATAATACACGTCTATAGTCCCCGAAGAGGTAGGCAGAGTCAAAGGGGCAGCAAGCTCCTTTTTTAACCACATTCAGACAAAAATAAAACTGGGCTGGGTTAGATGGAAAATTGTGAAAAAGTAGTGACAAGCAGTAGTATTTATTCAACTCTTTTTAAAATGTAGGTATGTATTAAATATCAGGTTTTTAATGCATGCTTGTGAAATGTATGCCGTGGTAATTAATATTTATTTATAGAAATGTTTTATTTAGCATTAATAATGTATGGAATAACAACATTGAACATTTATTTGTAACTAGCTTCTGCCCGCGGCTTTGCTCGCGTGGTACATCGATAAATCATAGCCAATATGTTATTTGGGTATCTACGCTAAATCGAAAGTGCCGACCCTAGTGGGGCAGAATACACTAAATTATAAAGAAGAGGGGCAGTTTCCACTGCAAATTTTTAAGCCGTTCCTCTTAGCCCCACAAGTGGGACGGCTTGGTGGGGCAAAGTGGAACAAATCACGCATTCGACCACTTTTTCATATACATATTTGCATTTGTGATATTTTAATATTTAGTAGATATTATATACATTTTGGATACTCTATCTATGAGGTTACAGCTAAAATTTTTATTTTATTGTACTTATTTCTTGTTGACATTGTTGTTTATTTTTAATAAATTATAATTTACAAAATTGTTTGTGCTTTTATTTTATTCCGAGTTTAACTTCCTAGCATTTTCAATACCTAAAATTTTATATGGAGGGACCAAATTTTATTTTAGAAACATAATACCAACTGAGTAGGTACATATACATCATCACGACCTTGATCCCCGAAGGGGTAGGCAGATTCAAAGGGGCAGTCAGCCTGGGGTTAGATGGGAAATTGTGAAAAAGTAGTGATATGTGGCTAGCTCGTCGCCTACACAATCATACACTCAAAACCCGATGTACGATTAGACTGCTGGGCTGGCTTTTGCGACATTCGAAATGGTATCGAATAAAAAATATCTAAATTATGCAGGTGTTTACTAGTGTTGCCGATCGATAGTCGACTATCGATGATTAATCGATAGCTAACCAATCGTGAGACTATCGATCGGCCTATCGATAGTATCGATGCTATCGATACTACAGAACTAGGCAAAACTATCAAATGAGTGCAATACTATCTATACTATTGAAAGTATTGTAGTTCGTTAATAACGAAACTATCGATTGTATCGATACTATCGATTTTATTTATTCGTTGATTCTGATTGGACTATTATACCTGAAAATTGTAAACAATACTAATGCAAATGGTATCGATAGTCCAAAACAATCGATAGTATCGCACTCATTCGATAGTATTGGCTTGTTCTCTGCTATCGATAGGGTACATGATTTTGATGTAAACTATCGATAGTTTAATATCGATAACTCGGAAACACTAGTGTTTACCACAAAAAAATGTGAATGATAGTTTCGATTAGGACCCCCTAGGGTACCTACGAAAACTTCAATATTGTAATATCCATATTTAAAAACTCAACTGGGTATATTAAAAATCATATCATCATCTTCCTAGCGTTATGTCCCGTTCTTAGACGGGGTCCGCTTAGACCAAGATCCAGGATTTAGCGAGTCTGGTAATTACATTGAAGCGACTGCCGACCTGACCTTCGTAACCCTAAGATAGGGGAACCAGACAATTTTTGGATCATGGTTACAAATCCAAAGTTGTTTGAATTTGCAGGTTTCATCACGATGTTTTCCTTCACCGTCGAGCTAGTGGTATAAATACGTACATAGACTTGAAAAATCCAGAGGTACGTGCCCGGGTTCGAACCCGCACTTCTCGGTTAAGAGGCGATTAAAAATCATATATTTTAAGAAAACCTTTATTTGACACTGAACATCAATATTTTAAAGTACACATACAATAAGAACTACCCTTTTCATAAAGTTTTATTAAAATCAATATAAATTGAACTTGGTAACATTTTTTAATTTATCTTAAACATACGATTCGCCACTGAACTAACTAATCAACGTACCTATATAATTTTTTATAATGATAAATAAATATCCCACAACATCACATTCATTGATCTGACTCAGCTAATTAGCTTAAAGCACTTGTGTTACGGATATCAGTAATACCGCTGTTGAAACAGTGGTATTACAAGTATCTACTTAAATAATAGATATTAACACCCAGACACAGAACAAACACAAGTATTCATCACACAAATGTTTGTCCTGGGTAAGGATCGAACCCACAACTCCGCATAGGACAGAGTCACTACCAAATGCGCCATCGAGTCAGTCAATACCCTGTTATGTGGAATTAATTAATACTATTTTGAATATTAAAGAGCTGTGGGGTTAAACATTTGAAATACCTTCTGTCAGACCGCAGTCCACCCTTATATAATTAATAAAAAAAAAATACTAGAAATGCGAAAGATATCCGGTAATCCCTAGTTATATTTATCGTATACAAAATAGTTTCACGCCGTTTACATGGCGTGGTAGGCAGACGCACGATCCTTATTATCCCCGCAGATTGCTAATGCGCCTGGCCGCCATATTGGTGACGTAATCGTGACGTATCGAACACTCAGTACCGTTCGCAAAACTGACCAGCGAGTATTGCGGGTGACGTCACGTGGGTGTTAATTAGACAAGGTTCCAGCGCATTAGCAATCTGCGGGGATTATACACACCTCTCTCGTTTCTTTAACATTTATAATACTAATCTTCATAAAAATACTTCAGCGAGGTATTCTTGTGGTTACCGCTATATAACTAACTAACTAAACTTCACGCCACTTCCCTAGCGGGGTAGGGAGAGAGAACTATATAACAGGAAGGATAAAAAAATTAGGTCTAAATCTATACATTATACCTACACATATACCTATGTTAATCAGTCCATTTGCTTAATCTATTAGCGCAGACATACAGACAACAATTTTAATTATCAACACATTGTCATATCTTTAGAGATCATAACAGTTAACAGAATAGGTGTTACTTATTAAATAATTTAATAACTTGTGGACAATGGACATCAATATATAACATAGTTAATTTCTTTTTAATATTTTAATGAATTTCTAATACATACTTTATTAAAATATTAGCTTTCTACACTCTTCTTTCTCCATATAAACTTTAACTGTTTCAAATCGAATAATCGGAAGAGTATGTAAGACAAACACGGACTAGTAAAAAAACTATAGTAGACATTGAAGCTTCACAGGTGCTCCAACTTGACACGCAACTTACGTCACACATTGACATAATAAGTGCTTTCACTGACAGCTATCCGATATCTGGTATCCTTATGAGCCATTCACACATGCATAAACGTGGCTTTACGCTATAGTATGACAGCGTGGAGTCCTTATTTTTTACTAGTCCGTGCCTATAAAGTTTTAATCATTTTAAGCACATAATATAATATATTAAGGTTATTTTTTCAACATTTATACATTAAACAATTTACATTTATTAAATATTATCTTAAATTTTATATGTAAAATACCTATTTACTTTATCGATTAAGTGATTCCAAATTCTAGTTAATTTTAACATCAAGTAAAATAGGTATGTTAAATTGGGATGTTGACACCATTTATATTTAATTTTGAAATATCTATTCTGAAAAGGTAGTATCGTAGTACGCTGTTAAGCCTTATTGATTTTCAATCATATTTTTAATTTTACAAAAACTGCTTAAATTAAGTCAGTTGACTGTACAAACTAGTGACGTCACACGTTGACAAGCCTATACAAAATCAATGAAGTGATTTCGTTTTGACAGCTCTTAAAAAGTATCTCAATTGACTAGCCAGTCAACAGCCCTATCCCTGTAATAATCGACTTTTAACGGATTTTCCCCCAGGAGTTATGATATTTATGATCAGTACCAATTTTCGTGGAACCCCCCAGAAAGGCTTCACGGAACCCCAGGGTTCCGCGGAACACACATTGAGTATAGCTGATCTATAGTATTGATAGTTCCGATCGCTGCTAACCAATGAACTATAGATAGAATTGCTCTTCAATACCCAAGACTTTATAAAATAATCGATAGTATCGATAGGTACTATTGTATATATATATAAGTATTTCTCTTCAATATCGTATTGACTCTATACGATATATCAGTATGGCAATACTATCCACATAGTATTGCCATTTACTGATTGTATTGCACTAACAGAGACATCGATACTATCGATTGTCCTATCGATCGTACAGATGATTAGACCGTTAAACTATCGATTTTTCGGCAACTATAATATAAATATAAATATCAGACATTACTGATATCAGCATCAACAGTGGTATTACAAATATACTTTTCTTAACATATATTAGCACCAGACAAAGATCAAACACAAGTATTCATTACATAGATATTTGTCCTGGGTGGGGATCAAACTGACAACTCTTGGCGTATAGCCATAGGGCAGGGTCACTACCGAATGCTCCATCGAGCCAGTCAATAGGAAATATATTATAGCAAATGTAAGCAATCATATAAATGTGTAACAAAATAGGTACTTTTATTTCTTTATATATGCGACTAATGCACCATAATCAGTCTAACACTGTTTGAGATCAAATTTTCTATTACAAAGTAGCTTTAATCACAGTTAAATTATTTTCTTTATAAAAAAAAAAACACTGACCACTTTTTTATGACCCTAATTCCTTATTTAGATACTATATTTATTTATATATATTAAATATTGTAAATATCCATCATACTGTTATACATACTACATACTATACCTGTAGTCTGTTTCGTATATTCCAACTTGCCCCCACAAGGATTGCCACCGGAGGCAATGGGGAATGAAAATTCCTAGTTGCTATTCTTAGTTGAAGTGGGAATATACGGTCTGTTTCATCCTCTGAGTACTGAAACCAATGAAGACGACATAATATTATTCTATACAAACAATCTGCTAAACAAATATGATTAATTTCGATTTTTGTACCCATAAACCTCTATCTATCTCTTTTTAACAAGCTTACAATACTGCACGTAAAAAGAGAACATTAAATCTTCCTGATCTATGTATTTTCGGTAAACATCATCAAGTGACGTCATAGAAATGCCTAATTGAAGCCGGCTTACCATTTTGGTTTCTCGCTTCAAGTTGTCGATGTCAGTGGAATTTGCAGTGTTTTGTGTTCGTATTGATAAAATTTGTGATTATACTTAATCTAATTTGTAAATTTCAGAAACATTGTCATAAATCTATTGTTTAGAGACATAAAGTATGTAAATAAGTTAAGTGAAATGACACTATGCAAAGGCGCCATTTTTGGTTCTCATAAAAAATAGGACTCTATTTTTAAATAGGTAAGTAGGTCTGTCATTTCCATTGGTTTCAGTATTCTAGAGGTTTCATCAGGCCCATTAATGCAAAAATTGATAAGTCTTTTAAAGCCTTTGGCCTTGTAAACGGAAGGAATAAATAAACCATATTTATAAAAGAATCAGAACCAAACTTAGTCTGCCCATCCAACCAAAAAAAAATATACTTTCAAATATAACAAGCAGAAATAAAAATCTTCTCTGTAGTTTACCTAGAACATTATAAAATATATATAAAGCAATAAAACAAAGCAAAAATAACACCATTACTGATCATGCACTTAAAATAACTAATTAGTCTTACATTTGTATGAAATTGCATAGGTGCAATTTTAACTAATTTCCAGTTTAATTATTATGAAGTTAGGTACATACCTAATAATCATAAAAGATACTCAAGTATGTATCTTTAATGGTTTGGGAATATTATGGTGTGAAAGAGCAAATCTGATAATGGATATAGAAGGTAGCCAAAGTATTGTTCCAATAATATTAATACTATACATGGACTAGTACAAAAAGAAGGACTTCGCGCTGTCATACAATAGCGTACAAGCCATGTTTATTGTGTGAGTGAGATACTTATGGATACCAGATATCGGATATCTGTGAATTGGAGCACTTATCATGTCAATGTGTGACGTAAGTCGCGTGTCAAGTTGGAGCACCTGGGGAGTTTCGACGTCTAGTTAGTGGAGCGGAGTCCTTTTTTTTTACTAGTCTGTGGTACTATACAAAATAGGCGGATTGTACGATATTCTTATACTTTTTTAAAGGTTCTTATACAAGACCATCTTTAGTATACGCAAAACTTCTTAGCTACTTACTTAACTCATTATTTTATGGATTCCTTTTCATACAAAATAGGCAATCAACTGATCATATTTTATATGGAAAGTAAAAGAAAAGATAAATAAATAGCTTTTTCTAAAATATCTAAATAAATACCTTATAATAACGAGTTAAATAATGTGGTTTCTCATAAACTAAATGTAACTTTGTAGAAAGCAGCCAAGTATTTTGGTAATAGACGAAAGCAAATATACTCCTACATACTAAATAGGCGGTTTACACTATAGTCCTTATATAAAAAAAAATTAAATATTGTTACTTTTAAAATTACCAGTATTACCATGCCCTGACATTTTAGATATAAATTATACAGAGGTAGAAACACCATTGTAAATATGGTTTACGAGACACTGTTTCAATATGTTCAATATATCAACTATGTTTATATATTAAAATGCACTATGGCCTTACCAAACCCCACTGTAGGCTTGCAATCTAATCTACGAAGCTCAATTACCTGACTATCCGTCAATATAAATTCTACTTTTAAATATGGTCCCTCGTAGAACACGTAACGTATCCGCCACTTATCAGCATTTAATCCTAAATTCTGCTTTTTTAAGAGCACCACAAGCTCATGAACATTTTGAGCATCGCTGCAGTTAACGATAATTGTTGTTACCAGGTAGTTTTCAACGTCATCACAATTCATTGCTCTGAATTTAGCTTCCGGCCACGGTTTTAACCATCTCACGGCATTGAAGATCCACTGGCGACTCACCGAATCTTTGCAAGATATTTCCAGCCAGCCCTGTTGATGGATGCAGTCGTACATCCTCGGGATTGTTGAATTATTATTATCATTCAGGATTGTTTTAATAAGAGCTCTTTTCAGCATCTCTATTTTATTATACGGCATTGGAGTTTTATCCCATATACCAATTTTGAATAGCTTATTCCGTCTCCATAAACTAATTCCTGGTTCATTATTTTCTATGGTTAAGTCGACAGACGAATGCCATTGAGAAGGGGGCTGCCATCTTTCCAGCATACATACTTCGCTGAAATGTGGTTGATTTTGGAGCATAGGTGGCTTGAATCGCCATAAAGGGTTCCGTGAAGTATGAGGAGGGTTATAACGCTTTTTGCGAGGTCTCCGTCGCGACATTACAATGGATTTCACAACTCTCCCTGTATTGACCGAAGCTTCGACATCTCGTTTAACAATGGGAAGCGAAGGTTTTTCATCTTCAGATGACGGAAACTCTTTCTTTACAATTGATAAGTCAAATTTCACGGGTGATGGTGAGGGTGAAGGCGGCTCCAATTTCACTTGTGGTGGATTCATTGGTTGATAATCTACCTCCAACTCGTAGTTGTCGTCCAGCTCCACTTTTATAGTCACAGGTAGCGTCATGTTGAGTTCTGTGTTGAGGCGGAGAAAGTTATTTGAAAATTAAAATTCAAAAAAATTACAAACTCGCCGGTCAGTTGTATTTTTGACAGGCTCGGTACTTACGCGCAATAAGTTACTCTATGCCACAGACGAGTAATGTAAAACTCTATGCCTAGTGCCTACGCGTTTTTTCCAGAAGATGTTAGCATAGATATCCTGATTAAACAGCCTTGAAAATGAACGGCTGTAGATAGTTGGCTTAAATACAATGTAATAGAGTCTAAGTTGAATGTCTGAATGATACTGTGAACGAATGTTAGAGCTGCGGAGTTTTAATTTTGAGTTTATAATGATGCCAGTACTTTTCGACAGAAACTACCAATAAAATCTTGAATAAAAAATAATCTTGCTGCCTTTGACTGCCCACCCCCTCAGGGACTGTGCTCGGGGATTACGGGCATGATGAATGTATATCCTATTGATTTTCAGATAGCACATATTTTAGCTGTTTAATCATGAAATGTCTCGCCCTGTTTTTAATTGCCTTTTATCGGTCAGACAGGGTTCGCTACGATCTTTAATACGTTAGGATTTACTCTGCATAATTATAACAATGAGGCAGTTGCCATCAACTGTTGTTTTAGATATGGTACGCGGAGACGTGGGATTTTTGTTCGCCGCGAATAAAATCCCCCAATCATAGAAAAAATGTCCGCCGAGGACTCAACGCACATGGTATGCGGTAATTTGTCCGCGGACATGTCTATCGAGCGAGTAACAAGGACTAAAATATTCCATGTGCGTTGCTGTTCCTTGGCACGATAGTTCTATTATTTTCGGGGATTCCCCCGTACTTTTGTAGGGTCCGGATTGTTTTGTACCTCGTCTGCGTGTAGCTCTATAGCAGCGGTTCTAAAACTTTTTTGGCTACGGAACCTTTTTGGGAAGTCGGGTATATGACGAAACTCTAGAATATCAAACACCGATTTTTTGTATGATTTGTTATGATCACGACCTATTTTCGTGGACCCCCAGAAAGACTTCGCGGAGCCCCAGGGCTTCCTCGGAATACTGAGTATAGCTGCTTTATAGGGATTATAATTTGTACAGTAAATCAGAAGGGGAGAAAAGGAATCAGCAAAATAATAAAACAAACAAATAAATTTACATGATTTTAATTAATCGTAAGTATAATTATATAAAAATACACATCTATAATTATTACCAAGTAATAATAAAATTAATTGAATAAAATTAAAATTATCACTATTCTCGTTATTGGCACATATCTACATACATAAATTGTTTATAGAAAACTTTTTATTATTTAAATTTTTTTACAAACACTTCTGACAATGATTCTTCATTTTATTGTGATCTTTTAAGACGTAACAGGCACTTGTAATGACTGTGCCTAAAAAAATGACTTAAAAGGCATTTGACTCAAGATTTGATTAGAAACGTCATTTACTCACTTATTACTTTATAATAATAATATTATTATTAAGAAAAAATATTCGATCGTTTGTTTGCATGGAATAGCCTCCGAAACTATTGGACCGATTTGAAAAATTCTTTCACCAATGGAAAGCCACTTTATCAGCGAGTTACATAGGCTATATCTTATCCCCGTATTCCCACAGGAACGGGAACTACGCGGGTGAAACCGCGGGGCGCTGATATGCTATAAATTTCTGTAGGGATCGGCTGAAATGGTGATAGCTTACACCTTGCATAAGGACACAGGCTACATTATATCCCGAAAAATTCCCACGGGAATCATCTGCAACACGTTTTCTCTAGGACAGGATTTCCCAACCTTTATTTCGCCGAGGCTCGCGGACCAAAAATTTTATTTTCATGCCCTAACCAAAGTGTTTAAAAAATATTTTCCCCCTGGTTGGGAATTCCTGCTATAGGAGATTAAAATTTATTTACAATGTAGTAATTTGATGTTATTCTTGTTTAAATCAAATACGATACTTATGGAATAAAAATTGGAGTCAAATGCCCTTAATTTTTACATCATAGTAATAAGTAGTGAAATTATTTACATACATTTCATTTTATTAAATTCACGTGACAAAATTCAGTAAATACTCAATATTTTTAAAATTGACTACAATTTAACTAACAATAAAACCAATGTTCCACACTGACTCGAAAATCAATAAATTTCGCACTAAAATTATACATAGACAATTTTTTTTTTTTTATCGTTTTGACTAAACTACGTATCTAGATGATATGTGTAACGCGTATTGATATTTTTGGTCCCAAAAACTAATTACAAAGAAAAAAAAGGAATGTTTTAAAATGCACAAATTTCGAATAACAATAAATACTGAACTCTTAACTACGGTCGACGCTTTAAACTTTAAACTATTTGTAACTTAAGTGTTCAATGTTGGTCTGGGACTTAAAAATAATGTGCCAACTGTGTTCCTCGCCTAGCATGTCGTAAGGCGACTAATGGTATATCGGGTTTTGGGTGTGTGATTGTGTAACGAGCTAGCCACTTGTCACTATTTATCACATTTTTCCATCTAACCCAGCCCAGTTTTATTATTAAGTTTTGAATCAACGGTCGCCAGGTATTAAATTCGGAAAACTGACCTGCCTTAACTGGATTACATTAGTAATTTGTTATTAGAAGGCTTAATTGCGTCCGAGACGTGAGACCAATGCTGGATCCAGCAAGGGGCCATCAATAAAGTACGTCATACGAATTTCATGATTTTTTGATTCCCCCCGTCCTTGTCACAGCTGGTCACACTTGTGGGACCCCTCCCTAGTGTGACATCACATGTTTTGCAATTTTACATCCAGAAATTGAAAATTATTATAATATATTAGATTTTGAAATGTAATGTCACGAAACTTAGGACCCCTCCCACCGCTTGTCACACCATGTCACACATCGTAGACCCCCTCCGTCCCCCTTTACGTGTGACGTACTTTATGGATGGCCCCCAATCCAGCTGTGTCCAGCACACTGTTAGCTGTGCTGCTTCCAGCGACCTGTGCTGGTTCAATGCTTGTTCAAGCAGTCCATCCAGCTGACTGTCCCGTGTTGGTCTAGGACTATAAAAGAATTTGCCAATTGTGTTTCTTGCCTAGCATGTCGTAAAAGGCGACTAATGGTATATCGGGTTTTGGGTTTGTGATTGTGTAGGCGACGAGCTAGCCACTTGTCACTACTTTTTCACAATTTTTCATCTAACCCAGCCCATTGTCCCGTGTTGGTCTGGGACTTAAAAATAATGTGCCAACTTTGTTTCTTGCCTAGCATGTCGTAAAAGGCGACTAATGGTATATCGGGTTTTGGGTATGTGATTGTGTAGGAGATAGGATAGCCACTTGTCACTACTTTTTCACAATTTTCTATCTTACCCAGCCCAGTTTTATTTTTGGCTGAATGTGGTTAAAAGGGACTGCTGCCCCTTTGACTCTGCCTACCCCTTCGGGGATTACGGGCGTGATGTGATGTTATGTTATGTTTCCATCCAGCTGGGTCTAGTAGCACCATTTTAGCTCTGCTGGATCCAAGGTCGTGTGTTGGATGCTGCAAAATGCCGCTAGATTGCAAGTATGTTTAAGTCAAAGTTTGCCGCGTCAACCCCCCTTTTTAAACTAAATGGCCTACTTCTTCCCACCAAGGGATTCGAAGAAATTGACGAACTTATTCACACCAATATTCTTGGGAAGGTCATCTTCAGGTGGATCGTTTGCTCTGATCACGTCTTTAGGAGCCCCATTAGCATTCTGAACCATTTTAATCTCATTAGACGTCCTAGGTTTCCTAACTTCATTGATCCCATTGCCGTTAACATGGACGTCTTTATCATTAGCCTCTTCAACTGGCTTAAGCTCTTCCGCTATGACCTCTGGTTCTGCATGCTGGACCTCTTCAACGATTTGAGGCACCTCTTCAACGATTTGAGGCTTCTCCTCAACTTGAGGCTCATCAACAACATCGTTAGACTCCTCAACTGTTTCATTAACAACAGTTTCAACAAAAGTTTCAACCAAAACCGTTTCTTGTACCACTTCCGGTTGGTCTACCTCAGGGGTCGCGACTGTCTCCTCAACTATAATAGGCGCTTTGCGACTCACCTCTTCGTTATTGATGTTAGGGTGTTCCCAGATCCTGAAGTGTTTGCTGTAGAGGTCGTCCCAGAAGGCCATCTTGTCCTGGTCCGGGTTGGAGCCGAGGGAGAGCTCGTTGCCGAGGGTCAGGTAGTACAAGTTATCGTTGGTGACCGGTAGCCAGGTGACAGTGATGTAGTGGTTTTCATCAGGTGTGGGGTTCCTGAAATTGATATTACAATGTCTATTAGCGTGGTATTAAAGTATAGTGTTTAGATAGCATTGCAACAAAATCAAAGGCTAGATTAGAATCTTGTTAGAAACATGTTTTCATAATAAAGTTGTTGGTAAAGGTATCTATTATTTACCTGCACTGGAATCTAGGTAACAAATAAAACAGTACAAGCATAACTAACTAACTAACTACGCTTAGATTGTACCTAGGAGACCAGTCTGAAGGATATATATCTGTTTGTACACCATGTTTTGAAATTGATATTCACGATAACATTAGATTAACTAAACGACGGCTGTACACTATCAAGGTGAGAATGATAAACCAAGGACTCGGGAGATTACTAAGACTAAACTATTACTATTCACGCACACTTACCCAGACTTCGCGAAATTGGTCCACAAACGCAGCATCCGCTCCCTCATCTTAACATCCTGAGGAGTCGGCTCCACGTCCTTCAGCAACTCATTCGAGAACAGGTACCCCAGCTCGTCCATATGCCCAGCATGGTTCAGCCCCAAACTAGCCAGCAGCTTTTTCGTCAAATTCAACTCTCCTACATAATCGAACTTATAATAGTAGATCGGTTTCGTCGCAACTCGTACTAGATTCTTCACGTATCTATGAGTATCAATATTCACCGCTTTATCAGATAACAGCTCGAAATACTCCTTCAAACTTTCAACGCCCGTATGATTGCCTTTGAAGTACAAATTCTTGATGCTGTTAGCAATACTCAAAGACTCCTCAGAATTTCTTTCGATGTGCAAATCTTCGGGAATGAAGATTTGCAAGTCATCAGAAGTTCTTTCCAATGTTAACTCCAAAGTAGTAGATCCGACCATAACAGGGATGTCTGCTACACGCCCAGATACAAGCAAATCATAGAAGGATTCAGTAATAACCGAATTGACGCCAGGAAACTCCTTCTCTACAATAACAGAAAAGTAGTTCCCACTGTTCTCCTGAAGGAATTCTAAGGGCTGAAGCTTTTCGGTTGCCTCAACGATGTCTTTAGCTGAAGTGGCTGTTAAAAAGTCCAGAATCTCATCCACATCCTCAGCTTCGCTTCCTAGTAAATGAGCTAACTTTTTAGCGTTCTCAACTGGACGTTTCTGGACGGCCAAACCGCTCAAGCCAGTTCCAGACTGAATAATCGCTTTGTTAATCAAATCTTTGCTCTCAGGAGACGCTGTCAAAATAGACGTGATTACACCACCGCAGCTTTCACCAAAAAGGGTAATATTTCCTGAATTTCCACCAAAATTGTGAATGTTCTCTTTAACCCACTTAATAGCTTGGACTACGTCCTTCAACCCAGCATTACCAGGGACTTCAGGCGTGTTAAGACTTAGGAAACCTAGGGCTCCTAATCTGTAATTGACCGTTACGACTACCACGTCTTTTTCAACTAGAAAATCGCCTCCGTATAAGGCTGAACTGCCAGATCCGTACTTGAAGGCTCCACCGTGCACGAAGATCATGACAGGGAGGAAGGCTCCGTCCAGGTTTGGGGTGTATACATTGAGATAAAGGCAATTCTCGTCACCAGTGTATCCCTTGTGGAGTACTGGGTCAATTTGAGGGCTGATGTTTCCTTCGGAGGTGGCGTCCCGGATCCCATCCCAAGGATCGGCTGGTTGTGGAGCCTGGAATAGGGAAAATATAACGTCATTGTGATGTCACAAGTCAGAATTTACAAGTCCGAATCTGAATCGAGTTATTTATAGAAATAAATATCAGACAACATTGAACTAACTCCGAGATAAGTAGCATAAGCACGGATATCAAATTCAACAGTGGTATTACTTAAACTTATATATTGGATATTAACACCCAGACACAGAAAAAGCACAAGTATTCATCACGCGAATGTGTGTCCTGGGTGGGAATCGTACCTACAACTCTAGGTGCATAGGGCAGGGTAACTACCGAATGCGCCAGCCATAACAGCTTTCACGTTTATAATATTATTAGGATCAGATTTTACGTACGTGTGGTTGAAGGGGCATGCTGCCCCTTTGACTCTGCCTACCCCTTCGGGGATTATGGGCGTAATGTTATGTTATGATAGATTTTACGTTTCTAGTCTAAGCGGTCTCGTCCAAGCACAGGACATATAACACTAGGAAGATGAAGATTTTACATTACTAAGTTGCCAAATCATCGATTTTCAGGACAACTACAGGTTAAAACCTTCGCAAATTCTTACTCAAGTGGCCCGTCCTAATCCAAGCGCTGACGTAGTGAACAACACGTTACATAAGCCAACACTATCACTGTTATCAGGTATTTGGTTAAGATTACTCGTATCGCGCTCTTTAGAGGATGCTGTGTAGATGCGATTGTATATTCGCTCCGTTATGAGTAGGTAAAACCCATGGGTATATCGGGTATGAGTTAAACCTTTTCATGACGCGACCCATGTTGGCCTTTTTTCTATTTTGTTTACCCAGGGGAATGCTTTACGCACCGTCCCGCTGAGACCGGGGGGAATCAGCGGGGTGTGTGGAACTCCCGGGGCCCTCTATAGGATGATAGGAGGACCCTGCTCCGCCCAAGGTGGTAGTGGGCGGGGTATACTGACTAAACCCTTGGGATGTACCTCTACGTCTCTATGTAAGTTGCCCACGGGATCTGCAACGCTAAACCACCGTGAACACCCCAGGGTAGGCCCTGCCTTAGCTGGGCCTCCCGCGCCTAGGGGGAGTCGATCCGGCACACGGAAATCGTTTCCCAGACAGGCGGAACCGTGTGGGGGCCCCCGGGCCCTCACCCGCGTGGTCTGGACACATGTTGAAAAGACTTGAGAATTATGTACTATTCTCTAGTCTTTTCTTTTCTCTAGATGACTAAAAAATTTTGTATAGTCGGTCATTTAGATGATAAAAAAATTTTGAACACCTATTTTTATTTATTATCATCATATATCATCAAGCATGTGTCCATACCACAGAGCTATTACAAATCCACTATTAAATAAATAAATAAAAAACAGCACACGTACCTTAAACCTGAGGGACCCCAAAGGGGGCTTCGCGTACGGGATCCCCTGGAAACTGTAGAAGGACTTCCCACTCGCGCCGGAGGCCACGCGGCCCTGCAGCTGGCCCTGCTCGACGGTCACCACTGGGGCCTCGGTCATC
Source organism: Glyphodes perspectalis (assembly GCA_951394215.1). Classification (NCBI taxonomy): domain Eukaryota; kingdom Metazoa; phylum Arthropoda; class Insecta; order Lepidoptera; family Crambidae; genus Glyphodes; species Glyphodes perspectalis. The sequence continues at coordinate 2,244,261 of OX596230.1, read as the reverse complement.
CTTCCGCCGCTGAGAACAAGAATGAAGATTAGGAAGTGTACTTCCATCGCTGAGGACATGGGGGATTATTTAATGTACTTCGTCACGAAGGATATAGAAGATTTTTAAATGTACCTCCGCCGCTGATGATACGGAAGAAGATAAGGGAATACTTTCGCCGCTGAAGGCACAAGAGACAATTAAAAATGTACTTATGCCGCTGAGCATACGGGACAAGATTAGAAAGGGTACTTCCGCTATTGAGTGCACAAAAGATGATTAGGAAGGTTACTTCCGCCGATGTAGATACGGAAGAAGATTCCCGCGCGTACATTTAAGTTACCCGTTTCAAAGGCCAAATCTGGCTCAGTCCAGCGCATACACTTGCCGTCTACAGTTAGACCCAGTTACCAACTGCTCGGAAAGCGCATTGACACCCGTTGTCCAATGGACCGTATTGATACTCCACACGTGTGTAGTTTTGTTACGCAAACTGGGTAAATAATACTAATATTATAAAGAGGTAAGGTTTGTTATGATCCAAAAATTGTCTGGTTCCCCCATCTTAGGGTTACGAAGTTCAGATCGGTAGTCGCTTCAATGTAATTACTAGACTCGCTAAATCCTGGATTATGGTCTAAGCGGACCCAGATTAAACACGGGACATAACGCTAGGATGATGATGAAGGTTTGTTATGTTTGACCCGTTGGTCGAGTGGTCAGAGACCCTGGCCACGAAACCAAGTGTCGCGGGTTCGAATCCAGCAGGGCAAATGTTTCGTGTAACGAATTCGGACATGATGTTTATAAAACGTATTTAATATGTCTATCCGTTCGCCTAGTATCCATGGCATATATTATAAGCTTAGTTTGGAATAACGGAATCGGTGTGTCAGTCTGGAAAATTTATTTATTTATTTATTGAAATATACTTTTCTCTCTGACATCGACCATAAATTTCATAAAAAAGTAATTAAATCATAATAATTTATTGCTGTAAATAATATAATAATACAGAGAAAGTTATTTTCGAATAAGTCATATACATCACACGATTTGAAGAAACACGCAATCTGGACAAATGAGAAATCTGTCAAGTGCGAATCGAATGCAAATTCACAAAGGGTTCCATACAATCTGTACTTATAATAAATATGTAGAGGTCAATTCTGTACAAGAAATATATTTTCAAAATAACTATCAGGGGGTGATTAGTGATCGATACTGATGCCAAAAATGCAATCAGTAAAATTTTTGTTCGTCTGTCTGTCTGTCTGTCTGTATGTTCCTAATAGAAACAAAAACTACTCTACGGATTTTAACGAAACTTGGTACAATTATTCTTCATACTCCTGGGCAGGTTATAGTATACTTTTCATCACGCTACAATCAATAGGAGCAGAGTAGTGAAGGGAAATGTTGGGAAAACGGGTGTGCAGCCTTAATGGTTAAAGTTACATATAAATCATGTATGACGGAAATAGTCTTTATAATATTAACCATAAACGCGGGTGACACCGCTGGCACAGCTAGTAAATAAATAAATATCAAACTACATCACATACATTGATCTGACTCCGAGGTAAGTAGCTTAAGCACTTGTGTTACAGATATGTGCTACTACAGTGGTATTACAAATATATACTTAAATATTGAATATAACCCAGACATAGAACAAACACAAGCATTTGTCATACGAATGTTTGTCCTGTGTGGGGATCGGACCCACAACTCTTGGCGCATGGGGCAGGGTCACTACCGAATGCGCCATCGAGCCAGTCAAGATGAATGAGATAGAATTAGATAAATGTTAGGAGCCATAAAAACCATCGAGCTTGTATGAAAAGGATCATGAATGTTGAAGATGCGAGTGAGGTGTGTAAGGATCGTGCCATATGGCGTTCGGTTCTCTCTGCCTACCCGCTAGGGAAGTGGCGTGAAGTTTAGTTTATTTTTAGATACATATTACATTACATATCATCACGCCCGTAATCCCCGAAGGGGAAGGCTAGCCCTCTTAACCACATTCAGACAAAAAATAAAACTGTGGTGGATTAGACGGAAAATTGTGAAAAAGTAGTGGCAAGTGGCTAGCTCGTCGCCTACACAATCATATAAACCTGTTGAACCATGAGTCGCCTTTTACGACATGCTAGGCAAGGAAAACAATTTGCACATTATTTTCAACTTGGGACGAAGATTAGTAACTAATTTTATTTCAATGTTTTAGATCAAATGTGTTCAAATAGCAAATTCTCATACTTTGTCTTCTTAGAATTTAATTACTAAGCCTATGTTCGTGTTAAGTTTAGATTACAACGAATTCCTTTCAATTTATCTGACGATAAAATCGATAGGCAGACTTAACTCTGATAATTGCATGTTATCCGCGATTAAAACATTGATACTTATTCTATTTATGAATGGACGTAAATATATTTTGACTAATCGCTCGCCCTGACTTCGCTCGGGTTGTATATAACTTTGGGTATTACGTGAGATGTTCTAGTGTTTGCATGTTTGCGCACTTTAGATTATGCATTAATAAGAGCAACTTTTTTAAATTATCATCGAAAAAAAGTCTGTAGGGGGTTAAAATAAAAAAAGGGAATTGAAAGTTTGCATGGAAATTGCGTCCCGTGTTGGTCTGGGACTTAAAAAGAATGTGCCAACTGTGTTTCTTGCCTAGCATGTCGTAAAAGGCCACTAATGGTATATGGGGTTTTGGGTGTGTGATTGTGTAGGCGACGAGCTAGCCACTGGTCACTACTTTTTCACAATTTTCTATCTAACCCAGCTCAGTTTTATTTTTGGCTGTATGTGGTTATAGGGGACTGCTGTCCCTTTGACTCTGCCTACTCCTTCAGGGATTACGGGCGTGATGTGATATTATGTATTGTAATTATGATGATGATGATGATGATTTACATAACATCACGCCTGCAGTCCCCGAAGGGGAAGGCAGAGTCAGAGGGGCAGCAAACCCCTTTAACCACATTCAGCCAGATAATGATACAAAAAACGTAAAAAAAAAAATCTATTGGAAATCAGTAACATAAGGAATTCAGACCCTGTCCACGGAAAAGGGGAAGGGGGGTCTACCTCACCAAAAGGGGGGATTCAATTCCACCTATTGCAGTCAAAACAAACCTCACTTGCAACCTTAGTTAAAAAACACAGATCATTATCCTCCTCCTAGCGTCCCGTGCTTAGACGGGGTCCGCTTAGACCATGACCCAGGATTTAGCGAGTCTGGTAATTACATTGAAGCGACGGCCGATCTGACTTTCGTAACCTTTAGAAAGGAAAATCAGACGTTTTAACTAACTAAACTTAACGCCACTTAGGCAGAGAGAACCGAACGCCATATGGCACGATCCTTACACACCTCACTCGCCTCTTCAACATTCAAGACCCTTTTCATACAAGCTCTACTGTTTTATGACTTCTAACATCACCTTCTGTTTATACACGACCAATCTGGTCTTGGAAGGTGAGCCTGGGCCTTACATCCTTCCACTTTCGCATTGTATATCTGTTTAGTCAATCTTTCGTCATCCATTCTTTCCACACGTCCGAACCACCGGAGCATGCCTCTTACCTTGCCGACGCTGTCTTTCAGGCCGACTCTCTTTCTTACATCATCATTCCGAACGCAGTCTGTGAGCGATACACCTAGACGTTTTAAATTAAAAAAAATGCAGATATGACGTAACACTTCTCTTACTGCTAGAAAATTAATCGACTCACCTATTTTCCAGATAAGAAGAAAATCCGATAGAACTACACAATCACCTCGTTCGATACCAAAGATGTGACTAACTGTAGTCATATAGTAAGTGCTGATATCGGTTGATAAGATACCCACATTTGAACATTCGTATGTAGTAAGATGAGCGATTGTATCGCTAGCGATTATTTGCCGGTGATCCCAATAAGTGGAGATGATTCACAATCTATGATAACACATTTATTTAGTTACTAGCTGTGCCAGCGGTGTCACCCGCGTTTATGGTTATTATTATAAAGACTATTTCCGTCATACATGATTTCTATGTAACTTTAACCATTAAGGCTGCACACGCGACGGAAGCTTAAAAAATGGTGTAACTTCTCCCGTTTTCCCAACATTTCCCTTCACTACTCTGCTCCGATTGATTGTAGCGTGATGAAAAGTATGAGTATGAAGAATAATTGTACCAAGTTTCGTTAAAATCCGTCGAGTAGTTTTGGTTTCTATAAGGAACATACAGACAGACAGACAGACAGACAAAAATTTTACTGATTGCATTTTTGGCATCGGTATCGATCGCTAATCACCCCCTGATAGTTATTTTGAAAATATATTTCATGTACAGAATTGACCTCTCTACAGATTTATTATAAGTATAGATTAAAAATCAATTTACAAGTATGATTACAGACTAATCCAAAGCGCATTCAAGATAATTAAAAATTTTCATTAAATAAATTTATTATAATTAAGAAAATTAATAATCAAAGACAAATGCGAATAAAACAGAAAAATAAAAAAATACATAATGTCAATATTTAAGTCACTAATACAAAGCGCACACAAGATGATTCAAAAATGCATAACAAAAAATATTTATGTCAACGATGAGATGAGATTCGTTTTTAGAGTATACATACATACATAACATAACATCACGCCTATAATCCCCAAAGGGGTAGGCAGAGTCAAAGAGGCAGCATGCCCCTTCAACCACATTCAGCCAAAAATAAAGCCGGACTGGGTTAGATGAAAAAATTGTGAAAAAGCAGTGACAAGCGGCTAACCTGTCGCCTACACAATCACACACCCAAACCCGTCGCAAGCCCCCACTCCAAAACATTGATGCTCTTTATCTTTGTGATTTTTTGTTAATTTGATAAAGCAAAAAATATGTGTCCAGTATTTTTGTACAATCTAACTGACGGACTAAATAGAATTAAAGTATTTTAATGCAGTCATCATCCCTAATATACATGTTATGAAGCCCGGAATCCTCGAAGGAATATGGAATCCTTAAAAGATCCCCCTTATTACAACTTAAGGGGTCGTAAGGACGACCGCAGTTTGAGTGCAGTTATTCCCGCTTGGTTTGTGATTATGTAAGCGTAAACCTAGCAATTTGACACTATTGTAATTCGACTGGCCCGTTGGTCAGAGACTTTGGCCACGAAACCAAAGGTCGCGGGTTCGAATCCCGCTAGGGGCAAATAATTCGTGATATGAACATGGATATTTGTACTCGAGTCATGGATGTTTATAAACGTATTTATGTATGTCTATACGTTCGCCTTTTTATTTTGTACGTGAGGAATGCTTTTACACAGTCCAGGTAGACCTAGGTAGGGCCTACAGGGTGTGTCGGGCTCGAAACCGGTAGCAAACTCCAGCCCCCCTACCGACTAAACCTCAAGGCTGTCGTTCTTCGGGCGCTAACGCAAAACCAACGGGATCCCCACTGTCGGGATTCATCTCGAAAAGTCTACGCAGCGCGCGCTGCCGCCTGGCGGCCCATCTCGAGGGAGTGATATTCTCCCCCAGAACACCTAGGGTGGTGTTTTAAGACCACATAGACAGCTGTGTACCCTATCCTAACGGACCGGGTGTAACACATGCAGTCGTCTTCTCTGGGGACGATAGAGGGCCAGGGGGCCTCCCCCTCTAACCCCCACGACCCCAAAGGCCCTTTTAGTCGCCTCCTACGACAGGCAGGGATACCTCAGGAGTATTCGGAGCCCCCCCTGCAGGGCGCCGCCGGGCTAGACACCATCGCCACGGCGGCCTCACCTACGACGTCGGGCGGGATCGTCCAGCTCACGCTGGCGCTCGGCGCTCTCCTTCTGCGACATGACACTGCCGCAGAAGGAGAGCACCGCGTTCCAAGACCCCCCGCTACTCACCATGGCAGACACGCATAGCGCATTGCGCTCTACGGCAAAAGCTGGGCACTCCTCCACTAGATTGACAATACCTGACTCAATGCAACGGACCGCAGGTTGACAATACCTGACTCAACGCAACGGACCGCAGGTTGACAATACCTGACATAACGCAACATCAAACCGCACTGCAAGGATGACATAAGATATGATCGGTCTAGCGCACTACCGTTTGTTAACAGTGGCGTATATCAGAATTAGACTGAATACAGCTGCAGCTTAATGGTTAAGATAGGTGTCTTATATGCGAGGAATATTGGTTCGACCGGACATGGACTTGAGATTTCCAAAATCTATCAGTATGTAAACACACACACATAATCCCCGAAGGGGTAGGCAGAGTCAAAGGCAGCAAGCCCCTTCAACCACATTCAGCCAAAAATAAAGCCGGGCTGGGTTAGATGAAAAATTGTAAAAAAACAGTGACAAGCGGCTATCCTGCCGCCTACACAATCACACACCCAAAACCCGATATACCATTAGTCGCCTTTTACGACATGCTAGGTGAGGAACACAGTGGGCCCATTCTTTTTTTTTAGTCCCATCCATGGGACTATTATAGACTACTATAGTATGTAAATGACAAGCTCGATGGCACATTCGGTAGTGACCCTGCCCAATGCGCCAAGTGTTGTGGGTTCGATCCCCACCCAGGACAAATATTCGTATGATGAATACTTGTGTTTGTTCTGTGTCTGGGTGTTAATTTAAGTATATATTTGTAATACCACTCTTGTTTCTGATGTCCGTAACACAAGTGCTTAAGCTACTTACCTCGGAGTCAGATCAATGTATGTGATGTCGTCGGATATTTATTTATTTATTATTTATAAATAGAAACAGAAATATCTTTATTCATGTAGGCCTTACAAAAGCACTTATGAATAATCATAACACAATTATAAGTGATTTTACCGCCAGTATCGAAACGTTTATCCTACCGAGAAGAACCGGCAAGAAACTCGGCAGTTACTCTATATGCATACGTATTTGTACCTAAAATATGTATTTATACCACTAACTTGCGGTGAAGGATAATATCGTTAACACATTCAAACAATGTGTCCCATGTTGGACTGGGACTTGACTTGAAATAATACATGTTCAATATTTTTTTATAATCAAATGACGGACTAAACCGAATTTTTTAGTCATCTTGCTTATTACAGGACCTGTGAAATAATATGTTTGTTTACTGGAGTTTATTTGTTCCTTATACTCTAAGAACTATGTTGGTCTGGGACTTAAAAAGAATATGCCAACTGTGGTTCTTGCCTAGCATGTCGTAAAAGGCGACTAATGGTATATCGGGTTTGGGTGTGTGATTGTGTAGGCGACAGGTTAGCCGCTTTATATGAATGGACGTAAATATATTTTGACTAATCGCTCGCCCTGACTTCGCTCGGGTTGTATATAACTTTGGGTATTACGTGAGATGTTCTAGTGTTTGCATGTTTGCGCACTTTTAGATTATGCATTAATAAGAGCAACTTTTTTAAATTATCATCGAAAAAAGTCTGTAGGGGGTTAAAATAAAAAGGGAATTGAAAGTTTGCATGGAAATGGCGTCCCGTGTTGATCTGGGACTATAAAAGAATTTGCCAACTGTGTTTCTTGCCTAGTATGTCGTAAAAGGCGACTAATGGTATATCGGGTTTGGGTGTGTGATTGTGTAGGCGACAGGTTAGCCGCTTTATATGAATGGACGTAAATATATTTTGACTAATCGCTCGCCCTGACTTCGCTCGGGTTGTATATAACTTTGGGTATTACGTGAGATGTTCTGGTGTTTGCATGTTTGCGCACTTTTTGATTATGTTATAATAAGAGTAACATTTTTTAATTATCATAAAAAAAAATCTGTAAGGGGTTAAAAAAAAAGGGAATTGAAAGTTTGCATGGAAATGGCGTCCCGTGTTGATCTGGGACTATAAAAGAATTTGCCAACTGTGTTTCTTGCCTAGCATGTCGTAAAAGGCGACTAATGGTATATCGGGTTTTGGGTGTGTGATTGTGTAGGCGACAGGTTAGCCGCTTGTCACTGCGTTGTGTGTTGGTGTTTTTGATCGATATCCTGCGAAACTCGACCGGTTTTATATTTTATATTGTGATGTATATTCGGTAGGCATGAGAATATTATGTTGATAGTATTTTTCACCCTCCTAACCCCACCCCCCATTTTCATTGCGAGAACGGGATAGTAGATTGCTTGATTGATTCGCTGGGACAGCTAGTGTATGTAAAACTTGCTTCTGCCCACGGCTTTGCTCGCGTGGTACGTCGATGAAACATAGCCTATATGTTATTCGGGTGTATAAACTAATATTATTGTAAAGTTTCATTAAAATCCATTAAGTAGTTTTTGCGTGAAAGAGTAACAAACATTCAAACAAACTTTTATAATATTATATTAGTACTTTTATATTATTCATACAGATTTTTTATACTACGACTGGCTCGATGGCGCACTCGGCAGTGACACTGCCCCATGCGCCGAGAGTTCTGGGTACGATCCCCACTCACGACAAACATTCGTATGTGAATACTTGTGTTTGTTATGTGTCTTGGTGTTAATATCTAATATTTAAGTATATATTTGTAGTACCACTGTTGCTTCTGATATCCGTAACACAAGTGCTTTAGCTACTTAGCTCGGAGTCAGACCAATGTATGTGATGTCGTTGGATATTTATTTATTTATATTTATACTTACCACTGCACCATATTATAATTCTTCAAAACTTCCCTGGACGTAGAATCCAATCTGTAAGACCTTCTGATATTCCTCCTAGTTTCCTCACTCCTCCATTCAAACACATTCAGATTCCTCGTCAGATCCTCATTCAGGGCATCACAAAAATTACTCCAAACTGTATTTTCCTGATGCGTCCGAACGAAATTGGCAATTTTCTTGTTCACAGGCCTTTTGCCCAGAGCTAAAAGTCTAGATTCCCTAGCTATCAAATAACGGAGGGCGAATCTTTTCAATAGTATCAATTCTTCTACAGTTCTGGCCATACACGGGGTGAGGAACTACTTAATGGGAGTTTTTTTTACACTATTGGCAACACTAGGATCTCCTTGGAAAAATATCGTACTAAGCTCGAAATGAGCGATTCCAATATCACATTATTATGTAACGCACGTCAATTGAATTGAATATTATTTGATTTACAATACTAAACACTTCTAAGTAAATCCACCACCTAAATTAAAAACCTGACAATAATTAAGATTAAAATTTCCACACGAAATTCACTGGTCAAGCACAACACTTCATAATTTAAAAAACTACCACGAAATTCAAACACGTAACCGGCAACACTTAAAAACGCGGGATAAAAAAACCAAATTTTCAAATTTCGAATTCGATTTTCAATTATCTCTCTTGACTCATTATCATTAAGGACCGACTCTCCGACAATCGGGAAGTGACTGAAGTGGAAATTTCAAGAACAACACAACGTGACATGATCGATAAGGTGTAAATTGCACTAACATTTGTGTAACACACTTAACGAGATAACTCCAGTTAGCAAGGTGGGTACGAGTTCAAAATTGAACTTTATTGCTGGAACGGCAAGATCCGTACCATTTGATGGTATGTAGAATATTGTTAGTTAAACGTGAACGATAGATATATTATGCAAAGTAACGCAAGATTGTGTAATAATTTGCACAGGTAGTATACTATACCAATCTAACTAAGATTGGTAGTAAAATACGCGCGTGTCTACGAATTTCTCAAAATAATATACTAGCTTAGCAATGAGGGAAAACATTCTGAAAAAATTGCAGTTTCTGCAATTTTTTCAGGCCATTTGGGTCATCCCAAATGGCTAAATGACTAAAAAACTATTTTAATTTGTCAGTAATTTAAAAAAAATATTGAGTACGTTTTTTTAATTTTTTCAAGAAAACCAAAAGCGACGAAAATATAGCTTGTTGATATTTGGCGTGACGTCACTATACCCTAAGCGTTTTTTAATTAGGTGATGTCAAACCGTTCGGAACTTTTATACGCCGCCTTCGTCAATTTAATAAAACAAAACATCCGTGTTTAATTTTATTTATCAAGAAATATTACTGACTGATTAAAATAAAAAAAAAAAACAACATCTTTTTTACCCAGAAAAGAGTTCGCAATTTGTAGAATTTAGAGACGCGAAAGTGTAAAGCTGTATCTTCATTATTTTTTGTTGCACACAAAACAAAAAATACGTATACCTACATTATTTTAAGTGATCCAACAGACAGACTAAAAAAATTGTGTCAACTAGTCTAGCCCCGCAGTATTACACGTGCCTAGTTCTAGTACGATCTAGGTTCTAGGTCATAGAACTCTAATCACGCGGGCTGTTGACCGAATCATTCAATTAATAAACATGTGTTCAACTATTCAATGAGATCCTTTTGATTTGAAATTAGGGTTCAAGTGAGAGCGAATTGAGGTAACAGATAATTTAACATGTATCAATTGACAATTAGATTAGGTAGATATTGATCTTATTCTGACGATTTATAAGTGCTTTTTTTAAGCCTACGTAAATAAAGACAATTTCATTTCATTTCATTTCATTTCATTTCATTTCATTTCATTTCATTTCATTTCATTTCATTTCATTTCATTTCATTTCAATTCATGTTGGTACGATTCCTAAGTCTAAGTCGCTTAGACTCCTATTCTAAGAGTGGTAATTCTTTCATTGGGTTAAGTATAAAAATATTCAATATGTTACCTCAAAATCTCATTGATTTACCTGTACATAAGTTTAAATTATATGTTAAAAATTGTTTGATTAAAAAGGGCTACTACAAGATAGAAGACTATTTGAATGATAAGACCCAGGTTAGACCCAGAACAGGCTGTTCGCCTGCACTGCTAAATTTACATTCACGTATAAATTGTAACTAATAGTTATTAAGACTTGGCATTTTAAAAGAGTACCTATCGAGTTTCTTGCCGGTTTCTTCTCGGTAGAATCTACTTTTTGAACCGGTAGATATTGATCTTATTCTGACGATTTATAAGTGCTTTTTATAAGCCTACGTAAATAAAGACAATTTCATTTCATTTCATTTCATTCGTAGAGTTTAACAAACAAACACATAACATGACATCACGCCTATAATCCCCGGAGGGGTAGGCTGAGTCAAAGAGGCAGCAGGCCCCTTTAACCACATTCAACCAAAACCAAAACGGGACTGGTTTAGATGGAAAATTGACAAAGTGGTGATTCTGTACATGAAATATATTTTCTAATCAGCTATCAGGGGGTGATTAGTGATCGATACTGATGCCAAAAATGCAATCAGTAAAATTTTTGTCTGTCTGTCTGTATGTTCCTTATAGAAACAAAAACTACTCGACGGATTTAAACGAAACTTAGTACAATTATTCTTCATACTCCTGGACAGGTTATAGTATACTTTTCATCACGCTACCTTCAATAGGAGCAGAGTAGTGAAGGGAAATGTTGGGAAAACGGGAAAAGTTACTCCATTTTTTAAGCTTCCGCCGCGTGTGCAGCCTTAATGGTTAAAGTTACATAGAAATCATGTATGACGGAAATAGTCTTTATAATATTAACCATAAACGCGGGTGACACCGCTGGCACAGCTAGTGTATAATAACATCATGCCAATAAAAGTAAGGAGAAGTAAGATCCTTTATTAACGACTTTAGCTAAAAACAAAATTGACCTGAATAAGATGAAAATTGTAAAAAAGTTGTGACAAGTGGCTAGCTCATTGCCTGCGTCATCACAAATTCTTTTACTACCTACATGTCAGACGTTTTTTGAACCGCAGAACTACATGGGACAAAATAAGTTATACCGGAATGTACAAATGTTCCAGAGGTAGGCGGAGTCAAGGAGCAGTAAGGTGCTTAAACCACATTTGGTCAAAAGATCAACCAACTCCCATTGGTTAGATAGAAAATACCTTTAGAGGAAAAGTAGTGACAAGTGGCTAGCTTGTCGCCTACCCAAAGCCCGATAAACCATTAGTCGCTTTTTACGACATGCTAGGCAAGAAACCCAGCACATTCTTTTTTAAGTCCCAACATGGCTAAGCCAACTGTGTCAACTAAGATGACCTCTCGCAACTATTAATAGACCAGCTTTCCGAATTGCACTCAAAATTAGTACGCACAGCGCATATGCGCGTGCGCACATCGTGACTTGCGACCGGAGGCGCGTACGACGCCCAATGACGCATTCGTATGAGAGAAATGCTAATTCATTCTATCCGAGGCTGTAATGGGTTGATAAATTAATCATATGTGTACTTTGACTTGCAAAGGCGGGGAAAGACAGGTGAAGGTGAGAGAGAAGGGTGAGGATTTGAACAGATTTTGGTACATTAATGTAAACACTTCCTGCTATTATTGGAGAGGAAATAAATAAATAAATATCCCACAACATCACATTCATTAATCTGACGCCGAGCTAAGTAGCTTAAGCACTTGTGTTACGGATATCAGAAACAACAGTGGTATTACAAATATAACACAAGTGCTTAAGCTACTTACCTCGGAGTCAGATTAATGTATGTGATGTAGTCTGATATTTATTTATTTATTTTATTTAAATTCTACGTTGTTGGTAAAACGAAGCTCTTTATAGCTAAAGGAAAGGATAGTAAGCAAAGTTTTATGTGTGGAAGCACGTTTTAACAATTCACAAAAAGAAAGGTATGTCGCGAAATTCCCTGACTCACATACCACGATCATAATCGTATGTTAACAGAAGGTGATGTTAGAAGCCACAGATCGTGTATGAAAAGAGTTATATTGACTGGCTCGATAACGCATTCGGTAGTTATCCTGCCCCATGCGCCAAGACTTGTGGGTTCGATCCCCACCCAGGACAAACATTCGTCTGATGAATACTTGTGTTTTTTAGTGTCTGGGTGTTGATATATTATATTTTTTTAAGTATATAATTGTAATACCACTGTTGATTCTGATATCCGTAACACAAGCGCTTAAGCTACTTAGCTCGGAGTCGATCAATGAATGTGATGTTGAGGGATATTTATTTATTTATACGTCAAAGAAGCGAGTGAGGTGCGTAAGGACCGCGTCATATGACGTTCGGTTCACTGCCTACCCCGCTAGGGAATTGCCGTCAGGGCCGGGTCTACTATAGGGGCTTTTTGGCTGCAGGCCAGGGCCCCGTGGACAAAGAGGTCCCCGTTGAAGACAAAAAAATATATCTATCGCCTGATGATTCCAGGTCCCATGTTGGTCGGGGACTAAAAAATAATGTGTTAACTGTCTTGCCTAGCATATCGTAAAGGCGACTAATGGTATATCGGGTTTTGGGTATGTGATTGTGTAGGCGACGAGCTAGCCACGTGTCACTACTTTTTCACAATTTTCCATCTAACCCAGCCCATTGTCCCATGTTGGTCTGGGACTTAAAAATAATGTGCCAACTGTGGTTCTTGCCTAGCATGTCGTAAAAGACGACTAATGGTATATCGGGTCATTACTTTTTCACAATTTTCCACCTAACCCAGCCCAGTTTTGTGTTTGGCTAAATGTGGTTAAAGGGGCCTGTGTCCCTTTGAATCTGCATCATTGAACTATTATTACTAGCGTATAATAATAGCTCAATGATCTGCCTACCCTTTCGAGGATTATTGGCGTGATATTATGTATGTATGTATGTATGTATGTATGATTCCAGGTCACTAGTAATATCTGGTACATTTTAGGCCCCTGAGTAGGATTAGCCCAGGGTCCCAGGGCCCATAGTCATGATCCACCCCTGATTGCCATGAAGTTAGTTATAAACATAATATTGATTAAGCAAGCCTTTGGTTAGTGCATGTCGCCTAGTTTTAGCACATATTAATCTAGACTCACCGTAGGTCGTCTAGGAAATCATTCACTGCTGATATCATCGTCATGCTTGTGGCTGCAAAATAAACAAGCTTGTTAGACAAACACCTATTCAGACAACTTGTTTGTTTGCTAACGCGGTAAACAATATTGCAAACGTTTGTTTTAAAAGATCCCTCGTATCAATCTTACAGTTATTGAATGGCCGATTTTTAGATAAAAACATAGTATACTAGCAACAGCCTGCGGGTTCCCCCCGCGTAGTTCCCGTTCCCGTGGGAATACGGGGATAAAATATACCCTATGTCACTCGCTGATAAAGTGGCTTTACATTGGTGAAATATTTTTTTAAATCGGTCCAATAGTTTCGCAGCCTATTCAATGATTAAATTTTAACAAAAATAAAAACCGACTTCAAAAAACCCCGCAAAAAATGTTTATAAAAAAACACAAGTAAAAACTGCCTTAATAGCTATTTAAATGTCCAAACACTAAAAAGTATAAAATAAATTCTATCGACTGCTTCGATGAAAGTATTAATCTTTAACAAGTATTTAAATATTTACAATAATCAGTTAGTTTTGGAGTCGGTGCCAGCCCGCGTAATTATATCATCATTTCGGAATTTGCAAATTATTTGTTTCTTGGTGAAGGGTGGTAAAATAGGGTTTGAATATACAAAATCAATAGTAAGTTAATATACTTATATTTTAACTAATTTGTTTCATATTGTTATTAGTAAGGTAATTTGTTATTAAGTGTCTACTTTTTTTTTAGTTTGACTGGCACCGACTCCAAAACTAACTGATTATTGTAAATATTTAAATACTTGTTAAAGATTAATACTTTCATCGAATCAGTCGATAGAATTTATTTTATACTTTTTAGTGTTTGGACATTTAAATAGCTATTAAGGCAGTTTTTACTTGTGTTTTTTTATAAACATTTTTTGCGGGGTTTTTTGAAGTCGGTTTTTATTTTTGTTAAAATTTAACTTATTTGTTACTTTTTAGTGAAATTTATTAATAGGTAGGTAGACCAAATCAAAACGAGCTGCTTTAATGAGACAGTGCCGGTCTTATAAGACTAAAGACGAAAAGGTATAACGAGCCTTTAATATTTAAAGAATTCCTTAAAACTACTAATCTTCAAAGAGTTATACCATTCATCATCAGCTAAGCAACATAACATGATGAGTACGAGACGCAAATACTGGAATCATTGTAGAAAAAATAAATAAAACACTTAACATGTCGTTAAAATTTAAGAGTGGCCCTCGTTTTCATGGAACCCCATCACTAGACCAAGACTTGGTGAAATTGAGACTATCTCGAGAATAACACTCAATATGGCCGTATAATATTGAAAGAATTATCCACGAACTCCTAATCGTTAAGGAGTTGCACCTTCCATCATCAGCTCAGCAACATGAGATTATGAATACCAGACGTAAATACTTGAATTGTTTTAGAAAATAACTAAAATAGATTGTACGCGCCTATAATACTTGAGGGTTTCCCTCAATTTGCCTAAGATTCCTTCATCAGGTCCAGATGTGGTACCAATAGGACCAACTCCAGGATATACCCTTTTGAATAAAAAAAAAAAAGAACTAAAAATCGTCTTACAATTCTCGAAGATATCAATATTTAAAGAATCATAAACTAATTCCTAATCGTTAAGGATTTGTACCTTCCATCATCAGCTCACCATCATGAGATGATAAGTACCATATGTAAATACTTGAAAAATCTTAGAAAATGTCTAAAACACATTGTACGTGCCTATAAAGTTTGAGGGTTGCCCTCGATTTTCCTGGGATCCCTTCATCAGATCCTGACTTGGTGGCAATGGGACCAATTCGGGAGTAAACCCTTTCGATTAAAAAAAAAAATTTGGAAATCGATTAACAATTCTCAGAGATATCGAGTAACATACATACAAAAAAAAAAAAAAAAAAAAATCAGTCGAATTGAGAACCTCCTCCTTTTTTTTGAAGTCGGTTAAAAACAAACAAAGATAGAATCAAATCGTTTTTCTTTAATAAATTACTAGCTGACCCGGCGCACTTCGTAACGCCCCGTTCTCGAATTTTCATTATCCATATTTTTTTGTCGTGCAACTTTTTTTTTTCTTTCATAAAATCCTTCATCTGATAATAACAAACACAACTAAAAAGAATTAGCGAAATCGGTTCAGCTGTTCTCGAGATTTGCGATTAGCAACACATTCAGCGATTAATTTTTACGTTAGAGATTACGAAATATCATCAAGTAAGACGCAATAAAGTACTATATCGACGCTTAAGAACCAAGACCATCTATCTACCCTTTTGGCACTGTTTACTTTTTAATGCAGTTATTTTTATGATTAATTTACGCATCGTTTCCTTTGATCAGTAACCTCAAATTCGCATTAAATAAGAAGTTATGATAAAATACCAATACCACCTAAGTTACGTGACGTAATAAATTTAAGGAAATAAAACGTTTTTTTCGTCTCCTGTGAAGTCGACTTTTTGTAGATAGATGGTCTTGGTTCTTAAGCGTCGATATGACAGATTTAAAAATGACATTGTCTATGCCTTATGTCGAAAGACATGACGAAAACTTACAAAAAATATTTTTTGTTTAATAGTAGAGGACCCCAAGTAAGATCGACCTACACCCATTTGTTAGCCGGACAAAAATTATATTTTATCGAAAAAAAGTAATTTTCTGAACGTAATCAAAACAGATTAAATTATGTTTTTTTAATAGACTATAAATACCGGGAGCGGTGGTAGCTCAATGGTATGGACACGCGCCTCTTAACCGAGGAGTGCGGGTTCAAACCCGGGCATGTACCTCTGGATTCTTCAAATCTATGTACGTATTTATTTATACCACTCGCTCGACGGTGAGGGAAAACATCGTGATGAAACCTGCAAATTCAAATAACTTTGGATTTGTAACCATGATCCAAAAATTGTCTGGTTCCCCTATCTTAGGGTTACGAAGGTTAGATCGGCAGGTGCTTCAATGTAATTACCAGACTCGCTAAAGCCTGGATCATGGTCTAAGCGGACCGTGTATAAACACGGGACATAATGCTAGGAAGATGATGATAAATACCGTATATACTTGGGTATTAATTGAGTATATAAAAAAGTATCATTTTGGCTTTACACACAAATACTACAATTTTATTTATCTGTAACGTCGTTCGGCAGTGAAAACCTCGTAAATGATTTTGACAACATTTTACATAAGAAAAAACTACCACCTGAAAAAAAAAAGAATATTTTGACTTTGAAACAAATAAAAAAAATAAGCAATTTCGCCTTCCGAAGTTTTCACTGCCGAACGACGGTATGTATGTATAGACGGGCAGGCGGATCCGAAGGCAAAACTAGTTTACTTACATAGAATAATATCAGACAACATCACATACATTGATCTGACTCCGAGGTAAGTAGCTTAAGCACTTGTGTTACGGATATCAGAATCAACAGTGGTATTACAAATATATCCCTAAATATTGGATAATAACACCCAAACACAGAACAAACTCAAGCATTCATCACACGAATGTTTGTGGGTGTGGATCGAACCCACAACTCTCGGCGCATGGGGCAGGGTCACTACCGAATGCGCCATCGAGCCTGTCTATATCAATACATAATACAGGTAACATACTACGTCATACCGCCCTCCCTTTCTTCACAGTTCATAAAATTAAGGGTGTACTTTGTGTCTATTAATAAAAATGTTGGTGACCCTCTTTCAATCCACTGAATAATTTTCTGTCACATGCTATGAAGGCTGCCAACTAAAGTGAGATGAATAATCCTAAGCTTAGAAGTTTGGCTTTGAAGTTAGCACACATTATTACAAAAAAAAAATTATAATAATAAATTCTCTAGACCAGCTATACTCATTGAGTGTTCCGCGGAACCCTGGGGTTCCGTGAAGCCTTTCTGGGGGTTCCACGAAAATTGGTACTGATCATAAATATCATAACTCCTGGGGGAAAATCCGTTAAAAGTCGATTATTTTGAAAAAGCAGTGACAAGTGACTACCTCGTCGCCTACACAATCACATACCCAAAACCCGATATACCATTAATCGCCTTTTACGACATGCTAGGCAAGAAACACAGTTGGCACATTCTTTTTAATTCCCAGACCAATATAGGACATCTAAGAGCGGTGGTAGCTCAATGGTAAGGACACGCGCCTCTTAACCGAGGAGTACAGGTCCAAACCCGGGCACGTACCTCTGGATTTTTTAAATCTATGTACGTATTCATACCACTAGCTCGACTGTGAGGGAAAACATCGTGATGAAACCTGCAAATTCAAAAAACTTTGGATTTGTAACCATGATCCAAAAGTTGTCTGGTTCCCCTATCTTAGGGTTACGAAGGTCAGATCGGCAGTCGCTTCAATGTAATTACCAGACTCGCTAAATCCTGGATCATGGTCTAAGCGGACCCCGTCTAAGCACGGGACATAACGCTAGGGAGATGATGACCAATATAGGACATCTATAAATAAACAAAAACATAATCAAACCGTCCCATTTATTAGTCCCATGTTGGTCTGGGACTTGGCCCATGTTGATCTGGGACAAAAAAAAAAGAATGTGCCAACTGTGGTTCTTTCCTAGCATGTCGTAAAAAGCGACTAATGGTTTACGGGCTTTTGGGTATGTGACTTGAATAGGCGACGGGCTAGCCACTTGTCACTCCTTTTTCACAGCTTTCCATCCAACCCAGCCCCCTGTCGCATGTTGGTCTGGGACTTAAAAAGAATATACCAACTGTGGTTCTTGCCTAACATGTCGTAAAAGGCGACTAATGGTATATCGGGTTTTGGGTGTGTGATTGTGTAGGCGACAGGTTAGCCGCTTGTCACTGCTTTTTCACAATTTTCCATCTAACCCAGCCCAGATTTATTTTTGCCTGAATGTGGTTGAAGGGACTTGCTGCCCTTTCGACTCTGCCTACCCCTTCGGGGATTATGGGCGTGATGTTATGTATGTATGTATGTATAATCAAACCGATAATTCAATATCGTTTAAATCTACATTGTTAATTGTTCAATTATACCAATTAAAAGTTAATAATTACTCCACATTGGCGTATTCACGATACGATACCATCTAAATAATCTAATCTTATTTTATAATACACTCGGTAATTTATTCATCATTCACACAGTTCGCAGCATAGGTTCTCAAACTTATTTCGTGTGACACCCATTTTGACAATAACTAAATAGTACGCAGTTAAGATATTGTCTACCTATTAATTCCAAAACTATATTAATGTCAAAGACTTACTTTGGCTTGATGAAGAGAAAAGCGTTATGTCCCGTGCTTAGACGGGGGCCGCTTAGACCATGATCCAGGATTTAGCGAGTCTGGTAATTACATTGACTGCGACGGCGACTGCTGATCTGACCTTCGTAACCTTAAGATAGGGGAACCAGACAATTTTTGGATCATGGTTACAAATTCAAAGTTGTTTGAATTTGCAGGTTTCATCACGATGTTTTCCCCCACCGTCGAGCTAGTGGTATAAATACGTACATAGATTTGAAAAAACTAGAGGTACATGCCCGGGTTTGAACCCGCACTCCTCGGTCAAAAGGCGCGTGTCCTTACCTTTGAGCTACCAACGCTCCTATATCCTATATTTCGTCATACGATAAATTCAAAAATTCTGGTCATAACGACTTGATATTTTTTGAAAACAATACCGTTGTTTTAAGCATGCGCAATTTTTTAAGCACGTTAATTCTTTTGGGCCACCTCGTCAGGACTTAAACGCCCCCAAGGGGGCGCCATCACACAGTTTGAGAAGCGCTTATTTACAATGATACATTTAAAGGTCAGCTACCTACGTTGGTTAATTGACCCCATGTGAACTTCCCACTGTGGGCAGGTAGGTAGTTTTATATTCAAACTGCATTCTGGTATACGACGTCATATTTTTAAGATTAGGGTTTAAGATATTCAAGAAATTTTTGTTTTTTCATCATCTTCCTAGCGTTATGTCCCGTGCTTAGGCGGAGTCCGCTTAGACCATGATCCAGGATTTAGCAAGTCTGGTAATTACATCGAAGCGACTGCCGATCTGACCTTCGTAACCCTAAGATAGGGGAACCAGACAATTTTTTGGATCATGGTTACAAATCCAAAGTTGTTTGAATTTGCAGGTTTCATCACGATGTTTTCCCCTTACCTTCGAGCTAGTGGTATAGAATAGAATAGAATAGAATAAATGTTTATTTGGCACATTACAAAATTTGCTTACAAACTAAAACTATAACTATACTAAACTATATGTAGCCAAATAGGCCTCCGCTCAGCTATTGTCGAGACACAGTGTGCCACGACGCTGGTTTTCTGCGGACACCTTTTCTGAAGATGGCGTCTGGTACATGGTAAACAGTAGGCAATGCCAAACAGTTATGCTAAACAGTAGGCGACATTGGAAGGCATTACAATAAACATTACATATGATTACTTATATTTAATTACGAAATATTAAATAAAAGCGATACAATACTTAAAAAATTTAAAAGTTAAGTTAGAATCTAGACATATACTCAATGTAGGAACTAGAATATTATTCGGACTTTTGAGCTGTTAATAGATGCTTTTTTAGTTTTACTTTAAAAGAACCAATGCTACAACTATGTCTAATGGGTGGGGGAATATTATTCCAGCACTTTGAAGCCGAATATCTGAAACTGCCACGAAAAGCTGCAGTATTATATGCTAGGCAAATAAGTCGATCATATAAACGCGACTCACGCTGTGTGAATTTAAGTTTGCCAAAAAGATACTGTGGACTTTTATTTACTATAACACCGAACAATAAGGTGGCGAAATGTAATTTACGCCGCGTTTCCATTTTTAAAAAATCCTTATTATTTAAATAAGGGGTTATATGAGACCTAGGCGGTATATACAAGCAGAACCTGGCGCAAGAATTTTGGAGCCGTTAGATCACGCATTTCGTGCGAGCTAGTAGACTGGTACCTATTACAGTATCAGCATAATTTAACTTAGATAATATAAGTGACTCGCAAAGCTGAATTCTAACATCAATACTCAAATACTGACGTATTTGGTACAAAACCCGTATCCTGTAGTAGCACTGCTTCGCCACTTCATTAATATGCCTCTCAAATTTCAGTTTCCCATCTATCCAAATTCCAAGATTTCGTACGTCATTTACCCGTTCAATATTCACATTATTCAATTTAAGTTTCGGTGTATGTCTAATGATTTTCTCTATTTGATTTTTTGACCCTAAAACTAAAAACTTGGTTTTGGCAGGGTTCAAGATTAATCCATTATTTTCGGACCATTTCGCTATATGTTCAAGGTCTTTGTTGATTTTATCTACAGCTATTTGTGTATCTGATGGTTTAAATGAAGTGTAGATTTGGAGGTCATCTTCATAAAGATGATAACGTGTGTGCAATACTGACTGTGGCAAGTCCGCAAGGTATAATTATGTAGATAGATTTAAAAAATCCAGAGGTACATGCCCGGGTTTGAACACGCACTCCTCGGTTAAGAGGCGTGTGTCCTTACCATTGAGCTACCACCGCTCCCGCTCTTTTGTTTTTTATTTGTGAAAATATAATTTTTCTATTTTATTTGAACAACAAATAAATAAAAATAAAATATATATTTTATTTCACTGACTTCAAATAATTGTTATAATTAAATTTATTTCAATAACATTACATCGTTTGTAATTAATTGGTAATTAATGTGATAACCTAATTCAAACAATGAA
The DNA here is from genome assembly GCA_951394215.1 of Glyphodes perspectalis. NCBI lineage: Eukaryota > Metazoa > Arthropoda > Insecta > Lepidoptera > Crambidae > Glyphodes > Glyphodes perspectalis. The sequence continues at coordinate 2,222,677 of OX596230.1, read as the reverse complement.
CCATACTATCAAAAACAAATAACTGCGACATTTGTGGGGTTTGTATTAAATATGTAAAAAAACTATATTTAATATTTAAAAAAATCTTGTGTAATGGTGTATGTGGTCTTACTCCTCGGAAACCGCTCCTTTTCAACTGACTTCAAAAAGTAGGAGGTTCTTAATTCAACCGTGTATATAAATATATATTATAAAATAATTAATAATCTTAAAGACTTTTTTTTCGGACTCAGAAATGTAGAGAACGGGGGCGTGGTACGAAGTAAACCAACTAACTAACTAACTAAACTTTACGCCACTTCCCTAACGGGGTAGTTAGGGAAGGTTACGGTTTACGAAGTAAACCAAAATTTGAAAAATTGCGAAAACCAATGACAAGTGTAGCCACATAGCCACACAGTAGCTCGTCGCTGAGAAACCCGATATACCATTAGTCGCCTTTTACGACACGCTAGGCAAGGGACAGTTGGTACATTATTTTTGAACCAAAACGGGACAAAATACCAAAAAAAATACCTAACAAATATATATTTGCAGTACATATTAACAATAGTAATCTCGCTATCTATGTGTACACATTTCCGATAAGCTTTGACGAGTAGATACATCTGATAATGGTAACATCTGTGAGAATCACCTGCGGAATATGTTTTTATAAACTAATACCGACCCCTGGCTTCGCACGGTGAGCATAAAACAATATGAAACTATATATATATATATAAACCTTCCTCTTGAATCACTATATCTATTGGTGAAAACCGCATCAACATATCTTGTGTAGTTCAAGAGATCTAAGCGGACAGACAGAAGCGGCGACTTTGTTTTATACTATGTGAAGACTAGCAGCGCCCCGCGGTTTCTCCCGCGTAGTTCCCGTTCCCGTGGGAATACGGGGATAAAATATAGCCTATGTTACTCGCTGATAAAGTAGCTTTCCATTAGTGAAAGATATTTTCAAATCGGTCCTATAGTTTCTGAGCATATTCAATACGAACGACGAGTTATCCACTTGTTACTACTTTTTCACAATGTTTTATCTAACCTAGTCCATTGTCCCATGTTGGTCTGGGACTTAAAAAGAATGTGCCAACTATGTTCCTTGCCTAGCATGTCGTCAAACGCGACTAATGGTATATGAAGTTGTGGGTATGTGATTGTGTAGGCGACGAGCTAGCCACTTTTTCACAATTTTCCATCTAACCCAGCCCAGTTTTGTTTTTGGCTGAATGTGGTTAAAGGGGCCTGCTGTCCCTTTGACGCTGCCTACCCCTTTGGGGATTATGGGCGTGATGTTATGTATGTTCATATATAATACAAATAAACAATTAAATCATACCTCTTTATAATATTACTATTGATAAGAATAGCAGAAATAACAATATGATTTAGCAGTTGATTATGCTAAAATAAATAAATGAAAAAATAGGTCATAACCCATTTTTAGCCAAAAAGTCAAATAAAATTGGATTACATGGTAGATTCTTAAAAGTAGTGCCAAGTGGCTAGCTCGTCGCCTACACAATCACACACCCAAAACCCGATATACAATTAATCAGTCGCTTTTTACGACATTCTAGGCAAGAAACACAAATAGTACATCCCTTTAAAGTGTTAAACCATCTAAAGTGTTACTATGGGCAACTAGCGTTTGCCCATAGCCCTGTTGACCTGAAATTTGGTCTATTACAGAGACCATAGTGGATCCTGTGGGATCTATCAATCTTCGGGATAAAAAGGTACATATTATGTCCTTTCTCAAAGATTAAACGTTATCCGCCTCAAATTTCATTGCTATCAATCAACTACCTATTTTAGGCCTGAATTTGCAAAATTCATCTCAATCGGTGGAGAGAGGACAGAGAATTTTAGAGTAAACAGACAGAATTACTTTCGCATTTATACTATACTATTAACATTCTAATATTATTATTTAGCGACTGGCTCGATGGCGTATTCGGTAGTGACCCTGCCCCATGTGCCAAGAGTTGTGGGTTCGATTCCCACCCAGGACAAACATTCGTATGATAAATACTTGTGTTTGTTCTGTGTCTGGGTGTTAATATCCAATATTTAAGTATATATTGCTAGTATATAGGTACATATTGCTATAGTTCTTAAGCTACTTACCTCGGAGTCAGATCAATGTATGTGCTGTAGTCGAATATTTATTTTATTTATTATAAACGCGAAAGTTTGAATAGATGTGTGAATGTTTGTTACTCTTTAACGCAAAAACTACAAAGTAGATTTTAATGAACCTTTAGAATACTATAGCTCATACATCGGAATAACACATAGGCTATGTTTTATCGATGTACTAGCTTCTGCCAGCGGCTTCGCTCGCGTGGTACGTCGATGAAACATAGCCTATATGTTATTCGGGTGTATGACCTATATTATTTTAAAGTTTCATTAAAATCCATTCAGTAGTTTTTCTGTGAAAGAGTAACAAACATCCATCCATACATACAAACTTTCGCATTTATAATAATACTAGAATCACGAGCGAAGCAGCAGCGAGCGGGCAGAAGCTAGTTAGCACATATTCTCCGATTGTACCACTCACCCAGTTGCACCCGGATTCCGCGATACCCGAGATCATTACCATTACCCGACTCACAAAAACCGTTGCATCGCCAATAATATAATCTATATTCGCCAAGTGAAAGTAATTTGGTGAAAGCACAAACGTGAGCCAGCGAATAATTCTTGAACAAGACTTGTCGCGGAATCACGATAATTACCTGCTAATATTATAAATGCGAAATTAAATCTGTCTGTTTCGTCTTCAAACCATCATCTTCCTAGCGTTATGTCCCGTGCTTAGTCGGGGTCCGCTTAAACCATGATCCAGGATTTAGCGAGTCTGGTTATTGCATTGAAGCGACTGCCGATCTGACCCTTATAACCCTAAGGTAGGAACCGGACAATTTTTGGATCATGGTTACAAATTCAAAGTTGTTTGAATTTGCAGGTTTCATCACGATGTTTTCCCTCACCGCCGAGCTAGTGGTATAAATACGTACATAGATTTGAAAAATCCAGAGGTACGTGCCGGGTTTGAACCCGCACTCCTCGGTTAAGAGGCGCGTGTAACCAAACACCAAAGTTCAGAACAAAACTAATTAATCGATGAAATTTGGCACGTATATAATTTAAATTCTGAGAAATTATCAAAAAGACTTCTTTTTAATGTAGCAATACGAAGTGAAATCTTCGTCCTTATCTATACTTATAATAAATCTGTAGAGAGGTCAATTCTGTACATGAAATATATTTTCAAAATAACTATCAGGGGGTGATTAGTGATCGATACTGATGCCAAAAATGCAATCAGTAAATTTTTTGTCTGTCTGTCTGTATGTTCCTAATAGAAACAAAAACTACTCGACGGATTTTAACGAAACTTGGTACAATTATTCTTCATACTCCTGGGCAGGTTATAGTATACTTTTCATCACGCTACAATCAATAGGAGCAGAGTAGTGAAGGGAAATGTTGGGAAAACGGGAGAAGTTACTCCATTTTTAAGCTTCCGTCGCGTGTGCAGCCTTAATGGTTAAAGTTACATAGAAATCATGTATGACGGAAATAATCTATATAATATTAACCATAAACGCGGATGACATCGCTGGCACAGCTAGTTTTAAATAGAGTGTGAGCACCAGGACATGGAATGAAAGTTTTCCGTGCTCCTACTGAAAAGTGGGAGAACGAGGAATTGTATGTCCTAGTGCTCCTATCAGCAGGAGAGCTTAGTAGGAGCTGGAAGAAACGGCCAAACAATCAAAGCTGTCACCAGGACAATGTCAGTCCTGCTGCATCCAGCGTCACGTGCTTGATCCAGTCTCAGATCAACATAGAACAATTTTTTTTCAATAACAAATGTTTCATAAACTCGGACATTACAGTCTCTACAGCCTTCATGGGAACGCTAACAGTTTTCCCTTTCGATATAATAATATTCTGTTGTTGTGGCTTAGACAATAGCAGTATTGAATACTTCTGACTCATCTGATTATTATGCAAAGAGGCGCCTATTCAAGGGCGATACACGACGAGAATTTGGCAGGTAAATTATTTAAATACATATATTTACTAAGCGGTGCCAGCTCAGTGGTGAGGACACGCGCCTCAAATCCGAGGCATGCGGGTTCCAGCCTCTGGATATTTAAATAAATATCAGACTAAATAATAAATAAATGAAAAAGTGTGATAGTGTAGGCGACAGGTTAGCCCCTTGTCACTGCTTTTTCTCAATTTTCCATCTAACCCAGCCCGGCTTTATTTTTGGCTGAATGTGGTTGAAGGGGCATGCTGCCTTTGACTCTGCCTACCCCTTCGGGGATTATGGGCGTGATGCAATTTTTACAGTTTGTGTATGTGTGGAACATCTGCCTATGTTCACCTCGGCTTCATTCATATATAGGTAATTATTGCACAAATGAGTTTAATAATACATCGCTTAGCGATTTATCACTCATTATCGACGTGACAAGAGACCTTCTTTATGCGCCAAGCATGTTTACATTGTCAAGACATACTTTTATTGCAATTCATTGACCTGAGCTGATAGCATTCAGTGTGAAGTAGCTGGTTAAGTCGGGTAACGAAATCAGCGGAACAGACTATGTATTTGGCTCGATGGCGCATTCGGTTGTGACCCTGTTCAATGCGCCAAGAGTTGTGGGTTCGCCCAACCCAGGACAAACATTAGTGTGATGAATACTTGTGTTTGGTCTGTGTCTGGGTGTTAATATCTGATATTTAAGTATATATTTGTAATACCACTGTTGTTTCTGATATCCGTAACACAAGTGCTTAAGCTACTTACCTCGGAGTCAGATCAATGGATGTGATGTAGTCTGATATTTATTTATTTATTACGCCTGCAATCCCCATAGGGGTATGTAGATTCCAAAGGAGCGAAACTATATTCAGCCAAAAATGTAATTGAGATGAGTTATATGTAGAGTCAAGAATGTCCAAGAAGCGAGTGGGATGTATGTAAAGGCGAGTTTTTCACCGAACGAAAGTAGCCAACTTGTGTGTTATTAACACGTTTTAGCAACAAATGTTTCTGTAATTCCGTTGTATTGGCAACAAATATTGTTAACAAACGTTGGGAACCTGTTTTTGGCGGTAAACATGAAAGAATACGCTTATTGTATCATATTGATAGGCAAGGTGACTAATCAATTCTGTTCAGTCCGTCAGTTAGATTATAAAAAAATATTGAACATGTATTTTTTTATTTATTTGTCAAACAAACATTGACGAAGGTACAATGCATTCAAGTTGCGCGTGACGTCACGCTGTCGTACAATTTATACTAAATAGTGACGTCGCAAGCCCCCACTCCAAAACTTTGATGTTCTTTATCTTTGTGATTTTTTTTAAGTTGCAAACCATGGGCAACACCAACAACTTCGGTGGAGGCTCGCCTTCAACCTCAAGGATCATGGCTTTTCGTGCTCGATTCTGTCTACCCCACTAGGAATAAAATAGAATAGCATAGAACGCTTTATTGCCAAAAATTGTGTTACATAAGGTGGTTATATATAATTTACGTAGTAAATTATAAACATGGGTATGGCAGAAAGAGCATGAAAGTAGAATAAACGCGGTCCAGATGCGTGCGCTGCGGGAAATCTGCGGTGTATCGCTCACAGACTGCGTTCGGAATGATGATGTAAGAAAGAGAGTCGGTCTGAATGACAGCGTCGGAGTGAAGGAAAGAAGAGGCATGCTCCGAAAGTGGAAGGATGTAGGAGCCGCGAAAAGCCCAGGCTCACCTACCACGACCAGATTGGTCGTGTATTAACAGAAGGTGATGTTAGGAGTCATAAAATCCGCTGAGCTTGTATGAAAAGGATCATAAATGTTGAAGAGGCGAGTGAGGTGTGTAAGGATCGTGCCATATGGCGTTCGGTTCTCTCTGCCTACCCCGCTAGGGAAGTGGCTTCAAGTTTTGTAAGTTAGTTAGTTAGTTATAAACAGTTTCACAGTTAACAGTGAATTGGCGTGAAGACAATATAGTTTTAAATGTGTGAGTCGACGAGCTCGTCGACTCACACATTTAAAACTATATTGTCTTCACTTTTTTCTAAAATTAGAGGCAAGTATTTTATTATGTCAAATTCCTAAATTGGTAGTACGCCGCTATCGTCCCCTGAACTGTGATACCGCCCCCCATTTGCCCACAACCGCCCCCTCCAAAATCTTCAGCGCTCACTAGGGTGTACCGCCCCCGTTAGGAGCCTATGCTATGATCTAACTCAGCTATACTCAATGTGTGTTCCGCGAAACCCTGGGGTTCCGTGAAGCCTTTCTCCACTGATCATAAATATCATAACTCCTGGGGGAAAATCCGTTAAAAGTCGATTATTACACCCCCCCCCCCCACGCACTGCCGCCCGCGCTGTTCTAGGGTCCCGTCAAATACTCCGCTTCCTAAAAGGGTTCCATAGCATAAAAAGTTTGAGAAGCACTGATCTAACCTAACTCAACTTTATTTTCAACTGAATATGATTTAAGGAGCTTATTACTTCTTCTACCCCTTTATTAGACTATCTACCCCTTCGGGGATTACTTACTAGTATATACAGAAGGCTCCACTCCAATCAATGCCAATGTCAATATGCAATCTCGATAGTCAGCCTCGCACCGAACTGCGAAGCCTTAGAAGAGATAATACGCGTCAAGTGGCGTCACGACTAACATACAATTGTGTCCGCAAAGGACCGATGTGTTATTGTTAGCGAGCGTTTAACATGATATCGGGTTTAATAGGCGGTCTTTAGTACTTGTAAGAGACCTATAAGATACCTATTATAATAAACTAGCTGTTTCCCGCGACATCGCCCGTGTAGACTAATATTTCTGTATTCTACAGAAACTGTGCATTTTTTCGGGATAAAAAGTAGCTTATAAGTTATTCTAGACTATAATCTATCTCTGTGCCAAATTTCATCCATATCCGTTCAGCAGTTTTTGCGTGAAGAAGTAACAAACATACACACACACACTCACAAACTTTCGCCTTTATAATATTAGTGTGATTCTCCAGACTGACACACCAAGTCCCTAATTCCAAACTAAGCGTAAGCTTGTGCTATAGATACTAGGTGAACGGATAGACATACTTAAATACGTTTATAAACATCCTCAGCTAAACCCTGGATCACGGTCTAAGCGGACCCGTCTAAGCACGGGACATAACGCTAGGAAGATGATGACTAATTGTACGGGACCCTCAGCATAGCCTAGTCAATCGCACTTCTCCGACGTCAATTCACACATATACGTGATTCACTATTCATGGTCAAACCCATTCCGAATACTCGTATGATTCAGACATTAGTTACGGAAGCGATAATATAACTTATCGATATGAGAAATTCATAGGTAACCACTCAGATTAGAGAACAAATCTCTAATCTGAGGGTAACCAATGATATTTATAATAAAAAGAATGTGCCAACTGTGTTCCTTGCCTAACATGTCGTCAAAGGCGACTAATGGTTTACGGGCTTTTGGGTATGTGATTGGGCAGGCGACGAGCTAGCCCCTTATCACTCCTTTTTCACAGCTTATATCCAACCCAGTGCACTGTCCCATGTTGGTCTGGGACTTAAAAAGAATATGCCAACTGTGTTTCTTGCCTAGCATTTCGTAAAAGGCGACTAATGGTATATCGGGGTTTGGGTGTGTGATTGTGTAGGCGACGAGCTAGCCCCTTGTCACTCCTTTTTCACAGCTTTTCATCCAACCCAGCCCAGTTTTATTTTTGGTTGAATGTGGTTCTATGTTAACGGGGATGGTTTCCGCACTTAGTCCTTGAAGTGGACCATTGTACGTGAGCCGTGTAGGCTGGTTATTCCAGCCAGCCCACCTCCAAAAGCAGATTAGTCTTCCCAGTCTTCTCAGGGCATCCGCGAGTGAACCTGGGGAACCCAGGGTCGCCTTGCGGATCTGGGCGACGCCGGTGCACTTGGTTGAATGTGGTTAAAGCGGCCTGTTGCCCATGACTCTGCCTACCCCTTCGGGGATTATGGCCATGTTATGTTTATCAGTATGTTTTATTATAAAGAGGAAAGATTTGATAGTTTAATTGTTTGCATTGAATAAGCTAAGAAACTACTGGATAGATTTGAAAAATTATTTTTTCAATAGAAAGCTACTTTATCAGCGAGTTACATAGGCTATATTAAATTTTTATCCCCGTATTCCCACGGGATAGGGAACTATGCGAATGAAACCGCGGAGCGCTGCTAGTCTAATAAAAAGCAGTAATAAAAACCAGATTAAGATTGCTGAAAAGCAATAACTCTCTTTTTTTAAAAAGTACACTTATAATGCAATGTTAACTTATAGAAAGTTGCTCATTCACGCGATAATTTACACTTCACACAATTATTGTGCGAAAATAAAGACGAATGTTGCTTGAAGATAGTTAATGTATGTATGTACTTAATGAGGTGTGAAATAATATTGATCATTCTGTAGTTTTTGGGGTCAATGGGTAAGATAACGTTATTGTTTTGAAGAGAAACGTTGTGGATAATACTATGTTGGTCTGGGACTTAAAAATAATGTGCCAACTATGTTCCTTGCCTAGCATGCCGTAAGGCGACTAATGGTATATCGGGTTTTGCCCCTAGCGGGATTCGAACCCGCGACCCTTGGTTTCGTGTCCAGAATCTCTGTCCACTCGACCAACGGACCATTCAAAGATTAATGTGATTTTTATTTATTTATCTAAGTATAAATAATCAGTTAACCTTCTGTGTATAAAATATCTTAACTGTATAAGACTGAATATAATGCATAAAACCAGGTTTCATTTAATTATAGCTCTTTTAACGCTAAACGTAGAGTTCAATATCAGTTAACAGTTAAAGATAAGGTGATATTATAAGAATGAAAGTTGTCGTAAGAACTCAAGGCCTTTATTATTCAAATTATACGATTATAACGCTTTAAACTGAACAAGCAATTAAAATTCGTCTTTGAAAGAAATGGCTCAGCTGTAAGGATGCGTCACAAGCAAGGTTATGTTTAAACTCGACGATATATTTAAATACATACATACAAGAGCGGTGGTAGCTCTGGTAAGGACACGCGCCTCTTAACCGAGGAGTGCCGGTACAAACCCGGGCACGTACCTCTGGATTTTTCAAATCTATGTACGTATTACCACTAGCTCGACGGTGAGGGAAAACATCGTGATGAAACCTACAAATTCAAACAACTTTGGATTTGTAACCATGATCCAAAAATTGTCTGGTTCCTCTATCTTAGGGTTGCGAAGGTCAGATCGGCAGTCGCTTCAATGTCATTACCAGACTCGCTAAATCCTGTTTCATGGTCTAAGCGGACCCCGCCTAAGCACGGGACATAACGCTAGGCAGATGATACTTACATAGACGCTCGTAATCCCTGAAGGGGAGAGTGCCTGATGAATTGGATCATGACTAAGCCCTAGTTATTTGAATGTGAAGGTTTCCTCATCATCTACTAGATGTGGCCGCGGTTCACTGCGTTTATGGTCAATGTTATACAGCAGGGGTTGTGAGCCGCGGCGCCCTGGTGCGCCGTAAATAGAGTTGGAAAGAACTCGAGTCTTTCGAGTCCTATTTTTTGAGCTGGGCTAACAAATATCACGACTCGACTCATTATAGTAAGACTGCAGGGCTGGAGGACTTAAGTCTATATGAGCTTTTGATCGCAGCATGAAGCTCGAGTATTTTTTAGCGCTTAAGTCGTATTAACGCGGTGAGTCGCGCTCAACTTCTTTACCGTTTGGAGTCTTTTGCTATAAAGTAGAAGAAAAAAGTTATTTTTGCGTACGATATATTTATTATCAGAACGGCATTTTAAAAATAATTGTTAACAGAAAATAAATTTTTTTTTCATCATGAAAAATATTTTAATACTAAACAATAGCTTCAAGTCCTGTCTTATATACTCCGAGTTTGAAGAAGACTCGAACTCTTTTTACGACTCGAGTCCTATTTAAGCGCTCGAGTCTTCGTGTAAAGTCTGAACTCGGCACGACTCGAGACTCCGAGCTTAGGTAGCACACCGAGTCTAGTGAAATTAAGCCGAGTCTATCGAAATGAGACTAAAAGACTCGAGTTCTTTACAACTCTAGCCGTAAAGAGTTATAGAACGGCGACGTGACGCGCTCTTCCTAATCTGTTGAAGCTTAACTCAAGTATTTGAGTACAACATGAATACTAAATATGTTTGGTATGATATAATGAGCTGGTTCACACACAAGACCTGGATATTTAAGAAACATCTTTCGAAGGTCATTAAATTGTTTTTAATTATAATAAATAAATTCTTCAGACTGACACACCAATTCCCTAGTCCCAAACTAAGCTTATAAGCTTGTGCTATGGATACTAGATGAACGGATAGACATACTTAAATACGTTTATGAACATCCATTACTCGAGTACAAATATCCATGTTCATCACACGACATATTTGCCCCTAGCGGGATTGGAACCGCGACCCTTGCTTACGTGGCCAGGGTCCCTGACCACTCGACCAACGGGCCAGTCAATTGATTCCAAGTTCGCATTGATTCCAAAATCTTGGCGCGTTCAACCAAACAAACTCTTAAGCTTTTCATATCAGTAGGTACAATGCTGAGCAAGTGGCATAATTACGATTTCGGCATATCAAAAGCAAATTTGAGAACCAGTTGATAGATTTATCATTCAATCTGACGGGTGCATCAGACCAATACGTTAAAAAGGTTTTTGAAGTGAAATAATTACAAGTGGTATATCAGGTTTCGGTATAAACAGCTTGCCATACTATTTATCTCGCCCGCAATCCCCTAAGGGGGTAGCCAGAGTCCAAAGAGCGTAAGCTTTATTAACTGGGTTAAATGTAAAACTGTGTAATAATGTCCTCCTAACCGATATCGGTTACGGCGGCCAATCTCAACGATGATTAGCCAACGCAGGAGATACTATAGTGCACAAGTGTGTGCGCAAACACAGGTGCACTCTCTGTTCCTTCACTCTCATAGTCCGGTGAGACACCGACATGACCGGAGAGAGGTCAGCCGCAGGACCAACGGCTTAACGTGCTTTCCGAGGCACGGGGATGATTAAACCGTCAACTTCCTGACTCCGGGCTGTTTGAGTAATTCCAATATTGAAATACCCAGCCACAAATTTTTGGCCCGACCCGGGATTTAAACCGGGACCTCTTGGTCTTAAGGCGGCGCAAACTACCACTGGACCAACGAGGCAGTCAAAACTGTGTCAACTAGTAACAAGTGGCTAGCTCGTCGGCTACACTATCACACACCCAACTCTCAATACACTATTAGTCGCCTTTTACGACATGCTAGGCAAAAACCACAGTTGGTATATTGTTTTCGAGTCACAGACCAACATGGGACCCTGAGGAACTGTCTCTAGACAACACCACGGCAGGGAGCCCACTGGAAATGAGCCCATAGGACCAGATAACTGGCACAACGTACGACTTGATTAGCGGCCCGTCCCGGCTTCGAACGGGATAAATATTATGGAGTAAATGTAGTCTATGCTACTCAGGGTTAATGTAGCATTCTAAGGGTGAAAGAATTTTTTAAACTGATGCTGTAGTTTTCGAGTTTATTTGTTACAAACTTATAAAACGTACTCTTATTTTGTAAGACTTTTTGATTATTTAATTCCTAATTTCTATACTTTTACATTACATATCACGGTGATCGAGATCGGACTGAGTCAGAAAGGCCCGAGTTACCCATTACCCACAAGCGCAGGGCCCGAGACATTTTTTATTCGACTGGCTCGATGGCGCATTCGGTAGTGGTGACCCTGCCCCATGCGCTAATAGTTGTGGGTTAAATATCGACCCTAGGACATCATGTGTTTGTTCTGTGCCTGAATGCCAAAGAGATAAAACGGCATTGCCGACCTTACTACACGCAAGGTCCCTTGTGGTGTCTTCGTAACCCTTATTTGAAAACCCTTCGCAGTTGTTCTTAACGCTGAGGATCTAAATTTCATTGCGCAATTCAAAAACTAGTTGAAAATACGTTGCCTAACAAAGTTTTATTATAGGTAATGAATATTTGAATTTTAAATTTTATTCAATTACCTATTCTCTTTAAATTATCTTATGAACTCAAATATTAATTAGTAGTAAAACCTCACTATAATAGGTAGTATTAAATAAAATTTTAGTTTATTATGTAATACAAATTTCAAAATATTTAAACTTCAAGAAAATATTCTAACCAGCCTCATTTCACGAACAATACCTACATTTTCAATGAATGACATCATCTCTTGAATGCTCTTGACATCGCAAAATGCGGGTAAACAGCAAAAACAATGTTTACTTTTCATTTATCAAGCTCGTACTGAGATAACCAAGATATTCGGAATTTCCTCACACTTTTAAAACTTTTCAAATAATTCGAAAGTGTTTTTTGAAGAAACGTAGCAATTCTAATAGGTATTTTATTTATAAACCCACTCATAAAGGCATCTGAATGCTGCATACAAAGTTAAGACGTTAAAATTCGCCGGGCAGTGCACTAAATAGCAATAAAACAAAACTAACCAGAAAACCTGTTTGCAAAATTTCTTAGGAGCCGGCGCGCTGTATTTTTTTACGTTTCTTTTCTGCGCATTTTTATGAACAAACACAATAGAACAGTTTTTATTGGAAATGGAGATAGCAACAGTAAAATTAGCACTCACCGGTTCAAGGATGTGTCACACAAATAATCCGTAACAAGATTCAGAAACAGGTGGTTTTTAAAATGCAATTCATAAGGCACTCGTGACCCAGCGGGCATTAGCACTCGCAGTGCAGCCAACTTGACGGGACTGAAAGTGATACCGTCGTTTTGGCATCTCTGATTAGCGATGTTGCTACTTCGGTAATCACGTATGTACAGTAGTTTTCGATAAAATTTTATATCTCAAGAGGTGTGTGATTAAATGTAATTTTGTTTATTAATTGATAATCAAGTGATTGCAAGAAAACCCTATGTTTAAATATGAGTACTATTTACAAAGTTCTTTAGCTTATTTCTGATTGTGAACGTTAAAAATATTTGATATGCTAAGGACATCGCTCCTTTTACTATATTCAGCTGTATCAAGTACCCAAAAAATTAATCTAGGGAAGCACATTTTCATACACAGTCAGAAAACTACCATGGCTCAAATGGTGTTATCCAAAGCTAGAAGTAGCTTAAATTGTCTATGATCGCACAAGTCCATTCGTTCATTTACATTGTTTTGTTGCTGTCATATAACGTCGAGTTTTGAAATCGGAGCGGTTTTTAACCGTTTTCTGTTCTGATTAGATTATGTGAGCGTCTTGAACTTGTTTAATTGTTTTCATCTACAAGATTTTAAGAAAAAGGACTGTGCTGGCAAAAAATTGTGATTAGACACTCATTGTTAAATTGTTAAATTCGTGATTTCAGGAGTACCATACAAGTAAGAACTTGTTTTATGATTGTTATTTCTGTTGGTGTAAATACATGCAACTCCTATTTATCTGATTAAAGGAATAAATTATCCATTTATTTTATATTCAATTAAATATTATTTACTTTGTGTAAGGGGGTCGCCTAATATTTACAACTTTTATTCAAATTGCTCTTTTCTTTAGTGGTGGTGTATTTTGTTTTGTAATTATAAACAAAAAATCCGTATTTCTCTTGTAAATCGGCTTGAATTTGTTCACACTACTTTCTTTTGAATTTGTCCTATCATTAGGAAATTGGTATAAGTGAAAAGTGTTATCTTTGTAACATAATTATGTTAGGAGTCATAAAAACCGTAGAGCTTGTATGAAAAGCATTATGAATGTTGAAGAGGCGAGTGAGGTGTGTAAGGATCGTGCCATATGGCGTTCGGTTCTCTCTGCCTACCCCGCTAGGGAAGTGGCGTGAAGTTTAGTTAGTTAGTTAGTTATAATTTGGGTCATGATTTAAAATTAAAATAATAGTAATTTTGTTGTGTGCTAATATAGTTAAAGCGCGTATCGAAAGTGTTTAACGAAGGCTACTTTTTGACCCAATTTATCTTATAGTTCTTAGTCTAGACATGATAATTATCTAGAGCCCATTTCTTGGTTCATATTAATGTCTAATATTATTAATATGGGGAAGAGGAGTCGGTTTGTTTGTTATTCTTTAAAGTCTTGGCTACTCAACCCGGTAGCTCTGACCCTCAACCCATTGTCTTTGAATATTGCAGTAAAGCTAAGGAGCCTACCCTCTAAATAAGTTTAGAGTAGATTGAGGTGAAGCACTACTGTAAACCCTAAGTGAGAAATCTCAGTTGAAAAATGTATTAACTTAAAATTTTTTCTTTGTCCAGAATGTCGTCTGTCGAAGATCGCTTAAATAAGTTGAGGGAAGAGCGTCTAGCAAGAGAAAAAGCCAGGATTGAGAAGGTAAATACTATTCAATAAGTGGTATGACTTTAATAAAATAAAAGAATGACATTATTTCTCTAAACTTATATGATTTTCATAGTCATGACCACAAAATATAAACTGGCTTGATGGCGCATTTGGTAGTGACCCTGCCCCATGCGCCAAAAGTTGTGGGTTCGGTGGGTTTGATCCCCACCCAGGACAAACATTTGTATGATAAATACTTGTGTTTGTTCTGTATCTGGGTGTTAATATCTAATATTTAAGTATAATATATTGTAACACTACTGTTAATTCAGATATCCGTAACACAAGTGTTTAAGCTACTTACCTCGGAGTTGGATCAATGTATGTGATGTAGTCTGATATTTATTATTATTATTTAATAGAATACTAAGCTAACAAATATAAGGCTAATAATATAAAGTCATGACCACCCTTGCAGTCTGGTAATAATAATAATATTTCAGAAAATAACATTGATCTAATAAGCAATGGAAACTAACTTGCACATTCGTATAACTATGGATGGGTAACCATGATTATATTTATTTGCTTCCCCTAAACCAGGGGTGGCGAACCTTTTTAAAGTAACGTGCCGAAGTTTCTAAAATGTCAATATAATTGGTTCTTTAAGTGCCCGGGGAACAGTTGACGTGGCAGCTATTGTCATTGGTACATTTGCGTGCCCACCATCTTGTATGACGTGCCACTTATGGCACGCGTGCCAATGGTTCGCCATCCCTGCCCTTAATGTTTCCCAGAATTTACGGAAACAAGGTATGAGTCTTTACTAGCTGAGAGGATAACATTGTTGGGAATACTCAGATTATGGATAGTGATATTAATAAATGGAAATGTCTTGGCATATGTTACAAATAAAGCAATTTTGTAGAACTTTTTAATGCTTTATTGCTTTCAAAGTCAAAAAGTTTAAATACTCTTTATTTATATAGGTTTGAAACAAACACTTATAAATTGTCAATTCAATAGGAAAATCAACTAATAATATGAATCTACCACCGGTTCGGAATGTTGCTTCTACCGAGAAGAAACCGGCAAGAAACTCGGTAGTTACTCTATTCAACAACATATTTTACAGGGGTGTATAGATCATATTTGCATTTGAACCATGTCGTGAAGTCGGCTTGTCAGACACCAAAATATAAAATAACGATGTTTACAAAATTTAAGCATAAATTAACCAAACCGGAGCTGACCAGTCCCCAAAGGTGGCACCTGTTCCCAAGCATGATGTATGTGTCAGCCATCGCTTCACTCAACCATATTTTAGGGAATGTAACGACCCGTCACATAACGCCACCACCCCAGCGACATTATAGTGAGCATGACTACTCAAGCTTGGTGAGGTAAAAAAAAAAAATACAAGTAATTGTATTCAACAAACCAACCGTAGGACATAGCTCAAAAGTCCATAGCTTTTTTTCATGAGCACATAAGGTGGTACATAATGATTATAGATTTTATAGACCCTGCTATGGTTATTATTAGTGTTGTCGAACTATCGTAGGTTGACCTCGGAAATCATCTATAAAATTGAGAGGCCTATCGATACTATCAATTGCTGAGTTTGGTTAAATAGTGTCAGTATACTGCAATACTATCGATAATATCGATAGTATCGACTATCGGTCATGACTATTATAATAATAATTTATATTATCGATAGTATGATAGAATCGATATATTGTATTAGCAATACCATTGAGAAAAAGGTCACTATCGATGGGATAAAACTATCGATAGCATTTCTGTGTTTCGATAGTATTGCCACTCACGGGGCTATCGATACGATCGATAGTATCGACACTATCGATAGTATTGATAAGGCTATCGATACTATTGCTTTTGCCCAACTATCGATATACTATCGAGCGCCAATACTAGTTATTATTGATATGTGTCATAATGCAATTATTTTTCTCTACAACCTGCTCTATTTCTATGCCATGTTCAATAACATATTAATATATTTATATTTGATTGTTATAAAAATCTGTTTAACTATGCTATGTTTGAGTATGCTAATTTTGTTCGAACATTTTGTGGCTTAAAATATATATATCATTACATTTTAATCTGCATACCATTCTCTGCAAATATACCCTCTAAACTTTACTATATGTTGCAATCTCTGCAAACTAATCAATAGTGCAAACTATAAGCTTACTATAGTATGCTATAATCTGCAATTTTAACACAAATTCTTTCATCTCTTTTTCAGCTACGAGAACTAAATCTAAAAAAATACAACAAAAACGAACCACAGCAAAAGCTGCCTTCCTCTAACATCTCCATATCAAACAAACCACGGACAGACAGCATAGCGAACACAAAATCCAGCATCTCCAATCTCGCTAACGCTAATAAGAATAATGGTTCCGGTGCTGTGAAAAACAATTTTCACGTTAACGGCACCACTAAAAGACCTATCTCAGCTACGTTGAGGAAACCTGATGTTAAAAATACAACGGGGATTCAGAAACCGACTCTGACTAATGTTATTAAGAAAGATGATACTGCAGTTAACAGAAATGATGTCAAACCGATGAACTATATTAAAAAGAACATGACGATTCCTAAACCTATTGAAAGGAAAACTTTAGCAGCGAATCACGTTGACAAATATGTAAAAAAAGATGTTTTGCCCACAAACACTGTTAGTCAACCAATCAAAAACGTTAAAAGTGACATTCCAGCAACAGACAAATCATCTGAACCAATCAGAAACACGTTCAGAAAGAGTGTAGCGCCAAAAGCAATGTCAGCTCTACCAAAGCCAACTACATTATCGAGAAAGAGCCTTCAACCCTCAAAAATAGACTCCAAATTCACTCAAAAGGATTCAAAATTGAACGGCAACGGAGAATCAGTCTTCGACAGACTGTACAAACCTAAGACAGTGACTAAAAAGCAGCCCGACGATGTCACCAAACTCCAGACTGATCCCAACTACCTCAAAAAAGTCTTGAAAGACTCCGGTCTCATTCTCAATAAGCGGCACACTGTCTTCGACATCAAAAATAAAGCTGATCCTCCGGTGAGAAGATCGATATCTGCTGTACACTTCAAAAGGATAAGCAAGAGTGAAATTAACAACTGCATTCATAAATGGTCTTCGATCGGAGAGAAGTTAGACAAAGTCCATTTGACTGACATTAACGAGGATGAAAATATAAAGGTGGATAAAGTCATATCTGCGATCAAGAGTGAGAGGAAGAAGGTGAAATTCCAGACTCCGATTCCGTCTAACTTTAATACACCAAGACCTGAAGAGCTACAGTCCAGATTAAAGTCTTGGCTCCAGAAACGGGGGAAGTCCTTGGACTCGTACCAACATCTACAGTGTTTTGGTATTCACCATATATCGCATAAAGTGAAGCCTATTGAAGAGCCACCCAAATTTGAGCTTTATGATGATGAGGATAAGGAGAATATTGCAGTGGAGAATGACAGTGATAACGATTCTTACACGGATAATATGAATGATGAGATTGAGGATATGGAGTATGTTAACGGCTGTTCTGACATGGGAAGGTACGTATAATTTAGTTTCTTTCATTAACATGTAGTAGTCACATGGAAGCTGCATTGATTTCAGTATAAGTGTTCTGGATTGATTAAAGTAGTAATGACAGGCTCGTTGGTCGAGTGTTCAGAGACCCTGGCCACGAAACCAAGGTCCGCTGGTTCGAATCCCGCTTAGGGTAATGTTTCGTGTGATGAACATGGATATTTATACTTGAGACTTGATTGATGTTTATAAAACATATTTAAGTATGTCTATCCGTTAACCTAGTATCCATAGCACGAGCTTATAAGCTTAGTTTGGAACTAGGCAATGTGTGTGTCAGTCTGGAGAATTCAAAAATAAAACAATAAAATTATTTGTCTTACTGGATAGTATTTCATCATTCGGCCATGTTTAGCTCACTTAGTGAAATTAACTGATATCAACCTATTGCTATCCACATTTGTGGTGTGAATGTTCGTAAGTAATACATACGAACGAGACGTATTGTGTGAAGGGAATTTTTCGATGCGGTTTTCTTTTTTAAATGGATTTCAACATAACGGAGGAGGTTCTCAATTCGACTGATTTTTTTTTATATCGACAGCATTTGTTTCATGTTGGTCTGGAACTTAAAAAGAAGGTGACAACTTCCTTGTCTAGCATGTCGTAAAAGGCGACTAATGGTATATTGGGTTGAGTAGGCGACGAGCTAGGCCTAGTAAAATTTTATCTGTGCTAGACCCTTCTAGAAAAAATGCCGTTAGATTATAATACCTATTCTCAATTGCTGCTGCAACTATTATATGGCTGTCACATTTAAGCTAATTGGGATGTTGACACCATTTTTATTTAATTTTGAAATATCAATTCTGAAAAATAAAGTATTGTGGTATGCTGTTAAGCCTTATTGATTTTGTATCATGTTGAGTCTAAGATTTTTAATTTTACAAAAACTGCTTAATATGAAGTCAGTTGACTATACAAACTAGTGACGTCACACGTTTACAAGCCCATACAAAAGCTATGAAGTGATTTCGTTTTGACAGCTCTTTGAAATCTCAATTGACTAGCCAGTCAACATCCCTATTCCATATGACCCCGTCTCCAGACACAAATGGCGTCGCGCCAGCTACGTGAGCGACGGCGGCGAGCTGGACGAGACGCGCGAGACCGCCTGCAGCGCCGCGCCCGACCCGGCGCTGGGCGACGTGCTCGCGGCCGCGCTCGGCGACTTGACGGACCTGCTGCGAGAGGTACGTGACCCCCTGTTAGCGCACAGACGCGAGGGGTGCACTGGGCTTGGGCCTGGCGCGGCGAAGCTCAATAAGGCCCCTCGCGCCCCTTGGCTTACGAACTTTAGAAGGTGCGAGAATTAAGTTGTAGGCGTCTGGAGGCCCCCTTATTTATTTATTTATTTGAATAGGCACACCAACAACATAATATATTGTACATTTAATTTAGACATGTGATGCTGGGTAATTTATCTGATATATATGTCAATAACAGGTGAAATTTGAATTTGAATTTGAGCACATCATTGATAATGAAGCTTACATTTCAACCCCCTTGTACCGGAAGCCTCTTGGACAAGAGACCCCCTAGAATTAGAGACATCATTTCGTCACCACCTGTTAGGGTTACAAATACAAATGACGACACGCCTCACCTCTCCGGTCATGTCGGTGTCTCACCGGACTATGAGATTGAAGCAACAGAGAGTGCACCTGCGTTTGCGCACACACTTGGGCACGATAACATTTTCTGCATTGGCCTATCTTCATTAAGATTGACTGCCGTGACCGAAATCGGTTACTATGATCATGTCTGGTCAGTCAAATACATTTTAGATTTCGTATAGACTTGACACAGACAGATGTCGCTACAGGCATCATTTAGACTGATTGAGAGATAAAACCGAATAAAAACGTTATTATTTCACTTTTAAAAAATGCTTTTTTCATAAAATAAGTTATTTACGTCATTTCTTAGATAATTTATTAAATTTAGGTGTAAAACATGAATATAAAATATTTTCTTCAGAAGCAAACCAAAATAATCTTTGTTTTAAAACCATGAATTTTACACAAATGGCGTATTATTACTAAGAAACAACTAACCTGTGCTTGTAGCGCCATCTCGTATTATTCCTGACAAACAGACTAAACTTTGCTGTAGTTCCAATTACTCACCACTGTCGCTGTTCTTGCGCGAGTTATAGCAGTAACTTTTCAAGTATGGTCAGTGACCCTCTGTTGTACGTAGTATATTATTACTCTGTGCTATGATATATAAGTAATGTTCGAGCTACTACAGAGTACGTAGTGCTCGTATATCTCCAATAGATGGCGTTGGGTGTAGATAGCCACGCGGTGGCATGTTTTTTTTGAGAGGACATCGTTATTTGCCCGAAGGCGGCCTTTACGGCCTACAGGGCTGACGGGGGAGCGGAAATCTCTCACCCCCTAACGGTGGCATTTCGTTTTACCGAGTACATATATACTCAACGCCATAGAGCTCAATTTGAGATCTAAAAAGAGACCATTAGAGACTTATGTAGTACAAGTGATTAAGTATGAAGTAATCTTGAAGTCTGGTGTTTTACTTAGTCTTCATTGGCTGATCACAGATAGACAAAAAAAAAAAAAAACTTAGTCTTCATGTGACGGTGCTGGGCTGGGTCCTAGACCTAGTCTATACAGGTACAGGTACTAACAAAATTTTCATCTTTATCCTCAGGGCTTCGACTGGGAGCAGTGCGCCCGGTGGCTTCGCGCGATCCGGGAGCGGTTCCCGAGAGCGAGCGACACGGCTGCTTACTGGGAGTGCCGTGCGGCGCTGGAGGAGCGAAGGGGGGACCTGCCTGCGTCTGTGGAGTGCTGGGAGGAGGCTATAGCGAAGGGGACGGAGGTGAGTGGTCTTATAGGGAGATCCAGGGGGATACCGGGGCAAATATCTGGTGTCTTATATACATATGTTGATGGTGCCTCCTGAGAGTATCAGACGACCTGCTTCAGTACAGTGCTGGGAAGAGACTATAGCGAAGGGGACGGAGGTGAGTGGTCTTATAAGGAGATCCAGGGGTTACGGAAACTCCCTCGTCTTATATTCATTCTAGCCGACCCGGCGAACTTCGTTCCGCCTAACAGTCAATGACACCTAATTGGGTTAAATAAATTGAGATGTAAGCTATCCTATCTTTTAAGTTGGATCAAACTGCCCATGGTGCGCAAATTTGATTGAAATCGGTTAGGTAGTTTCGAAGTCCATCGCGGACAAACAACGTGACGCGTAATTTATATATATTAAGATATCGATGGTGCCTCCTGGGAGTATCAGACGAACAGTACAGTGCTGGGAAGAGACAATAGCGAAGGAGATGGAGATGGGTGACCTTACAGTGAGATTCAGGGGTCACCAGGTCACCACACACATGTGGTGTCTTGTGACCCCTGGCTACTGGGAGTGCCGTGCGGGCTGGAGGAGCGAAGGGGGGACCTGCATGTCTGTGGAGTGCTGGGACGAGGCTATAGGGAAGGTGAGTGACCGTAAAGGGAGATTTAGGAGTGGGTCATGCACAGTGGTGTAAGTATACCTTTTGAGCCAATTTCATTGGTTGGACTTCTCGTTCAATGACAATATTCGACTTTTTTTAATGCTATAATATTGGGGGTCCATCTTGTTGAAGGTCTTCCGGTTGACCCAGTGTCAGTATCTATGTCACAGGGCAGTCTTTTGAATACTGATTTAGAATTGGTTGTATTACTCAAAAATAATTATAGTCCGTAATTAGATAGTCAAAAAACATTGAATATGAAAATTGGGCGGTTTACGTCACTTAGACGGTAACATTTTACACACCTAGTGACGTCATGCGGTACTTGAACGCGTTCAAGTACCGCATGACGTCACTAGGTGTGTAAACTGTATCTTCATCAGATTTAGTTTGCTGAACAAAATGAAAAACACCTGAGCAATATTTTTTTATATCTCAATAGAGGACTACAAAAAAAAATTTGTAAAGATATCCTATTGATTGGTTATTTCAATAAATAAATAATTTTCAGACTGACACCAATTCCCTAGTACCAAACTAAGCTTACGCTTGTACTATGGATTAGGTGAACGGATAAACATACTTAAATACATTTTATTTCAAAGTCAAAATTTTTCATTCTAGAGGTCTGTCGTAGAAGCTAACCTGGACCAGCTCCTGGACAAGTTCATGCAGCTGAAGATCAGCCCGGGCGGCGGCAAGCGCGCGCGCGCAGACCCCAAGATGGTGGACGTCAAGAACGTCTTCAAGAGCACCATCATACGGTTCGCGGTGCAGCAGGCTAAGTTGTAAGTGTTTAATGAAACTGATCCAGGTCCATGGGGCAGGGTCACTGCCGCATGTTCACGGTGATTTAAAAGAGTAACTACCGAGTTTCTTGCCGGTTCTTCTCGGTAGAATCAACGTTCCGAACCTGGCGGTAGAATATTTATTTTGTATTATTATGACTATTCATAAGTGCTTTTGTGGAGCCTACATGAATAAAGATATTTCTATTTCTATTTCTATCTCTATTTCTATTTCTATTTCTATTTCTATTTCTATTTGGCGTCGCTCGATCCCGTGGGCACCTTACTTACATAAAGGCGTAGATGGTACATCCCAGGGGTTTAGTGGGTATACCTCGCCCACCTCCACCTTGGGCGGAGCAGGGTCCTCCTATTATCTTGAGGGCCCTAGGAGTTCGACACACCCTGCTGATGACCTCCGATTTTAGCGGGACGGTGCGTAACGGTTTCCCCTGGGTCAATAAAAAAAGGGTCACTCTCGAATGCGCCATCGAGCTAATCTTGTGAACGCACAAGTAAATACATCTTTGATTTTACTTTACTCGTCAGTGAATTAGTTAAAATCCAATCTATACTAAGTGGGTCGTCTGTAGAATGTTTGTTAGAATCGTAAATGTATGATTTGGTGTGTAATGCGCAGGCGCAAGTCGAGCGAGCCGGCGCGCTACACGGTGACGCCGGTGCGCCGCAGCGGCCGCCTCAGCGCGCACTGGAGCGCCAAGCGGACGCCGCTGCAGGTCAGTTGTAGTGTGTGGTGTGCGCAGGCGCAGGCGAGCGAGCCGGCGCGCTACACGGTGACGCCGGTGCGCCGCAGCGGCCGCCTCAGCGCGCACTGGAGCGCCAAGCGGACGCCGCTGCAGGTCAGTTGTAGTGTGTGGTGTGCGCAGGCGCAGGCGAGCGAGCCGGCGCGCTACACGGTGACGCCGGTGCGCCGCAGCGGCCGCCTCAGCGCGCACTGGAGCGCCAAGCGGACGCCGCTGCAGGTCAGTTGTAGTGTGTGGTGTGCGCAGGCGCAGGCGAGCGAGCCGGCGCGCTACACGGTGACGCCGGTGCGCCGCAGCGGCCGCCTCAGCGCGCACTGGAGCGCCAAGCGGACGCCGCTGCAGGTCAGTTGTAGTGTGTGGTGTGCGCAGGCGCAGGCGAGCGAGCCGGCGCGCTACACGGTGACGCCGGTGCGCCGCAGCGGCCGACTCAGCGCGCACTGGAGCGCCAAGCGGACGCCGCTGCAGGTCAGTTGTAGTGTGTGGTGTGCGCAGGCGCAGGCGAGCGAGCCGGCGCGCTACACGGTGACGCCGGTGCGCCGCAGCGGCCGCCTCAGCGCGCACTGGAGCGCCAAGCGGACGCCGCTGCAGGTCAGTTGTAGTGTGTGGTGTGCGCAGGCGCAGGCGAGCGAGCCGGCGCGCTACACGGTGACGCCGGTGCGCCGCAGCGGCCGCCTCAGCGCGCACTGGAGCGCCAAGCGGACGCCGCTGCAGGTCAGTTGTAGTGTGTGGTGTGCGCAGGCGCAGGCGAGCGAGCCGGCGCGCTACACGGTGACGCCGGTGCGCCGCAGCGGCCGCCTCAGCGCGCACTGGAGCGCCAAGCGGACGCCGCTGCAGGTCAGTTGTAGTGTGTGGTGTGCGCAGGCGCAGGCGAGCGAGCCGGCGCGCTACACGGTGACGCCGGTGCGCCGCAGCGGCCGCCTCAGCGCGCACTGGAGCGCCAAGCGGACGCCGCTGCAGGTCAGTTGTAGTGTGTGGTGTGCGCAGGCGCAGGCGAGCGAGCCGGCGCGCTACACGGTGACGCCGGTGCGCCGCAGCGGCCGCCTCAGCGCGCACTGGAGCGCCAAGCGGACGCCGCTGCAGGTCAGTTGTAGTGTGTGGTGTGCGCAGGCGCAGGCGAGCGAGCCGGCGCGCTACACGGTGACGCCGGTGCGCCGCAGCGGCCGCCTCAGCGCGCACTGGAGCGCCAAGCGGACGCCGCTGCAGGTCAGTTGTAGTGTGTGGTGTGCGCAGGCGCAGGCGAGCGGGACGCGCTGTTCTGGCGTCATAGTACCTGCTTGATTTGTCACAACTTGCTACTCATAGTAAAAACACAAGATGGAATAGATGGACGGAATCATAATAATATTTAGTTTATTATATTATATACATTCATCCATTCGGTCGATTCCATTAATTGTAAGACAATATATTTCATACTTATTAAATAGGAGAGTTACCACGAAATCATTGTCCAAAAATTAAGTCACTATAGTATAATTTCTAATTTTAAGTAGAACTTTGTGAATTGTTTTGTCTCTGTCTAAATGTTTCTATCTCTCTCCCACAGCAAGTCTGTACGAGCGTCCGCCGCGCTGACCTCCCCTCCCCTTTGGTGTTCGTCCCTAACGACAAACTGTGTGAGACCCCCTAGGAGGAATGGGATGCGATACACAGAAATCGATTTACCAGGCGCGTAAACTTCTACGATGGAATATTATTTAGTCAATCCCTCTAATAGGCAAGATGACTAAAAAGTTCTGTTTAGTCCGTCAGTTAGATTATAAAAAAATATTGAACACATATTTTTTTATTCATTTGTCAAACAAACATTGACGGAGATACAATGCATTCAAGTTGCGCGTGACGTCAAGCTTTCGTAAAATTTTTACTGAATAGTGACGCCGCAAGCCCCCACTCCGAAACTTTGATGCTCTTTATCTTTGTGATTTTTTGTTAATTTGATAAAGCGAAAAATATGTGTCTAGTATTTTTGTATAATCTAACTGACGGACTAAATAGAAATATATTTTTGTAATGTCAGTGTTCAGTCATCATCCCTATTCAATACAAACATCTCTGTAATGAGGGTTTTCAAAAAATAAAAACCGCCAGATGGCGCGAGGGAGCCTTTGGTCTTATCACTGTCACTATTGGCTCCTTGTTGACAGCATGTCAGTTTGTTCTGACAACTAACCAATGAGGATGACAAGACCGCACGTCACAGTCACGCCATCTATCTGATGTTTTAATTATAGGTTTTCATTGTGATAGCAATGTCTTAAATACTTTTACGAAGGAATATTATGTCAATCTCAATTGATACTTTTTGATTTATTAAATATACTAAATTTTGACGAAGATACATCGCGTCTAACGTTAGTGACATTGCTCGCAATTTAAACGCGCTGTGTCTTCGTCATTTTGTTTGCTGGACAAATGGAATGAAAAGGGCCGGATTTCCAAAGATTCTCCTATAAGATTATGACGCTGGAAGTTAATAACGGAATATCAAACTTGTTTGCAACAGTGTGAGTCATTGACTTTAACGATTGATGATAGGACTATTTATTAAAAACTAGCTGAACCGGCGCTTTTTGTAACGCTCCGTTCTCGGATTTTCAATACCCATTTTTTTCTTCCCTACAACTTTTTTATTTTTTTTTCTTTCATAAGAACCTTCACCTGATAATAACAAACACAACTAAAAAGAATTAGCGAAATCGGTTCAGCTGTTCTCGAGATTTGCGCTTTTTTATATTATAGAAGACTAGCTGACGCGATCGTCTGTAATTTTTTACACACGTGCAAAAAGCATAGAGAATGTTTCACGTAACGGTTTATTAAGTTTATTAATTAAGACCAATTTTTAAGCGTGGCCAAGTACACCTGAAACATTTTTTTTAAATTTCTTATTCAATAACGATCACAACAAAAAAAGAATCATCCAATTCGGTGCAGTCGTTCGGCAGTTATGCGCGTACAATTTATATAGAAGATTTACAAGACCGACCGTTAGACCGTTAATAGGAACAATTACTAGAAAAGAAAAAGAATCATCAAAATCGGTTTATAAACAACTATGTTATTCGGAGATACACATAAGTCAAAGTCAAAGTCAAAGTCAAAGTCAAAATATCTTTATTTACCTAGGCCTCAAAAAAGCACTTGTGAATCGTCAAGTAAGTACATAGTAGAACAATTTGAATCTACCACTGGTTCGGAATGTCGCATCTACCGAGAAGAAACCGGCAAGAAACTCGGTAGTTACTCTTTTCAATGCCAGATTGAATATAAAAATTAGAA
This sequence comes from Glyphodes perspectalis, assembly GCA_951394215.1. Taxonomy (NCBI): domain Eukaryota; kingdom Metazoa; phylum Arthropoda; class Insecta; order Lepidoptera; family Crambidae; genus Glyphodes; species Glyphodes perspectalis. The sequence continues at coordinate 2,196,313 of OX596230.1, read as the reverse complement.
AATATATATATGTCATAGAAGGCACACTATTTTCTGCAATATGCCTCTCCATCGTAAGGGAACCAGTATTAGAGGTTCACAGCCTGAGAGGGATGAGCCAAAAGTGAACCGACTGCTACCTCGTAGACTCTGCTGAGCGTCGCTAGGCAACGCTGGCGTTCCGCTTACTCATCTGTCAATAAAGATGGCGCTGGTATCGCGGTGATTCCGACATTTATCGTTTGAAAAATACATCCATACTTACGTAGGTTGATTCCACAAAGAACGAAATTAAACGACTTAGCAGAAAATACAACCCGAGTTGGGTGTCTTAAGAAATTTTTAAAAAGTTATTGTATTTTATTTCTATAGTCAATTAGAATCAGCGTTAGTTCTAGAAATTATAACCCAATCTTCATTCATATCTCTTGTTTTGACTCATAAATCGTCGTAAGTCAACGAATTGCGCCGTGCGAACAAATGTAACCAATAAATGTTACGGCTATAATATTTATAAATACATTCGCTAAACCTGTTTCTAGTCTTGTTTACAATTTCATTTCGTCTAGCTTTTTCTTTTCTTTCTATATACTGGATGACTTTTTTTACCGTCAGGAAAATTTACATGTGAGATAGGTAAATGATATAGATGACGATAGCATGATCACTTTAAAAAAAAAAATTTTTTTTTAATTTTTTTAATAGATAACCTATCCTCATAACCATCTAATTTTAACTTAATTTTGACTAACATAACATTTAAAAAACGAATATTGGAAAAAAGATAATAAAAATACGAAACCACCAAAACTCAAACGCATATTCACCCTACTCCGAATGCGCTAAACATCAATGAATTTGCTCGTGTTTATCTATTTCTTTGTTGCGCAGCGCACACTTATTATTATTACTGATTTCAACCCCGCGCGCCCGCGCACGCACCCGCGCCGGCCAGGCGGCCCCTTTGACCTTTCTTCAGTCACTCACCTGTCGTGCCTTGTGATATACGCGTGACCGTGTCGGAAGTACCTATCGTTCGCTCGCCGTAATTACGTAGACGTACGTTATAAAAACTTACGAATATTCAAATGTGGAATACCTAGCAATGGTTAGGTGTTATATTCAGTGTAGTGAAAGTGTAGAAGCAGCGCAACGAATGTACGCAGAACCGAGCCATCTACAATCTTTGCGGAACAGTGGTATTTTGGCTCCGCGGATTCCTAGTACAAATTTAATTTTGAGAATCTACCAAAGATTGTCAAATCTGCATCCGTACCATTTTACACGTGTACAGGCATTACACGCCGCTGATCCCGGACCCCGCATGGAGTTTTGTCGCTGGCTAACCTAACCTATGGAGCGACGAATCCATTTTTACCCGTGTGGGCATTTAGTATGTTCATAATGAACACTGGTGGAGCTTCCGAAACCCACATAAAATAAAAGAAGACTCGCACCAAATCAGGTTCAGTGTCAGTGTGTGGGCTGCGATAATCCACGATCGTATTATTGGGCCGGTCTGGATTGAAGGACGATTGACAGGTGCTACATACCAACAGATGATTCAATCGGTCATTGACCCTCTGTTAGATGACGTTCCCCTGACCTATTTACGAGGCCTCTACTTTCAACACGATGGTTGTTCTGCCCATTACGAACGATCTGACCGCCAGTATTTGGATGCTGTTTTCCCTGATAGGTGGATAGGCCTTGGCGGGCCTGTGAACTGGCCCGCGCGTTTTTATTTGTGGGCCGAGTTGAAGCGGCTAGTGTACACTGAGGAAGCACAAAGTGTTAATGACTACAAAACAGCGAATAATAGACGCTTTCGATATTATAAAAAGTGATAGAGACACTCTTCGCAGTTTAACAAACAATTTGCAACGACGTGCTAGTTTGTGTTTGGAAAGAAACGGAGAACATTTTGAACAACTGTTAAAATATCGTTAAAAGGTAAGTTTTAATTAGTAATGTAAATACAATCAGTGTGATTTGTAAATAAGTTGATTCCAATCTTTAAGTACGCCTCAATCCATTCCAATACAGCGTGTTGTAAATAAGTTAATAAGTCGTATGTAGGTAGGTACTAATTTCTTTTAACTTAACAAAATGTAGGTAACAAAATGTAACCTACTGCATCTTTGGCGGTCCTAAGTCCGTAAAAGTATGAAGGAAGGATTGAAATGTACTTTAAATTTATCCTATGAATAACACGAAAAAAATTTGCGATTTTTTGTCTCGCTGGTTTTTTTTTTGCAAGGATTCAAAATGAACGACATTCAATTCATTCACGCACACGCGGGGCGGGCGGCGGCCGCGCGTCCCCCGCGCCGCGCTACCGCTACCATTTTACTACATTTCCTACAAATAATACGCATGCACTAATGTATTTCAAATTCATGATTTTTTTTGGATATTCCAAAATTTATAAAATCAGTTGTATTTTATAAACACACACATGTATAGAAATGGTTTTAGGTACACATTACACAGTTCTTTTTTCCTGACGGTAAAAAAAGTCATCCAGTATAAGATTATATAAAACGTGAAATTAATATATAAATGTAACCATATATCGCATTCACAGAATGAAAGTGACCTCACTTGAAAAGTTCTATTTGTGGGTTTTTTTTAATCTTATTCTCCAGACTGGCACCAATTCCCTAGTTTCTAAACTAAGCTTATGCTTGTGCTATAGATACTAGGTGAACGGATAGACATACTTAAATACGTTTATAAACATCCATGATTCGAGTACAGTTCATCATCACACGAAACATTGGCTCCTAGCGGGATTCGAACCCGTGACCCTTGGTTTCGTGTTCATGGTCTCTGACCACTCGACCAATGGGCCTGTTAATTTAATTAAGGTGTTATTTTTATCTTACTAACTAAACTTCACGCCACTTCCCTAGCGGGGTAGGCAGAGAGAACCGAACGCCATATGGCACGATCCTTACACACCTCACTCGCCTCGTGTTATTTTTAATAAATGAGTTTATGTATGGTGTCTATAACTCGATATTTTTAAGTTAGGTCACCCTCATTTTAAGAGAGCTATAATATCATAAATGATTATTAGCAGGTCTTCAAATTTGCCATGTTTCTCTCAGAGCACATTTGTTTAATATTACACACAGATGTAAATATTTTTTGTATGAGGTTAGTTTAATGGAACATCCTTATTATGTATATTGTGAAAATTAAGTGTATTACTTAACATACATAACGTCACGCCCATAATCCCCGAAGGGGTAGGCAGAGTCAAAGGGGCAGCATGCCCTTTCAACCACATTCAGTCAAAAATAAATATCACCTTAAATTGGATTAAAAATGTATAACATAATATTGATCTCAAAATAAAAAAAATTTTTAGCAAAACTTGCCTTATATTGATCATAAGTGTATTTGAAAATTACATGGCTGGTTTGAAGACTTAGGGAGGTTAAATTCTGCAGAGTATTATGCTGTGTTGTATCTGTAGTCTATAATTTATAATATAACTAGCTTTTGCCCGCGGCTTCGCTCGCGTGGTACGTCGATGAAACATAGCCTATATGTTATTCAGGTGTATAAGCTACATTATTGTAAAGTTTCATTAAAATCCATTCAGTAGTTTTTGCGTGAAACGAGTTACAAACATCCAAACAAACTTTCGCATTTATTATATTAGTAGGATATTAGTTGTACTGCCTCTTTGATCTAGTGGTAGCGGTTCAATTCCCGGGTCTGACCAAAATTTGTGGCTGGGTATTTCAACATTGAAATTACTCAGTAACAGTCCGGAGTCAAGAAGTTAGCGTTTAAATCACCCCCGTGCCTCGGAGCACGTTAAGCCGTCGGTCCTGCGCCTGACCTCTCCGGTCATGTCGGTGTCTCACCGGACTATGAGAGTAAAGGAACAGAGAGTGCACCTGTGTTTGCGCACACATTTGTGTACTGTAATATCTCCTGCGTTGGCAAATCCTCGTTGTGATTGGCCGCCGTGACCGGTATCGGTTAGGAAGACATTACTAGTAGGATCTATAGACTTTGAAAGGTAGAGTTAAAACTCTGTGAAACCTGTACCTAAAGAACGATTAAAATTTGACCTGGCGCCCTAACAAAATTAAGAGACTGGGACAATGTGTGTTAGAAATAAAGACAAGAATTTTCGATTAATACGGTATTTACTTGAAACTGGGTAACAGTATATTAGTTATGTATGTTTAAAATAAAATGGGGAACGCATGCGCACATTAGGACGACGATTCGTAGAGTGGGCCGTCAAAATTGCGGTGCCCAGCGCAGGGGCCGACACTTTATAGACTTTGAGATGTTATTATAGATAGATTTAATTTTGAAATGAACCCAGTCAAAAGCTTATTCGACTATAAATAAAACACAGTATAACCCTAGAGCAGTGGTTCTAAACCTTTTTGTCTTGAGAGACCGCTTGACAAAATTTCTGACTAGTCATGGATCACCTTATTGATTTATTGTTTTGGAGGCAATAATATAGTTGGATGAAGTAGAGCGGTGGTAGCTCAATGGATACGCGCCTCTTAACCGAGGGGTGCAGGTTCGAATCCGGGCATGTACCTATGTCTACCTCTGTCGCGTTGTGTTGTCGCGTTGTATATTGTTATTATTTACAGATTTTTATGAATGACTCTATGGACCACTTGGAACTCTTTCAGGGACAAGTTAAGAACCACTGCTCTAGAGGATGAGGAAAGTTGGTCAGCTTTGCCTTAAGAGTGCACGTCCGTAAAAAAATATATTTAAACCTTCCTTCACTGTTCTCTGCTGATATACTCATGCCATTTTAGAATACGATCTAGGTATTACGGAATAATAAAAGATAATTATGTGATTGAAAAATAATAATGTTTCTTGTAATTTGTATTGTAAATAGTTGTTTCAAACACTGTTGCCTTTGAGATTATGTTAGTTCTTTACTATGTCCTTCTTTTTTATTTTTGCAATAAAATGCATTGTAAGCGAAGCTTGTTTTATTTTTCTTGTGTAATAAACACTTACAGTAACTTACCATTACATTGAGATTGAGACGGCGATCTTACAAAAACAATTGAATTTCCCGGGCACTTACATACAAGATCATTCATTCTGTCGGCCAACTGCCTACCTACTTACCGCTATTATTTTAAAACTAGCATTGGCATAAAATTATACTTTGAATTTGACGTTAGTAGGTAGTTAAGCATCCTTGACAGCCATTCGATTGTTTTTCCAATGTCTTAAAAAGCTAGGGCAGTATATAATTAGACTTTTTTATTTATTCTAATTTGAATCCTGATTCAAATTAAAATAATTTTAAATTTTGATTTATTATTATTTTATTTTTATTTGGTATTCTTACCTAAATATTATGCAGATATGTCCTAAGCGCTCGCGATTGGAAGACTCGCATATATAAGTTACCTACTCTATGCTCGAAATCATCCAAAAAAAGATATTTTGTTTTTGTTTGTTTCTCATGATGGGACACCTCATTGCAATAATTATACACACAGCCCGAAATACTCATTTTGTATTCCAATTAAATTTAAGTCTCTAAATGTAGTTGAACATTTTAATTCTTCAGTGCTATACGAACACAATCTGCTACATTACTTATCGTAATTAAGGAAATTGCCGCTAGTGTGAGCTAGGCATTAAATAAATGTATAATCTGTTGCGTATTTATCTAGTCATTCGTTCATTGTTGTCAATGTGGTTGACAGACAGCTGTGACAGACAGTTCCAATTGAGCGAAAGATACATTTCAAAAAATTTCCTTTGTGGTGGAAGACGAATGTGTTTGCGTTTTCGTGGCGATTTTTCTTTGAAAATTACCTTAGAATAACGTTGAATTGAGTTAACTCTTTATCGTAGTGCCTTAAACAGTGATTGTAGTGTATGTTCGGTTTTATTCGGTGATTTTCACATCAGCTGGCTGCAGTCAAAGCAGCTTTCTTTTTATGGTAAGTTTTGAAAAATATGTTTTTGTTATATTTTAATACTAAAATACTTTTAGTAAGAGTTATTTACGTCTTATTTTAAACTCTTCTTTTATTAAACTTAAAATTAAAACGATAATAGGAGAAATTTGATACTTCCGTGAATTTTAAAAAGTTGTGCAAATTTTTTTTCGTCAAATGTTTTCAATTTACACATGAAATATTTTATAAACTGCCTACAATATTAATTCAAGTCATAAAAAATTTGTTTTCTTTGTTTCGGAACGAACAATGTAGCACTTTTTAAGTTATAAATAGTTTTAATAAAGTTGCATAGTTTTCTAAATTGGTGTAAGAGCAACATAGTAGTAACTGAACTGATTGGCTAGATAAATTTTAATGAAGTTTTTGCATTGTCTTCACTTTGTATAGCCTACATCTTCTATTTAATAATTCACTAAATTTATTCTTTTGGATTGTTATTTATTTTTTACTGAATTTGTACACACTCATATATTTTGTAATTATATCAGATTATAACTAAAGAAAAAAGCTAATTCTAAAAAGATTATGTCACCAATAATAAATCTAGGATTTTTTTATTTCTTGTAGAAATCACACACATCTCTTGATAACTTTAAGACATATACCTATTCCAAAATTAAAATCATATAAAACTTTTTGCAACTTGATTTCTTAGCCCTCTTGACTGTAACCACCTGAAAAAAGCTGAAAAGGACACTGACCAACCAGTTTGGTAATATTGTGCAATAGTTTGAAATAAATTGAAAACAATCTTGGTTTTGGCATTTCACACAAAGTCTTGCTTGAAAACCCATCAAAATTATACATATTAAACAGATAGTGGATGGAAGTAATACATTTGTAATATCAAATTTGTTAGTTTTATACAGTTTTTAAATTAAGATTAAATATTATTTGTTTATTTATTTTATTAAATATATGATTAAATACTTTATTGTTATGTTACATATTTTTTTTATTTAAATAGTATCACAAAAAGTCTGAGCGTAACATGTGTAATGATTCATGTTTAATTTATCAACCATTAGATAACAAATTACTTACGCATACATTATTTTATTGTTCTAACATAAATTAAGTACAAACATTTATTGTTTTTAAAATATATATACATAACTTCACGCCTATATTCCCCGAAGGGGTTGCCCGAGCCAAAAGGAGAGACCTATTTAACCACATTCAGGCAAAAATAAAACTGGGCTGGGTTAGATGGAAAACTGTAAAACAGTAGTGACAAGTGGCAAGCTTGTCGCCTACACAATCACACACCCAAAATACCATTTGTCGCCTTTTACGACATGCTAGGCAAGGAACACAGTCTTTTAAGTTCCAGACCAACATAGGACAAGTTACATATAAATATGAATCATTAAATATTTATGTTGGTGTAATAAAGTAATAGATAAACTTAATCATAATTTGCTCCCAGCAGACATGTTCTTATGCAATAATTTAATAATTACAACTAATTTACTGTTTAAATAAGCAATTATTGTTCAATTGTGGGCTATGTTATTGACCTACTTATACTAGTCATATTAATACTTGCAAATAGTGATAAGATTAGGGCTAGTTGTAGAATGGGGAGGGGGGGGGGGGGGGGGAGGTAAATCATCATATCATCACGTCTGCCACACTGCATGTATCCACAACATTTCATAGCACATCCGGTAGTGACCCTGCCCCATGCGCCAAGAGTTGTGGGTTCAATCCCCACCCAGGACAAACATTTGTGTGATGAATACTTGTGTTTGTTCTGTGTCTGCGTGCTAATATCCAATATTTAAGTATATATTTGTAACTAGTGTGTGCTAAGTTCTTAAGCTTAACCTCGGAGTCAGATCAATGTATGTGATGTTGTAGGATATTTAATTTATTTATTTACATACAGTCAAAATTTGAGTTGGGTTAGATGGTAAATTGTGGAAAGTAGAGACAAGTGGCCAGCTCGTCGCCTAAAGCATAATTGTCGCCTGAAAAAATTGTCGATTGGCTAGTTTCTATGCACCTAGTGATAAAGAGGTGATTTTGTATATCAATTGCTTACGAAAAATAGCCATTTGTTGAAATGAGTATTTTAATACTACCTACAAACCAAGGACTAGTAAAAAAAAAGGACTCCGCGCTGCCATACTATAGCGTGAAGCCACGTTATGTGTAAGTGTGATTACTAGGGATACTAGGTATCGGAAATCTATCATTTGGACCGCTTATGTCAATGTGTGATCTAAATTTGCGTGTCAAGTCGGAGCACTTGCGGAGCTTCGACGTAAAGTTAGTTGCGCGGAGTCTTCTTTTATACTAGTCCGTGTTACAAACAGGTGATATTTAAAGGGAAACGCCTTCTACGAAATTGGGGCTAATGTAAAAGACAACTTCGTTATTTAAACAGGTGACAAGCGTATATTCTAAACAAAGAAGTAGGTAATTTATGCGAAAGGTACGCAAAACAATATCACATAAGACAAGGCCATGATTAATTGAAAAAGGGGATTGACAATAAACATGTTGATATTGAGTTCGTTCTGACTGTTTTTATGTGCTTTATGTAGAAATGAATACACCTCGAGCGAGTTTAATTTGAATACACGTTTATTATATGTAGCTGAGATGATGCGACTTGACTTGTACAAAGTTTTGGAGGGAAAGGTAAGAAAAAACAGTGGCGCCAGTGTTGCCAACCCCAAAAAATTTAAAAACAGCAGCTCACCAGTAAAAAAACAGGAGAAAACAGTAGGTAAAGTGAAAAAAGCTTTTCCTTTTTCACAGCTTTCCATCCAACCCAGACCACTGTCCCATGTTGGTATGGGAC